>OY288110.1:46525251-46583141 GCA_958431115.1 Syrphus vitripennis | reverse complement strand
GAACAAGAACAAGAACAAGAACAAGAACAAGAACAAGAACAAGAACAAGAACAAGAACAAGAACAAGAACAAGAACAAGAACAAGAACAAGAACAAGAACAAGAACAAGAACAAGAACAAGAACAAGAACAAGAACAAGAACAAGAACAAGAACAAGAACAAGAACAAGAACAAGAACAAGAACAAGAACAAGAACAAGAACAAGAACAAGAACAAGAACAAGAACAAGAACAAGAACAAGAACAAGAACAAGAACAAGAACAAGAACAAGAACAAGAACAAGAACAAGAACAAGAACAAGAACAAGAACAAGAACAAGAACAAGAACAAGAACAAGAACAAGAACAAGAACAAGAACAAGAACAAGAACAAGAACAAGAACAAGAACAAGAACAAGAACAAGAACAAGAACAAGAACAAGAACAAGAACAAGAACAAGAACAAGAACAAGAACAAGAACAAGAACAAGAACAAGAACAAGAACAAGAACAAGAACAAGAACAAGAACAAGAACAAGAACAAGAACAAGAACAAGAACAAGAACAAGAACAAGAACAAGAACAAGAACAAGAACAAGAACAAGAACAAGAACAAGAACAAGAACAAGAACAAGAACAAGAACAAGAACAAGAACAAGAACAAGAACAAGAACAAGAACAAGAACAAGAACAAGAACAAGAACAAGAACAAGAACAAGAACAAGAACAAGAACAAGAACAAGAACAAGAACAAGAACAAGAACAAGAACAAGAACAAGAACAAGAACAAGAACAAGAACAAGAACAAGAACAAGAACAAGAACAAGAACAAGAACAAGAACAAGAACAAGAACAAGAACAAGAACAAGAACAAGAACAAGAACAAGAACAAGAACAAGAACAAGAACAAGAACAAGAACAAGAACAAGAACAAGAACAAGAACAAGAACAAGAACAAGAACAAGAACAAGAACAAGAACAAGAACAAGAACAAGAACAAGAACAAGAACAAGAACAAGAACAAGAACAAGAACAAGAACAAGAACAAGAACAAGAACAAGAACAAGAACAAGAACAAGAACAAGAACAAGAACAAGAACAAGAACAAGAACAAGAACAAGAACAAGAACAAGAACAAGAACAAGAACAAGAACAAGAACAAGAACAAGAACAAGAACAAGAACAAGAACAAGAACAAGAACAAGAACAAGAACAAGAACAAGAACAAGAACAAGAACAAGAACAAGAACAAGAACAAGAACAAGAACAAGAACAAGAACAAGAACAAGAACAAGAACAAGAACAAGAACAAGAACAAGAACAAGAACAAGAACAAGAACAAGAACAAGAACAAGAACAAGAACAAGAACAAGAACAAGAACAAGAACAAGAACAAGAACAAGAACAAGAACAAGAACAAGAACAAGAACAAGAACAAGAACAAGAACAAGAACAAGAACAAGAACAAGAACAAGAACAAGAACAAGAACAAGAACAAGAACAAGAACAAGAACAAGAACAAGAACAAGAACAAGAACAAGAACAAGAACAAGAACAAGAACAAGAACAAGAACAAGAACAAGAACAAGAACAAGAACAAGAACAAGAACAAGAACAAGAACAAGAACAAGAACAAGAACAAGAACAAGAACAAGAACAAGAACAAGAACAAGAACAAGAACAAGAACAAGAACAAGAACAAGAACAAGAACAAGAACAAGAACAAGAACAAGAACAAGAACAAGAACAAGAACAAGAACAAGAACAAGAACAAGAACAAGAACAAGAACAAGAACAAGAACAAGAACAAGAACAAGAACAAGAACAAGAACAAGAACAAGAACAAGAACAAGAACAAGAACAAGAACAAGAACAAGAACAAGAACAAGAACAAGAACAAGAACAAGAACAAGAACAAGAACAAGAACAAGAACAAGAACAAGAACAAGAACAAGAACAAGAACAAGAACAAGAACAAGAACAAGAACAAGAACAAGAACAAGAACAAGAACAAGAACAAGAACAAGAACAAGAACAAGAACAAGAACAAGAACAAGAACAAGAACAAGAACAAGAACAAGAACAAGAACAAGAACAAGAACAAGAACAAGAACAAGAACAAGAACAAGAACAAGAACAAGAACAAGAACAAGAACAAGAACAAGAACAAGAACAAGAACAAGAACAAGAACAAGAACAAGAACAAGAACAAGAACAAGAACAAGAACAAGAACAAGAACAAGAACAAGAACAAGAACAAGAACAAGAACAAGAACAAGAACAAGAACAAGAACAAGAACAAGAACAAGAACAAGAACAAGAACAAGAACAAGAACAAGAACAAGAACAAGAACAAGAACAAGAACAAGAACAAGAACAAGAACAAGAACAAGAACAAGAACAAGAACAAGAACAAGAACAAGAACAAGAACAAGAACAAGAACAAGAACAAGAACAAGAACAAGAACAAGAACAAGAACAAGAACAAGAACAAGAACAAGAACAAGAACAAGAACAAGAACAAGAACAAGAACAAGAACAAGAACAAGAACAAGAACAAGAACAAGAACAAGAACAAGAACAAGAACAAGAACAAGAACAAGAACAAGAACAAGAACAAGAACAAGAACAAGAACAAGAACAAGAACAAGAACAAGAACAAGAACAAGAACAAGAACAAGAACAAGAACAAGAACAAGAACAAGAACAAGAACAAGAACAAGAACAAGAACAAGAACAAGAACAAGAACAAGAACAAGAACAAGAACAAGAACAAGAACAAGAACAAGAACAAGAACAAGAACAAGAACAAGAACAAGAACAAGAACAAGAACAAGAACAAGAACAAGAACAAGAACAAGAACAAGAACAAGAACAAGAACAAGAACAAGAACAAGAACAAGAACAAGAACAAGAACAAGAACAAGAACAAGAACAAGAACAAGAACAAGAACAAGAACAAGAACAAGAACAAGAACAAGAACAAGAACAAGAACAAGAACAAGAACAAGAACAAGAACAAGAACAAGAACAAGAACAAGAACAAGAACAAGAACAAGAACAAGAACAAGAACAAGAACAAGAACAAGAACAAGAACAAGAACAAGAACAAGAACAAGAACAAGAACAAGAACAAGAACAAGAACAAGAACAAGAACAAGAACAAGAACAAGAACAAGAACAAGAACAAGAACAAGAACAAGAACAAGAACAAGAACAAGAACAAGAACAAGAACAAGAACAAGAACAAGAACAAGAACAAGAACAAGAACAAGAACAAGAACAAGAACAAGAACACCCAAGTAACAATTTTAGTTCGTATTTAGCTCTGGCAGCGCTTATAAAGCTAAATTATTTGGCCATATTAACTTCAATTTGCTCTATAGCTTCAATAAAGCTGAAAAAGAACCAGTTTAGAGCTTTTTTTTCGAGTTTGGGAGCTAAAATAAGCATTACTCGGGCTCTAAATATGATGCTCAAATGTCTATATGTTCTACAAAATCACATTAATATTTTGATTACGAGCACTTTTAGCTCTATTAAACGTTATCGAGAGATAGTTTTAAAGCTTTTCCCTTTGAAATGGCAACATGAAAATGATTTGCTTAAGTGTTAGTAAAATATAAATATAAAAGAACACAAAGAGAATTGTTTGCTTGTATATAATGATCTTTGAAATAATTTCTCAAACATAAATATTTACAAAGAAAAACTCAAAACTATATTAAGCAAAATATTTACGATAAACGATCGTAATACTTTAATTAATGAGTAAGACAATGCTTAGGAATGATTTTGTGTGCCACTTTATTTTTATCACAAACGTAGATGTTGCACCTCGAAATTGTACAACGCGCCTTTAAAATATAAATTTTTTACTATTTAAATGAAAAAAAAATGGAAAAAATGTATAGAAAGATTTCATAACTTCTCCCAAAACAGCCATTTTAATAGGACCACAACAATATCTCTTTTAGAGCTTCTATAATGCTAATGTCTACAAAAATTTTTTTATAGAAATTTTATCAGCCATCTTTTATATATAGCGTATAGGGTGCCTCTGTCGAAAAAAAAATCAAAAATGATGTTTTAACCTTTTTCATGCAAAAGGAACTGCGATTCTTTCAATGATTTCACGTTGGGGTTGGTTCCACAAAAAATTTAAAATAATTCAAAAATGTGAAATAATTTTATAAATTTCACGTAAAAACTCATACAGGTAATCAGAAAATTGCACGTGAGATAACTTAAATTTCAAGTGTATTTACGAATTTCACGGGAAATTAATAAAATTCACGTGAAATGCATAAAATTCACGTGGAATTTATAAAATTCACGTGAAGTTCATAAAATTTAAGTGGAATTCATGAAATTCACCTGAAATTTATAGAATTTATAAAATTCAAAAACACAGCACAAAAATATAATTCCACTTGAATTTTATGAATTTTACGTAAATTTTTCAAATTCCGCTTGAATTTTATGAATTTCACTGGAATTTTATGAATTTCCAATGAATTTTATAAATTCCACTTGAATTTTATTAATTCCACTTGAAGTTTACAAATTCCACGAGAGAATTTAAATACATAATACGATTTTTACACGTGAGGTAACAAAAATATGATTCTACGTGAATTTTATAACTGTCACGTGATTCTTTTTAGACCATAAAAAGAAGCTATTTTAATTTTATAAAAAAGTGAAGAGTGCACATTTTCCCCGCACAGAACTAAAAAAAATATGAGCTATGAAGAGTTATCACCCTGTTTCTGATTTTGTTCACTTTGGTGATGGCTTGGTACCCGATGCTCTTCTTTCGCTTTTTTAAAGCAATATGTTCTAAAACGGCTACTTATGAGGTTATGACAGTCAATTTGTTTTATTGCGTTTTCGATTAGCAATCTAAAAGCAGAAAAAATCATTCTGAATGCGTTAAACTTGGTAAAAGTTAAAGTTCTGATTCTGAACAAGTAGAGAATTTGTCTAAAACGAATTCCGGATTGCCAATTGTATTTCGTCGTGTATATTTTTCAAAGCATTTGTTTGGCATGTCGCTAATGAGAACAAAAAGTTCAAATATAAGTTTACTATTTGAACTGTGCCTGTTTTGGTTTATTAAAACTAGATATATTATTTTGGGTTCATGATAACGTTCCAGTTTTGACAGATCACTCATTCGGTTTGCTGCTTGCCGGAGGATTGGAACAAGTGGGCAGTAATTTTTTTTAAAGATGATAAAATATTTTCAAATGTAGGAGCTGAATCTCCAGAATAGGAATTTTGTTTACTACTGTTGCAAGATGACAAAGATTATGTATGTATATTGCTCGTAGTCGATCGCCTTTGGTAAAATTCTTCATATTTTTGTATTTTAAAAATTTACTATTCATTCATCAATCATCTGCATTCAGTTGGGATGAGCTCTCAACCAAGCTATCTTCCCTTAAATCCTCAACACTGTCAACACTCAAACTAGCGCATCTTTCAACACGGCCAATTTGGTCGACACCTTAGTTTTTCGTATCTTTGATAAACTTTCTAACATTTTTGTTGCGGCACACCTTTTTCCAATAAGCCTTTGCTGTTTTTGAAATGATTAAACGATTTTTTCACCTCTTGACAGCTATTTATTTTGTTAAATAATTTTTTTTGACACTTATGACACCTTAGTTTTTCGTATCTTTGATAAACTTTCTAACATTTTTGTTGCGGCACACCTTTTTCCAATAAGCCTTTGCTGTTTTTGAAATGATTAAACGATTTTTTCACCTCTTGACAGCTATTTATTTTGTTAAATAATTTTTTTTGACACTTATGTCTTTTGATCAACAAGACATTTGTTTAAAAGCAAAAAGCTGCTGAGTGGCTCTAAGGAACATTTATTTTCACAAATAAGGCCTTTTTAAAGCATATAGTTGAAATATTAAGTAAAGCTCGTTCAAGGTTTTGTTATAAATTGTAATAGAGCACATTAATAGAGCAACAAGCTTTATAAGCCTATAGAGCTTGAAGTTGTTCTAAAACTCAAATATAGAGCATTTGATTAAAAAGAAAATGTCAGATGCTACAACGGAGTATAAAATAGAGCAATAGTCACCGAGTTCACTCCTTTAACACTTTTTTAGAACATATTAAAAACTCAAAGCTACGAGAGTGTTACTTGGGCAAGAACAAGAACAAGAACAAGAACAAGAACAAGAACAAGAACAAGAACAAGAACAAGAACAAGAACAAGAACAAGAACAAGAACAAGAACAAGAACAAGAACAAGAACAAGAACAAGAACAAGAACAAGAACAAGAACAAGAACAAGAACAAGAACAAGAACAAGAACAAGAACAAGAACAAGAACAAGAACAAGAACAAGAACAAGAACAAGAACAAGAACAAGAACAAGAACAAGAACAAGAACAAGAACAAGAACAAGAACAAGAACAAGAACAAGAACAAGAACAAGAACAAGAACAAGAACAAGAACAAGAACAAGAACAAGAACAAGAACAAGAACAAGAACAAGAACAAGAACAAGAACAAGAACAAGAACAAGAACAAGAACAAGAACAAGAACAAGAACAAGAACAAGAACAAGAACAAGAACAAGAACAAGAACAAGAACAAGAACAAGAACAAGAACAAGAACAAGAACAAGAACAAGAACAAGAACAAGAACAAGAACAAGAACAAGAACAAGAACAAGAACAAGAACAAGAACAAGAACAAGAACAAGAACAAGAACAAGAACAAGAACAAGAACAAGAACAAGAACAAGAACAAGAACAAGAACAAGAACAAGAACAAGAACAAGAACAAGAACAAGAACAAGAACAAGAACAAGAACAAGAACAAGAACAAGAACAAGAACAAGAACAAGAACAAGAACAAGAACAAGAACAAGAACAAGAACAAGAACAAGAACAAGAACAAGAACAAGAACAAGAACAAGAACAAGAACAAGAACAAGAACAAGAACAAGAACAAGAACAAGAACAAGAACAAGAACAAGAACAAGAACAAGAACAAGAACAAGAACAAGAACAAGAACAAGAACAAGAACAAGAACAAGAACAAGAACAAGAACAAGAACAAGAACAAGAACAAGAACAAGAACAAGAACAAGAACAAGAACAAGAACAAGAACAAGAACAAGAACAAGAACAAGAACAAGAACAAGAACAAGAACAAGAACAAGAACAAGAACAAGAACAAGAACAAGAACAAGAACAAGAACAAGAACAAGAACAAGAACAAGAACAAGAACAAGAACAAGAACAAGAACAAGAACAAGAACAAGAACAAGAACAAGAACAAGAACAAGAACAAGAACAAGAACAAGAACAAGAACAAGAACAAGAACAAGAACAAGAACAAGAACAAGAACAAGAACAAGAACAAGAACAAGAACAAGAACAAGAACAAGAACAAGAACAAGAACAAGAACAAGAACAAGAACAAGAACAAGAACAAGAACAAGAACAAGAACAAGAACAAGAACAAGAACAAGAACAAGAACAAGAACAAGAACAAGAACAAGAACAAGAACAAGAACAAGAACAAGAACAAGAACAAGAACAAGAACAAGAACAAGAACAAGAACAAGAACAAGAACAAGAACAAGAACAAGAACAAGAACAAGAACAAGAACAAGAACAAGAACAAGAACAAGAACAAGAACAAGAACAAGAACAAGAACAAGAACAAGAACAAGAACAAGAACAAGAACAAGAACAAGAACAAGAACAAGAACAAGAACAAGAACAAGAACAAGAACAAGAACAAGAACAAGAACAAGAACAAGAACAAGAACAAGAACAAGAACAAGAACAAGAACAAGAACAAGAACAAGAACAAGAACAAGAACAAGAACAAGAACAAGAACAAGAACAAGAACAAGAACAAGAACAAGAACAAGAACAAGAACAAGAACAAGAACAAGAACAAGAACAAGAACAAGAACAAGAACAAGAACAAGAACAAGAACAAGAACAAGAACAAGAACAAGAACAAGAACAAGAACAAGAACAAGAACAAGAACAAGAACAAGAACAAGAACAAGAACAAGAACAAGAACAAGAACAAGAACAAGAACAAGAACAAGAACAAGAACAAGAACAAGAACAAGAACAAGAACAAGAACAAGAACAAGAACAAGAACAAGAACAAGAACAAGAACAAGAACAAGAACAAGAACAAGAACAAGAACAAGAACAAGAACAAGAACAAGAACAAGAACAAGAACAAGAACAAGAACAAGAACAAGAACAAGAACAAGAACAAGAACAAGAACAAGAACAAGAACAAGAACAAGAACAAGAACAAGAACAAGAACAAGAACAAGAACAAGAACAAGAACAAGAACAAGAACAAGAACAAGAACAAGAACAAGAACAAGAACAAGAACAAGAACAAGAACAAGAACAAGAACAAGAACAAGAACAAGAACAAGAACAAGAACAAGAACAAGAACAAGAACAAGAACAAGAACAAGAACAAGAACAAGAACAAGAACAAGAACAAGAACAAGAACAAGAACAAGAACAAGAACAAGAACAAGAACAAGAACAAGAACAAGAACAAGAACAAGAACAAGAACAAGAACAAGAACAAGAACAAGAACAAGAACAAGAACAAGAACAAGAACAAGAACAAGAACAAGAACAAGAACAAGAACAAGAACAAGAACAAGAACAAGAACAAGAACAAGAACAAGAACAAGAACAAGAACAAGAACAAGAACAAGAACAAGAACAAGAACAAGAACAAGAACAAGAACAAGAACAAGAACAAGAACAAGAACAAGAACAAGAACAAGAACAAGAACAAGAACAAGAACAAGAACAAGAACAAGAACAAGAACAAGAACAAGAACAAGAACAAGAACAAGAACAAGAACAAGAACAAGAACAAGAACAAGAACAAGAACAAGAACAAGAACAAGAACAAGAACAAGAACAAGAACAAGAACAAGAACAAGAACAAGAACAAGAACAAGAACAAGAACAAGAACAAGAACAAGAACAAGAACAAGAACAAGAACAAGAACAAGAACAAGAACAAGAACAAGAACAAGAACAAGAACAAGAACAAGAACAAGAACAAGAACAAGAACAAGAACAAGAACAAGAACAAGAACAAGAACAAGAACAAGAACAAGAACAAGAACAAGAACAAGAACAAGAACAAGAACAAGAACAAGAACAAGAACAAGAACAAGAACAAGAACAAGAACAAGAACAAGAACAAGAACAAGAACAAGAACAAGAACAAGAACAAGAACAAGAACAAGAACAAGAACAAGAACAAGAACAAGAACAAGAACAAGAACAAGAACAAGAACAAGAACAAGAACAAGAACAAGAACAAGAACAAGAACAAGAACAAGAACAAGAACAAGAACAAGAACAAGAACAAGAACAAGAACAAGAACAAGAACAAGAACAAGAACAAGAACAAGAACAAGAACAAGAACAAGAACAAGAACAAGAACAAGAACAAGAACAAGAACAAGAACAAGAACAAGAACAAGAACAAGAACAAGAACAAGAACAAGAACAAGAACAAGAACAAGAACAAGAACAAGAACAAGAACAAGAACAAGAACAAGAACAAGAACAAGAACAAGAACAAGAACAAGAACAAGAACAAGAACAAGAACAAGAACAAGAACAAGAACAAGAACAAGAACAAGAACAAGAACAAGAACAAGAACAAGAACAAGAACAAGAACAAGAACAAGAACAAGAACAAGAACAAGAACAAGAACAAGAACAAGAACAAGAACAAGAACAAGAACAAGAACAAGAACAAGAACAAGAACAAGAACAAGAACAAGAACAAGAACAAGAACAAGAACAAGAACAAGAACAAGAACAAGAACAAGAACAAGAACAAGAACAAGAACAAGAACAAGAACAAGAACAAGAACAAGAACAAGAACAAGAACAAGAACAAGAACAAGAACAAGAACAAGAACAAGAACAAGAACAAGAACAAGAACAAGAACAAGAACAAGAACAAGAACAAGAACAAGAACAAGAACAAGAACAAGAACAAGAACAAGAACAAGAACAAGAACAAGAACAAGAACAAGAACAAGAACAAGAACAAGAACAAGAACAAGAACAAGAACAAGAACAAGAACAAGAACAAGAACAAGAACAAGAACAAGAACAAGAACAAGAACAAGAACAAGAACAAGAACAAGAACAAGAACAAGAACAAGAACAAGAACAAGAACAAGAACAAGAACAAGAACAAGAACAAGAACAAGAACAAGAACAAGAACAAGAACAAGAACAAGAACAAGAACAAGAACAAGAACAAGAACAAGAACAAGAACAAGAACAAGAACAAGAACAAGAACAAGAACAAGAACAAGAACAAGAACAAGAACAAGAACAAGAACAAGAACAAGAACAAGAACAAGAACAAGAACAAGAACAAGAACAAGAACAAGAACAAGAACAAGAACAAGAACAAGAACAAGAACAAGAACAAGAACAAGAACAAGAACAAGAACAAGAACAAGAACAAGAACAAGAACAAGAACAAGAACAAGAACAAGAACAAGAACAAGAACAAGAACAAGAACAAGAACAAGAACAAGAACAAGAACAAGAACAAGAACAAGAACAAGAACAAGAACAAGAACAAGAACAAGAACAAGAACAAGAACAAGAACAAGAACAAGAACAAGAACAAGAACAAGAACAAGAACAAGAACAAGAACAAGAACAAGAACAAGAACAAGAACAAGAACAAGAACAAGAACAAGAACAAGAACAAGAACAAGAACAAGAACAAGAACAAGAACAAGAACAAGAACAAGAACAAGAACAAGAACAAGAACAAGAACAAGAACAAGAACAAGAACAAGAACAAGAACAAGAACAAGAACAAGAACAAGAACAAGAACAAGAACAAGAACAAGAACAAGAACAAGAACAAGAACAAGAACAAGAACAAGAACAAGAACAAGAACAAGAACAAGAACAAGAACAAGAACAAGAACAAGAACAAGAACAAGAACAAGAACAAGAACAAGAACAAGAACAAGAACAAGAACAAGAACAAGAACAAGAACAAGAACAAGAACAAGAACAAGAACAAGAACAAGAACAAGAACAAGAACAAGAACAAGAACAAGAACAAGAACAAGAACAAGAACAAGAACAAGAACAAGAACAAGAACAAGAACAAGAACAAGAACAAGAACAAGAACAAGAACAAGAACAAGAACAAGAACAAGAACAAGAACAAGAACAAGAACAAGAACAAGAACAAGAACAAGAACAAGAACAAGAACAAGAACAAGAACAAGAACAAGAACAAGAACAAGAACAAGAACAAGAACAAGAACAAGAACAAGAACAAGAACAAGAACAAGAACAAGAACAAGAACAAGAACAAGAACAAGAACAAGAACAAGAACAAGAACAAGAACAAGAACAAGAACAAGAACAAGAACAAGAACAAGAACAAGAACAAGAACAAGAACAAGAACAAGAACAAGAACAAGAACAAGAACAAGAACAAGAACAAGAACAAGAACAAGAACAAGAACAAGAACAAGAACAAGAACAAGAACAAGAACAAGAACAAGAACAAGAACAAGAACAAGAACAAGAACAAGAACAAGAACAAGAACAAGAACAAGAACAAGAACAAGAACAAGAACAAGAACAAGAACAAGAACAAGAACAAGAACAAGAACAAGAACAAGAACAAGAACAAGAACAAGAACAAGAACAAGAACAAGAACAAGAACAAGAACAAGAACAAGAACAAGAACAAGAACAAGAACAAGAACAAGAACAAGAACAAGAACAAGAACAAGAACAAGAACAAGAACAAGAACAAGAACAAGAACAAGAACAAGAACAAGAACAAGAACAAGAACAAGAACAAGAACAAGAACAAGAACAAGAACAAGAACAAGAACAAGAACAAGAACAAGAACAAGAACAAGAACAAGAACAAGAACAAGAACAAGAACAAGAACAAGAACAAGAACAAGAACAAGAACAAGAACAAGAACAAGAACAAGAACAAGAACAAGAACAAGAACAAGAACAAGAACAAGAACAAGAACAAGAACAAGAACAAGAACAAGAACAAGAACAAGAACAAGAACAAGAACAAGAACAAGAACAAGAACAAGAACAAGAACAAGAACAAGAACAAGAACAAGAACAAGAACACCCAAGTAACAATTTTAGTTCGTATTTAGCTCTGGCAGCGCTTATAAAGCTACATTATTTGGCCATATTAACTTCAATTTGCTCTATAGCTTCAATAAAGCTGAAAAAGAACCTGTTTAGAGCTCTTTTTTCGAGTTTGGGAGCTAAAATAAGCATTATTCGGGCTCTAAATATGATGCTCAAATGTCTTTATGTTCTACAAAATCACATTAATATTTTGATTAAGAGCACTTTTAGCTCTATTAAACGTTATCGAGAGATAGTTTTAAAGCTTTTCCTATTGAAATGGTAACATGAAAATTATTTGCTTAAGTGTTAGTAAAATATAAATATAAAAGAACACAAAGAGAATTGTTTGCTTGTATATAATGATCTTTGAAATAATTTCTCAAACATAAATATTTACAAAGAAAAACTCAAAACTATATTAAGCAAAATATTTATGTACGATAAACGATCGTAATACTTTAATTAATGAGTAAGACAATGCTTAGGAATGATTTTGTGTGCCACTTTATTTTTATCACAAACGTAGATGTTGCACCTCGAAATTGTACAACGCGCCTTTAAAATATAAATTTTTTACTATTTAAATGAAAAAAAAATGGAAAAAATGTATAGAAAGATTTCATAACTTCTCCCAAAACAGCCATTTTAATAGGACCACAACAATATCTCTTTTAGAGCTTCTATAATGCTAATGTCTACAAAAAATTTTTTATAGAAATTTTATCAGCCATCTTTTATATATAGCGTATAGGGTGCCTCGGTTGAAAAAAAATCAAAAATGATGTTTTACCTTTTTCATGCAAAAGGAACTGCGATTCTTTCAATGATTTCACGTTGGTTCCACAAAAAATTTAAAATAATTCAAAAATGTGAAATAATTTTATAAATTTCACGTAAAAACTCATACAGGTAATCAGAAAATTGCACGTGAGATAACTTAAATTTCAAGTGTATTTACGAATTTCACGGGAAATTAATAAAATTCACGTGAAATGCATAAAATTCGAGTGGAATTTATAAAATTCACGTGAAGTTCATAAAATTTAAGTGGAATTCATAAAATTCACCTGAAATTTATAGAATTTATAAAATTCAAAAACACAGCACAAAAATATAATTCCACTTGAATTTTATGAATTTTACGTAAATTTTTCAAATTCCGCTTGAATTTTATGAATTTCACTCGAATTTTATGAATTTCCAATGAATTTTATAAATTCCACTTGAATTTTATTAATTCCACTTGAAGTTTACAAGTTCCACGAAAGAATTTAAATACATAATACGATTTTTACACGTGAGGTATAACAAAAATATGATTCTACGTGAATTTTATAACTGTCACGTGATTCTTTTTAGACCATAAAAAGAAGCTATTTTAATTTTATAAAAAAGTGAAGAGTGCACATTTTCCCCGCACAGAACTAAAAAAAATATGAGCTATGAAGAGTTATCACCCTGTTTCTGATTTTGTTCACTTTGGTGTTGGCTTGGTACCCGATGCTCTTCTTTCGCTTTTTTGTATACACACTATACTCTTTTGAAGCAATATGTTCTAAAACGGCTACTTATGAGGTTATGACAGTCAATTTGTTTTATGGCGTTTTCGATTGGCAATCTAAAAGCAGAAAAAATCATTCTGAATGTGTTAAACTTGGTAAAAGTTAAAGTTCTGATTCTGAACAAGTAGAGAATTTCTCTAAAACGAATTCCGGATTGCCAATTGAAAACGCCATTATTGTGTTTATTTCGTCGTGTATATTTTTCAAAGCATTTGTTTGGCATGTCGCTAATGAGAACAAAAAGTTCTAATATAAGTTTACTATTTGAACCGTGCCTGTTTTGGTTTATTAAAACTAGATATATTATTTTGGGTTCATGATAACGTTCCAGTTTTGACAGCTCACTCAATCGGTTTGCTGCTTGCCGGAGGATTGGAACAAGTGGGCAGTAATTTTTTTTAAAGATGATAAAATATTTTCGAAGGTAGGAGCTGAATCTCCAGAATAGCAATTTTGTTTACTACTGTTTCAAGATGACAAAGATTATGTATATTGCTCGTAGTCGATCGGCTTTGGTAAAATTCTTCATATTTTTGTATTTTAAAAATTTACTATTAATTCATCAATCATCTGCATTCAGTTGGGATGAGCTCTCAACCAAGCTATCTGCCCTTAAATCCTCAACACTGTCAACACTGAAACTAGCGCATCTTTCAACACGGCCAATTTGGTCGACACCTTAGTTTTTCGTATCTTTGATAAACTTTCTAACATTTTTGTTGCGGCACACCTTTTTCCAATAAGCCTTGCTGTTTTTGAAATGATTAAACGATTTTTTCACCTCTTGACAGCTATTTATTTTGTTAAATAATTTTGTTTGACACTTATGTCTTTTGATCAACAAGACATTTGTTTAAAAGCAAAAAGCTGCTGAGTGGCTCTAAGGAACATTTATTTTCTCAAATAAGGCCTTTTTAAAGCATATAGTTGAAATATTAAGTAAAGCTCGTTCAAGGTTTTGTTATAAATTGTAATAGAGCATATTAATAGAGCAACAAGCTTTATAAGTCTATAGAGCTTGAAGTTGTTCTAAAACTCAAATATAGAGCATTTGATTAAAAAGAAAATGTCAGATGCTACAACGGAGTATAAAATAGAGCAATAGTCTCCGAGTTCACTCCTTTAACACTTTTTTAGAACATATTAAAAACTCAAAGCTACGAGAGTGTTACTTGGGCAAGAACAAGAACAAGAACAAGAACAAGAACAAGAACAAGAACAAGAACAAGAACAAGAACAAGAACAAGAACAAGAACAAGAACAAGAACAAGAACAAGAACAAGAACAAGAACAAGAACAAGAACAAGAACAAGAACAAGAACAAGAACAAGAACAAGAACAAGAACAAGAACAAGAACAAGAACAAGAACAAGAACAAGAACAAGAACAAGAACAAGAACAAGAACAAGAACAAGAACAAGAACAAGAACAAGAACAAGAACAAGAACAAGAACAAGAACAAGAACAAGAACAAGAACAAGAACAAGAACAAGAACAAGAACAAGAACAAGAACAAGAACAAGAACAAGAACAAGAACAAGAACAAGAACAAGAACAAGAACAAGAACAAGAACAAGAACAAGAACAAGAACAAGAACAAGAACAAGAACAAGAACAAGAACAAGAACAAGAACAAGAACAAGAACAAGAACAAGAACAAGAACAAGAACAAGAACAAGAACAAGAACAAGAACAAGAACAAGAACAAGAACAAGAACAAGAACAAGAACAAGAACAAGAACAAGAACAAGAACAAGAACAAGAACAAGAACAAGAACAAGAACAAGAACAAGAACAAGAACAAGAACAAGAACAAGAACAAGAACAAGAACAAGAACAAGAACAAGAACAAGAACAAGAACAAGAACAAGAACAAGAACAAGAACAAGAACAAGAACAAGAACAAGAACAAGAACAAGAACAAGAACAAGAACAAGAACAAGAACAAGAACAAGAACAAGAACAAGAACAAGAACAAGAACAAGAACAAGAACAAGAACAAGAACAAGAACAAGAACAAGAACAAGAACAAGAACAAGAACAAGAACAAGAACAAGAACAAGAACAAGAACAAGAACAAGAACAAGAACAAGAACAAGAACAAGAACAAGAACAAGAACAAGAACAAGAACAAGAACAAGAACAAGAACAAGAACAAGAACAAGAACAAGAACAAGAACAAGAACAAGAACAAGAACAAGAACAAGAACAAGAACAAGAACAAGAACAAGAACAAGAACAAGAACAAGAACAAGAACAAGAACAAGAACAAGAACAAGAACAAGAACAAGAACAAGAACAAGAACAAGAACAAGAACAAGAACAAGAACAAGAACAAGAACAAGAACAAGAACAAGAACAAGAACAAGAACAAGAACAAGAACAAGAACAAGAACAAGAACAAGAACAAGAACAAGAACAAGAACAAGAACAAGAACAAGAACAAGAACAAGAACAAGAACAAGAACAAGAACAAGAACAAGAACAAGAACAAGAACAAGAACAAGAACAAGAACAAGAACAAGAACAAGAACAAGAACAAGAACAAGAACAAGAACAAGAACAAGAACAAGAACAAGAACAAGAACAAGAACAAGAACAAGAACAAGAACAAGAACAAGAACAAGAACAAGAACAAGAACAAGAACAAGAACAAGAACAAGAACAAGAACAAGAACAAGAACAAGAACAAGAACAAGAACAAGAACAAGAACAAGAACAAGAACAAGAACAAGAACAAGAACAAGAACAAGAACAAGAACAAGAACAAGAACAAGAACAAGAACAAGAACAAGAACAAGAACAAGAACAAGAACAAGAACAAGAACAAGAACAAGAACAAGAACAAGAACAAGAACAAGAACAAGAACAAGAACAAGAACAAGAACAAGAACAAGAACAAGAACAAGAACAAGAACAAGAACAAGAACAAGAACAAGAACAAGAACAAGAACAAGAACAAGAACAAGAACAAGAACAAGAACAAGAACAAGAACAAGAACAAGAACAAGAACAAGAACAAGAACAAGAACAAGAACAAGAACAAGAACAAGAACAAGAACAAGAACAAGAACAAGAACAAGAACAAGAACAAGAACAAGAACAAGAACAAGAACAAGAACAAGAACAAGAACAAGAACAAGAACAAGAACAAGAACAAGAACAAGAACAAGAACAAGAACAAGAACAAGAACAAGAACAAGAACAAGAACAAGAACAAGAACAAGAACAAGAACAAGAACAAGAACAAGAACAAGAACAAGAACAAGAACAAGAACAAGAACAAGAACAAGAACAAGAACAAGAACAAGAACAAGAACAAGAACAAGAACAAGAACAAGAACAAGAACAAGAACAAGAACAAGAACAAGAACAAGAACAAGAACAAGAACAAGAACAAGAACAAGAACAAGAACAAGAACAAGAACAAGAACAAGAACAAGAACAAGAACAAGAACAAGAACAAGAACAAGAACAAGAACAAGAACAAGAACAAGAACAAGAACAAGAACAAGAACAAGAACAAGAACAAGAACAAGAACAAGAACAAGAACAAGAACAAGAACAAGAACAAGAACAAGAACAAGAACAAGAACAAGAACAAGAACAAGAACAAGAACAAGAACAAGAACAAGAACAAGAACAAGAACAAGAACAAGAACAAGAACAAGAACAAGAACAAGAACAAGAACAAGAACAAGAACAAGAACAAGAACAAGAACAAGAACAAGAACAAGAACAAGAACAAGAACAAGAACAAGAACAAGAACAAGAACAAGAACAAGAACAAGAACAAGAACAAGAACAAGAACAAGAACAAGAACAAGAACAAGAACAAGAACAAGAACAAGAACAAGAACAAGAACAAGAACAAGAACAAGAACAAGAACAAGAACAAGAACAAGAACAAGAACAAGAACAAGAACAAGAACAAGAACAAGAACAAGAACAAGAACAAGAACAAGAACAAGAACAAGAACAAGAACAAGAACAAGAACAAGAACAAGAACAAGAACAAGAACAAGAACAAGAACAAGAACAAGAACAAGAACAAGAACAAGAACAAGAACAAGAACAAGAACAAGAACAAGAACAAGAACAAGAACAAGAACAAGAACAAGAACAAGAACAAGAACAAGAACAAGAACAAGAACAAGAACAAGAACAAGAACAAGAACAAGAACAAGAACAAGAACAAGAACAAGAACAAGAACAAGAACAAGAACAAGAACAAGAACAAGAACAAGAACAAGAACAAGAACAAGAACAAGAACAAGAACAAGAACAAGAACAAGAACAAGAACAAGAACAAGAACAAGAACAAGAACAAGAACAAGAACAAGAACAAGAACAAGAACAAGAACAAGAACAAGAACAAGAACAAGAACAAGAACAAGAACAAGAACAAGAACAAGAACAAGAACAAGAACAAGAACAAGAACAAGAACAAGAACAAGAACAAGAACAAGAACAAGAACAAGAACAAGAACAAGAACAAGAACAAGAACAAGAACAAGAACAAGAACAAGAACAAGAACAAGAACAAGAACAAGAACAAGAACAAGAACAAGAACAAGAACAAGAACAAGAACAAGAACAAGAACAAGAACAAGAACAAGAACAAGAACAAGAACAAGAACAAGAACAAGAACAAGAACAAGAACAAGAACAAGAACAAGAACAAGAACAAGAACAAGAACAAGAACAAGAACAAGAACAAGAACAAGAACAAGAACAAGAACAAGAACAAGAACAAGAACAAGAACAAGAACAAGAACAAGAACAAGAACAAGAACAAGAACAAGAACAAGAACAAGAACAAGAACAAGAACAAGAACAAGAACAAGAACAAGAACAAGAACAAGAACAAGAACAAGAACAAGAACAAGAACAAGAACAAGAACAAGAACAAGAACAAGAACAAGAACAAGAACAAGAACAAGAACAAGAACAAGAACAAGAACAAGAACAAGAACAAGAACAAGAACAAGAACAAGAACAAGAACAAGAACAAGAACAAGAACAAGAACAAGAACAAGAACAAGAACAAGAACAAGAACAAGAACAAGAACAAGAACAAGAACAAGAACAAGAACAAGAACAAGAACAAGAACAAGAACAAGAACAAGAACAAGAACAAGAACAAGAACAAGAACAAGAACAAGAACAAGAACAAGAACAAGAACAAGAACAAGAACAAGAACAAGAACAAGAACAAGAACAAGAACAAGAACAAGAACAAGAACAAGAACAAGAACAAGAACAAGAACAAGAACAAGAACAAGAACAAGAACAAGAACAAGAACAAGAACAAGAACAAGAACAAGAACAAGAACAAGAACAAGAACAAGAACAAGAACAAGAACAAGAACAAGAACAAGAACAAGAACAAGAACAAGAACAAGAACAAGAACAAGAACAAGAACAAGAACAAGAACAAGAACAAGAACAAGAACAAGAACAAGAACAAGAACAAGAACAAGAACAAGAACAAGAACAAGAACAAGAACAAGAACAAGAACAAGAACAAGAACAAGAACAAGAACAAGAACAAGAACAAGAACAAGAACAAGAACAAGAACAAGAACAAGAACAAGAACAAGAACAAGAACAAGAACAAGAACAAGAACAAGAACAAGAACAAGAACAAGAACAAGAACAAGAACAAGAACAAGAACAAGAACAAGAACAAGAACAAGAACAAGAACAAGAACAAGAACAAGAACAAGAACAAGAACAAGAACAAGAACAAGAACAAGAACAAGAACAAGAACAAGAACAAGAACAAGAACAAGAACAAGAACAAGAACAAGAACAAGAACAAGAACAAGAACAAGAACAAGAACAAGAACAAGAACAAGAACAAGAACAAGAACAAGAACAAGAACAAGAACAAGAACAAGAACAAGAACAAGAACAAGAACAAGAACAAGAACAAGAACAAGAACAAGAACAAGAACAAGAACAAGAACAAGAACAAGAACAAGAACAAGAACAAGAACAAGAACAAGAACAAGAACAAGAACAAGAACAAGAACAAGAACAAGAACAAGAACAAGAACAAGAACAAGAACAAGAACAAGAACAAGAACAAGAACAAGAACAAGAACAAGAACAAGAACAAGAACAAGAACAAGAACAAGAACAAGAACAAGAACAAGAACAAGAACAAGAACAAGAACAAGAACAAGAACAAGAACAAGAACAAGAACAAGAACAAGAACAAGAACAAGAACAAGAACAAGAACAAGAACAAGAACAAGAACAAGAACAAGAACAAGAACAAGAACAAGAACAAGAACAAGAACAAGAACAAGAACAAGAACAAGAACAAGAACAAGAACAAGAACAAGAACAAGAACAAGAACAAGAACAAGAACAAGAACAAGAACAAGAACAAGAACAAGAACAAGAACAAGAACAAGAACAAGAACAAGAACAAGAACAAGAACAAGAACAAGAACAAGAACAAGAACAAGAACAAGAACAAGAACAAGAACAAGAACAAGAACAAGAACAAGAACAAGAACAAGAACAAGAACAAGAACAAGAACAAGAACAAGAACAAGAACAAGAACAAGAACAAGAACAAGAACAAGAACAAGAACAAGAACAAGAACAAGAACAAGAACAAGAACAAGAACAAGAACAAGAACAAGAACAAGAACAAGAACAAGAACAAGAACAAGAACAAGAACAAGAACAAGAACAAGAACAAGAACAAGAACAAGAACAAGAACAAGAACAAGAACAAGAACAAGAACAAGAACAAGAACAAGAACAAGAACAAGAACAAGAACAAGAACAAGAACAAGAACAAGAACAAGAACAAGAACAAGAACAAGAACAAGAACAAGAACAAGAACAAGAACAAGAACAAGAACAAGAACAAGAACAAGAACAAGAACAAGAACAAGAACAAGAACAAGAACAAGAACAAGAACAAGAACAAGAACAAGAACAAGAACAAGAACAAGAACAAGAACAAGAACAAGAACAAGAACAAGAACAAGAACAAGAACAAGAACAAGAACAAGAACAAGAACAAGAACAAGAACAAGAACAAGAACAAGAACAAGAACAAGAACAAGAACAAGAACAAGAACAAGAACAAGAACAAGAACAAGAACAAGAACAAGAACAAGAACAAGAACAAGAACAAGAACAAGAACAAGAACAAGAACAAGAACAAGAACAAGAACAAGAACAAGAACAAGAACAAGAACAAGAACAAGAACAAGAACAAGAACAAGAACAAGAACAAGAACAAGAACAAGAACAAGAACAAGAACAAGAACAAGAACAAGAACAAGAACAAGAACAAGAACAAGAACAAGAACAAGAACAAGAACAAGAACAAGAACAAGAACAAGAACAAGAACAAGAACAAGAACAAGAACAAGAACAAGAACAAGAACAAGAACAAGAACAAGAACAAGAACAAGAACAAGAACAAGAACAAGAACAAGAACAAGAACAAGAACAAGAACAAGAACAAGAACAAGAACAAGAACAAGAACAAGAACAAGAACAAGAACAAGAACAAGAACAAGAACAAGAACAAGAACAAGAACAAGAACAAGAACAAGAACAAGAACAAGAACAAGAACAAGAACAAGAACAAGAACAAGAACAAGAACAAGAACAAGAACAAGAACAAGAACAAGAACAAGAACAAGAACAAGAACAAGAACAAGAACAAGAACAAGAACAAGAACAAGAACAAGAACAAGAACAAGAACAAGAACAAGAACAAGAACAAGAACAAGAACAAGAACAAGAACAAGAACAAGAACAAGAACAAGAACAAGAACAAGAACAAGAACAAGAACAAGAACAAGAACAAGAACAAGAACAAGAACAAGAACAAGAACAAGAACAAGAACAAGAACAAGAACAAGAACAAGAACAAGAACAAGAACAAGAACAAGAACAAGAACAAGAACAAGAACAAGAACAAGAACAAGAACAAGAACAAGAACAAGAACAAGAACAAGAACAAGAACAAGAACAAGAACAAGAACAAGAACAAGAACAAGAACAAGAACAAGAACAAGAACAAGAACAAGAACAAGAACAAGAACAAGAACAAGAACAAGAACAAGAACAAGAACAAGAACAAGAACAAGAACAAGAACAAGAACAAGAACAAGAACAAGAACAAGAACAAGAACAAGAACAAGAACAAGAACAAGAACAAGAACAAGAACAAGAACAAGAACAAGAACAAGAACAAGAACAAGAACAAGAACAAGAACAAGAACAAGAACAAGAACAAGAACAAGAACAAGAACAAGAACAAGAACAAGAACAAGAACAAGAACAAGAACAAGAACAAGAACAAGAACAAGAACAAGAACAAGAACAAGAACAAGAACAAGAACAAGAACAAGAACAAGAACAAGAACAAGAACAAGAACAAGAACAAGAACAAGAACAAGAACAAGAACAAGAACAAGAACAAGAACAAGAACAAGAACAAGAACAAGAACAAGAACAAGAACAAGAACAAGAACAAGAACAAGAACAAGAACAAGAACAAGAACAAGAACAAGAACAAGAACAAGAACAAGAACAAGAACAAGAACAAGAACAAGAACAAGAACAAGAACAAGAACAAGAACAAGAACAAGAACAAGAACAAGAACAAGAACAAGAACAAGAACAAGAACAAGAACAAGAACAAGAACAAGAACAAGAACAAGAACAAGAACAAGAACAAGAACAAGAACAAGAACAAGAACAAGAACAAGAACAAGAACAAGAACAAGAACAAGAACAAGAACAAGAACAAGAACAAGAACAAGAACAAGAACAAGAACAAGAACAAGAACAAGAACAAGAACAAGAACAAGAACAAGAACAAGAACAAGAACAAGAACAAGAACAAGAACAAGAACAAGAACAAGAACAAGAACAAGAACAAGAACAAGAACAAGAACAAGAACAAGAACAAGAACAAGAACAAGAACAAGAACAAGAACAAGAACAAGAACAAGAACAAGAACAAGAACAAGAACAAGAACAAGAACAAGAACAAGAACAAGAACAAGAACAAGAACAAGAACAAGAACAAGAACAAGAACAAGAACAAGAACAAGAACAAGAACAAGAACAAGAACAAGAACAAGAACAAGAACAAGAACAAGAACAAGAACAAGAACAAGAACAAGAACAAGAACAAGAACAAGAACAAGAACAAGAACAAGAACAAGAACAAGAACAAGAACAAGAACAAGAACAAGAACAAGAACAAGAACAAGAACAAGAACAAGAACAAGAACAAGAACAAGAACAAGAACAAGAACAAGAACAAGAACAAGAACAAGAACAAGAACAAGAACAAGAACAAGAACAAGAACAAGAACAAGAACAAGAACAAGAACAAGAACAAGAACAAGAACAAGAACAAGAACAAGAACAAGAACAAGAACAAGAACAAGAACAAGAACAAGAACAAGAACAAGAACAAGAACAAGAACAAGAACAAGAACAAGAACAAGAACAAGAACAAGAACAAGAACAAGAACAAGAACAAGAACAAGAACAAGAACAAGAACAAGAACAAGAACAAGAACAAGAACAAGAACAAGAACAAGAACAAGAACAAGAACAAGAACAAGAACAAGAACAAGAACAAGAACAAGAACAAGAACAAGAACAAGAACAAGAACAAGAACAAGAACAAGAACAAGAACAAGAACAAGAACAAGAACAAGAACAAGAACAAGAACAAGAACAAGAACAAGAACAAGAACAAGAACAAGAACAAGAACAAGAACAAGAACAAGAACAAGAACAAGAACAAGAACAAGAACAAGAACAAGAACAAGAACAAGAACAAGAACAAGAACAAGAACAAGAACAAGAACAAGAACAAGAACAAGAACAAGAACAAGAACAAGAACAAGAACAAGAACAAGAACAAGAACAAGAACAAGAACAAGAACAAGAACAAGAACAAGAACAAGAACAAGAACAAGAACAAGAACAAGAACAAGAACAAGAACAAGAACAAGAACAAGAACAAGAACAAGAACAAGAACAAGAACAAGAACAAGAACAAGAACAAGAACAAGAACAAGAACAAGAACAAGAACAAGAACAAGAACAAGAACAAGAACAAGAACAAGAACAAGAACAAGAACAAGAACAAGAACAAGAACAAGAACAAGAACAAGAACAAGAACAAGAACAAGAACAAGAACAAGAACAAGAACAAGAACAAGAACAAGAACAAGAACAAGAACAAGAACAAGAACAAGAACAAGAACAAGAACAAGAACAAGAACAAGAACAAGAACAAGAACAAGAACAAGAACAAGAACAAGAACAAGAACAAGAACAAGAACAAGAACAAGAACAAGAACAAGAACAAGAACAAGAACAAGAACAAGAACAAGAACAAGAACAAGAACAAGAACAAGAACAAGAACAAGAACAAGAACAAGAACAAGAACAAGAACAAGAACAAGAACAAGAACAAGAACAAGAACAAGAACAAGAACAAGAACAAGAACAAGAACAAGAACAAGAACAAGAACAAGAACAAGAACAAGAACAAGAACAAGAACAAGAACAAGAACAAGAACAAGAACAAGAACAAGAACAAGAACAAGAACAAGAACAAGAACAAGAACAAGAACAAGAACAAGAACAAGAACAAGAACAAGAACAAGAACAAGAACAAGAACAAGAACAAGAACAAGAACAAGAACAAGAACAAGAACAAGAACAAGAACAAGAACAAGAACAAGAACAAGAACAAGAACAAGAACAAGAACAAGAACAAGAACAAGAACAAGAACAAGAACAAGAACAAGAACAAGAACAAGAACAAGAACAAGAACAAGAACAAGAACAAGAACAAGAACAAGAACAAGAACAAGAACAAGAACAAGAACAAGAACAAGAACAAGAACAAGAACAAGAACAAGAACAAGAACAAGAACAAGAACAAGAACAAGAACAAGAACAAGAACAAGAACAAGAACAAGAACAAGAACAAGAACAAGAACAAGAACAAGAACAAGAACAAGAACAAGAACAAGAACAAGAACAAGAACAAGAACAAGAACAAGAACAAGAACAAGAACAAGAACAAGAACAAGAACAAGAACAAGAACAAGAACAAGAACAAGAACAAGAACAAGAACAAGAACAAGAACAAGAACAAGAACAAGAACAAGAACAAGAACAAGAACAAGAACAAGAACAAGAACAAGAACAAGAACAAGAACAAGAACAAGAACAAGAACAAGAACAAGAACAAGAACAAGAACAAGAACAAGAACAAGAACAAGAACAAGAACAAGAACAAGAACAAGAACAAGAACAAGAACAAGAACAAGAACAAGAACAAGAACAAGAACAAGAACAAGAACAAGAACAAGAACAAGAACAAGAACAAGAACAAGAACAAGAACAAGAACAAGAACAAGAACAAGAACAAGAACAAGAACAAGAACAAGAACAAGAACAAGAACAAGAACAAGAACAAGAACAAGAACAAGAACAAGAACAAGAACAAGAACAAGAACAAGAACAAGAACAAGAACAAGAACAAGAACAAGAACAAGAACAAGAACAAGAACAAGAACAAGAACAAGAACAAGAACAAGAACAAGAACAAGAACAAGAACAAGAACAAGAACAACAACAACAACAACAACAACAACAACAACAATAAAAATTCATGTAAAAATAAAAAAATAAAGAAAGTTCTGTCAATTCGATTTTTTAAATTTATTTCTTTCATTTTATTCCATACATTTTATAGGATTTCGTTTTTATTTATCCAGGAGTTAGGTTATGTTGGAAATTCCAACCACATAACAAAAACTTTATTGACTCTTGTTTGTAGAACTTTTTCTACCAGAAATACATCTTCACTTTTTGATTTCATTAATCCTGCATCATAGAAACCGCCTTGTACGGGTTTTCCTTCGAAATCATCAAGAAGGGTTAGTTTCTTGGATTTTTCCTATTTTAAAGATCTCAGTTGTCCAGTTCGGGGTGTATCCCTTTTCAAATACATGTTTATATTTGCTAATTCTTACTTTATCACCGACCTTAAATTTTTGTTTAGTTATTTTTCTTTTCTTGCTTTTGAAAAGTGGTTATATAGATTTTGAATTTTTCTTCGTTACATCTGCAGGATAACATTTAATGGTTTTGTGAAAAGAATGACTGTAATCATGTAGTAATTTCTGATAAATATTTCGTCAGTTTGCAAATTTTTGGGGGTTCTTGAAGAATCCATAAATATTTGTTCCATTCGTTTTGCAATAGTAATTCCTTTTTTGTTTTTTATTGGCATGGCCCATGCGAATTTCGAAAAAGTATCGATGACTGTCATTAAATAATTAAACCCCTTGTTTTGAGAACTATAGGGAATCATTTCAACAAGATCAGCCTGCCATAAATCATCATAACCTTTAATGATAACATGACGTCGTTTGAAATTTCTACGTGCAGACTTATGCAACTCTTCCACAACCTGTCGTTTACTTATATTTGTAAGGAGTGAATTCAACAAAACAAAAAAGAAGTCTTTTATAGGTATATAGTATGTATTATTTTTTATCTACTTTATTCCAATTTTTATAAAATAACATTAATTTCTTAATTCTAACTAATCGATTTTCTATCATGTAGCAGGCACATGTATCCGGTCCTAGTTGA
Source organism: Syrphus vitripennis (assembly GCA_958431115.1). Taxonomy (NCBI): domain Eukaryota; kingdom Metazoa; phylum Arthropoda; class Insecta; order Diptera; family Syrphidae; genus Syrphus; species Syrphus vitripennis. The sequence goes on along the minus strand of OY288110.1, from coordinate 46,556,708 downwards.
CACTGGTTTGATGACCAACAGCAATTGGAGTAATGGTGACCCTGAATTGAGTCAACGTAAAATCCGTTTTCGAATCTTTTAAGAAAAGATATAGAACTTATAAACTCTTTATGGTGTTCATTTAATATTTCTCCATGATTTTTTAAGAAATCACAAATATCTTTTATTATTTTGTCTGAGTCCATTTTAAGTTCCTTGTTGTTTAAGTTTTGAATGCTAACTAACAAAATTTATTTTATTTATGAAAATTGAAAATCTCATCTTCATTTTCACTTATATGTTTTACTTATTTTCATCTAATGAGCGTAAAGGCTACATTAGGAAATAGCGTCTTCATAATATGTTCAACTTTGTTACTTATTTTCTCGTCAACATACTTTTCTTCTATGGAGCCTTTAAGTTTTTGAGAAATTGATTGCGATGCCATGTTTTCTTGTTCCATATTTTTTATTGTTTCCTTTATCAAAGAGTATATGTGGGTTTTTAGCATTTGAATTTCCTTATTAAAAGTGGATAAAACTTCCATTAAAGAAGAATTTATGTGGTTTATAATGCTTGTTTCCTTAAAATTTATTAGATCATCAACATATCCTCTGCAGACAGCTTGGTTAGGAAATCTTTTTTTCCTATGTTGTTTAAATATCTATGCCCCATATCAAAATCACCCGATGGTAGGATTTTAAATTCGATTGCTTTTTTTTTGAAAAGGCTTGGAGCTCCTACCGAACTTTTCAACGTTCATCTTGTATATGCAAGTATTATGGTTCAGATTAATCTTAATATATGATATTTGATTCTTTTAGTTCTTCAATTACAGAATTGATTTCATTCTGATGGTTATTATTGCCAGCATTTTTTGATGCTGTTAAAAGTCTAAGTCTATTGACAAGTTCATTAGGATCATTCCAGAACACATATCAGAATAAGATCCTCCGATTTTTTCACTTTCAGCTTTAAGTCCGACAGCAAGTTTTTTAATTATTTGAGTATATTTTGCACCTCTGTTACCCTTCATTCGTGAAGAACTGTCATGATTTATTCTATGTGCGTTGGTTTTTTGTAAAATTTTTCCATATTCTTCTAAGTCATTAGCACCATATTTATGCTTACGTGGATTTTTCTTTAACATCAACTCAATGAGACCAGGAGTTTGACTAAAAGTTTCACCACCACTTATAATATCTACTATATAATATCATTTCAAAGTTGCAACTGCCTATTTTAACAGTTTGTGTGTTCACATCAAAATATGGGCCATAATTTGTATCACGATTCGATTCTGATAAAATTTTTTTGTGAAAAAAGATGTTTTGTCAGGCTCGTTCATACTTTTTGTTAAGAAAGACATCCTGTTAAAACCTGTTATATTTTTTGGGGTACTGAAAATAAGTGAATCGTCTATGCTTTCCAATTCCTGTGTTAGTGGACTTGTTTGTTCATGATCTGTTTCGTTCTTTTCATCAAACGATTTGAATAGAAGTTTACGATTTTTAAGTTTCTCTTGCTGAAAGTTGTCTTTCCTTTCATTCTCAATCAATTTTTTCAACGGCTCAACAATAGGTTTGAATGTGTTTTCCAATTGAGTTTCTCTCATATTTTGACCAGTTTTAAGTTGTAAATATTTATTTTTAAGCACATTTTTAGTTTTCACTAGATCTTTTAACATGTTTTCATCCATTTTTATGATTTATGAAAAAATTATTTGCCTTTAACAAGCAAACTGTCACAAACAGTGGTGTTGTCAGAATGTTTGGATTTTAAATGATAATAGTGTATTTATAGCAATGCAATTTTATTGAAACTATTTTTGTAGCGACCTTTTATAATACTGCTTTCCTTGTCTATAACCAGAAATCCAAAATTATCAGCCCAGCAGTGAGAACACAACTCCTTAAATTGATTGAATGTCATATCTGAATTAAAATGATCTTTGTAAACATGCTTCAAATTCAACTCATCTTGTTTGAAAAGCATAATAAAGTTAGCATTGTCTCTGATCAAATGTTTTGGTATATGAGTATAGGACTGACATAAGTAAAAGCTGTCAACCCCGTTATGCCGTCCCATACAAAAATAGTCTCTTATGTTGTTTTGTTTCTGACATGCAACATCATCGAATATGAAAACTGAATTACTTTTAGCTTCTGATGGTGTCATTATTTCACAACTGTTTGAAAATTCTTTGTATTCCATTCCTTTGAAAGATGTTATTAGCGTTTTTAGATATTGATATTTTGGCTGATGTAAAGATTTAGAATAAATATAAATATTTTCAAACTTCAATCCATTATGGTAAAGAAGAATGCTAAGCATTACATTTGTTTTCCCACAGTTTGAAGGTCCTACGATAATTCCTCGAATACTGTTTGGAAACAAAGATCCATGCTTCTTTTTAGTTTTTACATTGCAATCAAAATTTTTTACTTTTATAATTTCTAACTGCTTAATGATGACTAACAACTTTTGAAATAAAACATCTAGTTTTTATATATTTCTAATCTTATATGTTTCAACCCTCGACTAAGAAGGTATATTAATTATAATATGATTGAGCACAACACTAAAAAGCAGGAACATAAAAAAAGAAAATCATTTGAAGGAGAAGGGCTTTTAAATAAAGCTATTTACAAACTACCATTCGAACTACATATTCCTTCTTATAATTATTGTGGCCCAGGAACGAAATTGGGAGAACGGTTACGTAGAGGAGATAAGGGAATTAATCAATTGGATAAGGCTTGTCGACTACATGATATTGCATATTCTAAAAGTAGTCCTCTCTCAGATCGACACGTTGCCGACAAAGCTCTAATAGAACAGGCTTGGAAAAGATTTAAAGCAAGCGACTCTTCAGTCTCTGAAAAGTTAAGTGGACTTTTAGTCACCAACATGATGAAAGCAAAGACAAAATTTGGTATGGGGAATAAAAAGGCTAGATCTGTCAATAGAAAAACTATCAAAAATAAACCCAAAAAGACTTGCAAAAGAAGTATTTTTAAAAAGGTTATAAGTGAGGCAAGAAATGCTATTAAAAACAATGTTAATTGTTGTGGTACAACCTATATAGCAAATATTGCTGTTAAGGCTGCAAAAAATGTCTTAAAAAATAAGAAAAAACAGGACATTACCACACCGAGAATAATCCCACTTCCAAAGAGGAGTGGTTTTCTCCCACTTCTAGCTCCTATTCTCGCTGGTCTATCAGCTGTGGGTTCTTTGACAGGTGGAACAGCTGGATGGCGTAGTAAAGGCCATCATTGATGTACGAACTGCTAAAAGGCAATTTGAAGAAAACAAACGTCATAATCAGGCTATGGAATCGGTTGCTATTCAAGGAAATGGATTATTCTTACGTCCATATAAAAATGGTCTTGGCCTTTTTCTTAAAACTCCAAATGCAAAAAACTAATTAACCTGCTACCTAACCACCCTTTAAGCAATTTGGGAATTGATCACTTTGGAAAGAAGCACTTAAAAAATTTTAGATGAGTTTTCATGCGAGATTCATTACCAAGGATATCATTCGATAAAGAATGTGGTGTTTTAAATTTGGATGATGAAGCTGGGATGGGTACTCATTGGGTAGCATATATTATAAACAAAAAAAAATGTTATTAAGTATTTTGATAGTTTGAAATTTGAGGCCACCAACTGAAGTTATTAGCTACCTTGGTAGTAAAATAAATTATAATTATATCCGAGAACAAGACTTCGATACATTTAAATGTGGTCACTTATGTTTAAGATTTTTACTGGAACAATGTAATATTATTTTTTAAAAACTTAAATGAGAATTGAATAAAATGACGTAGAAAAATCAAAACTGTATCATTTGTCATTTAATCGAGATGTCGTTAACACTTACTTTGAGTGGAAATGAATCAACTCTGAATGCCGAGTATTTCCCACCAATTGTACTGAAGTCTAATTATTATGTATGTCGGCTTATAGATTTTCAAACATACATATAACTCTATACAAAATGCAGATGAGTTTAATAACTTGTTACATGTCGGTGATAACGTTTCCTATTGGTTCCTATGAGATAGAAGATATTAATAATTTAATACAAACAAAAATTATTGAAATTAATAAAAACAAGAAAAGTGGTTCAAAAAATAGTGAAATTAAAATCAAGGCAAATATCAATACTTTAAAATGTAAAGTAATTAGCTCAGAAGACATTGACTTCTCTAAACCAAATTCTATTGGAGCTATTTTGGGGTTTAGCAAAAAAATTCTTGAGGCAAATGTATATCATGAATCAGATCTTTATGTTGATATTAACAGAGTAAATGTTGTACGCATTGAATGTAATATCATAGAAGGAACGTATATTAATAACCAAACAGCACACATCTTACATGAATTTGCTGTTAAAGTAAGTCCAGGCTATAAAATCATTGAAGCTCCGAGGAATGTTATTTATTTACCTGTGAACGTCAAGCGGATAACATCACTGTGTTTAAAGTTTGTTGATCAAGACGGAAAAGATATCAATTTCAGAGGAGAAAAAATAACTGCCCGATTACATTTAATGCCGGAAACATGATTGTATATAAACATATAATAAATTCAATTTCTTATAAAAACAACACACAAAATAATTTGATACTTAATCCATCTCAACTGCGGTAACATCTCTTCTTACTAAAGATAATCAGGACTTTGTATTATCATTAGGATACACATTAAAACATTAAAAACAAAACAAAAAAGAAATATGCTAAACATTTTTCAAGAACCGGAGATTAATGAAAGTATTTCTAAATACGAATATCATACTTATTCACCGTATCAAAACAATTTTGATCGCAATGACATCATTGAAATTTCTATACAACATCTTAATGTTCTTCCTTCAGAAAGTTTTTTGTATGTTGAAGGAACAATTTCAAAAGCAGATGGAAAAGAGATACTCAGACTCACTACAAAACTTGTAAATAATGCAATGGCTTTTCTCTTTGATCAAATACGATATGAACTGAATGGCAAAGAAATTGACTGTAATCGAAATGTCGGAATAACATCAACGATTAAAAATTATTTATCTTTATCCAAAAATGAAAGTGATATGCTACTGAATGCATCTTGGTGTCCCGACTCAGCTATTAAAATGAAACCACTACATTTTAATTATTGTATTCCACTGAACAAACTTTTGGGGTTCGCCGAAGATTATAAAAAAATTATCCCAAATGCTCGACAGGATCTAATTATTATACGGGCTTATTATTTAAAGCACTTCTTTTTGCAGACGACGTGGTATTATTCGCGTACTCGCCCGAATCATTACAGCTTATGATAAACTGCCTTTATATGTACTGTCGAACTTGGAATTTAACGGTTAACCTTGGAAAGTAAAAAGTTGATGATTTTTAAAAAAGGAGGTGGTAGATTATGTAGAAACGAGCAATGGCATTTCAATGGAGAACCAATCGAAGTTGTAAAAAACTACAAATACCTTGGTATGACGATTACTAGTAATCTTAACATGGAGTCACATCTAAAGGATAAACTTGTAAAAGCAAAAAGTGCAATATGTGCTGCATGGAAAAGATGTTTTTCAAATAAATTCGTTGACCATACCGTTAAATACAAAGTTTTCGTTGGAGTAGTGGAATCGGTGATGCTGTATGCTGCACAATCTTGGGGACACAGTCAACATGAAACCGTAGAGAAACTTCTAAGATACTATATTAAAAGAATCTTTGGATTACCAAGTACAACACCCAATTATATGCTGATAATCGAAACAGGCCTTTCACTATTATTTGTTAAATCTTTGAAGCTCCACGTAGATTACATACTGAAAGTTCTTGAGATGCCAGACGAAAGACTTCCCAAAATTGTTGCCATGAAAGCTATTCAAAGAAGAAATTTATGGTTTAGTAAACTTGAGGAGCTTTCGAGTTACTGTGGGATGGATTTCAATTATTTAAGGATATCAAACGGAAGTCAACCAAAAGATATGCTCTATGAACTCATTTCCAAAGTGGATGAACAATATAGGCTAGATTGTATAAATATGGCTACATCTTCCTTTCACCGATCGTTGTACAGCACCCTGAACCACAATTTGTGTGAAAAAAATTATTTCAACAACCACAACAGCCAAGAACTAATATCTGCCATCTTTAAAATGAGGGGGAACTCATAAAGCTTAACTACATACCACATTGTTCGGATTTACCGATCTATTGCAGCCTTTGCAACCTCGCGTAGCGAGAAGATGTAGTACACTTTATTGGTAGATGTCCTGTTCTCAAGGAAACTCGTAGATTGTATCTAGGCAGTGATATTAAATCTGCATCTGAAGTAAGAGCACTTTTAAATTGTGAATCAGATGTAAAGCTACTTCTAAACTATTATAAACAAGCAATAACTTACCGAAACAATATTATAAATAAAAATTTTTAATTTCAAAACAATTAAGCTACTATATAATTTTGTAAATGATGTAAGATGTAACTAAAACAAAAATTTCTTTTTATTTATCTTTATTTTTTATTAAATGTTAATCAGGCAGACGGCAGAAGCCATGCTTTAATGATTTATGTATAAAAAAAAAATGTTTGTATCATAATGAAGAAAAAAATAAAATCATCATCTATCTATCTATCTATCTATCTAAACTCCGATGTCTACCCACATGACGACCTAAATATATCTTTTGAAAGAAACAGATATAGTTTGTTGTACAGAATGTATACCGATTTTCAGAAAACATATTATAATAAATCTAACACCGAACCATTACTTTCCTCGGAGCTATTTAAATCGCGTTCCCCAATTTTTGTTATAGACATACGCCTAGAGATGAGAACATCAAAAAATATACCAGCAAACACATCAGCTCACTGTCTTATGCTCCATGATCATATAATTGAATATAATCCACTTGATCAAGTAGTCAATAGAATTGTTTGAATTCAGAAATGAAAAATGTAAACATGTTTAAATAAAATAATTAAATTTTGTTATCATCAAAAAACAGTATTTTGTTTGTTTTTCTTTAAACGCTAATTTAGGTTCTCATTGGGGCTGTTTCCGTTGCGATGGTTGTTTTGATATTTTTTGTTATTGATCTATCGAGCTCCGAAAATTTTTATGAAATAAAAACAACATAGGTACATTTTTTCAGAACAAGTTTTTCATACATTTTTACATTTTATTTTATTTTTTACAATTTTTGACATAATTCATATATTTTTTTTTTTTTTTTACATTTTTAAATGGGCTCCTATCGTTGTCTTTTAAATCCATATGGTAGCGAACTATGGTCGTCAAGAAAACGACGTTTTTCAGATTTAACGCTGTAGGTAGGTTTTTATTTCTGGAATTGTTATCACCTGATGGTCTTTCGTCCGTCGAATGTATTCCGATCTAATTAAAATTTTTTCACTGCCTGAAGAAGATGAATTTAGTACAGCTTCTTTAATTGAGTCAAAATTAATTTGTTGAGATGCGGCATAATTAAGAAAAATCCCTTTCACTTTGCAGACAACGTATTCCATATTGTCTTTTGCACTTAACACTTTATACGAATAATTCTTAGGTCCTCCACTAACGAATTCTGTGATAAAGCTTCCAACTCCATAACTTTCCAATTCGTCTGTCATATCACCGATGAATTGTCCAGTAGGAGGTTCGAATTCTCCTACACGACTTGTGTAAATAACAGAATCAGTATCTCTTTCTCCTAAGCTCTCCAGGTAGTTATAAAGTTTAAGCCGAGCTAAAGTTGTTGTGTAAGCAGCAACACAGACATTTACTGTGGACAGAGAGTCGATAGCTTCTTCTTTCATCTCGAAGTTAACGACGACATTTTTTTCATTCACAGGGAGAATGTGAAGCACTTCAATCGATGGATGCGTTAGCAAATGAAAGAAAGTTGAAGGGTTGTTCACAACGATAGTTTGAACCTGATTTTCGAGTTTTGCAAGTGATCTCTTTCCTGGATTATTACATATCTCCCAAAATTTCAGCTGAATATTGTCTTTTTCAAGAAAATCAGAAATATATTTTTCCTTTTTTTGCTGAGACAGCCAGATGCTTCTTGTTTTATTTTAAGAAACTTGTTCATCATAGACGTGAACAGCCCATCATCTGAATTTTTATCCGGGTTATACTGGACTACATTATACTCCCATATTTCAAATATATTCAGTATGATGAATCCTTTTTCCACTGCTTTATTGACCTCGTCAATTACCCAAGTCCCGGCCAATGCTCTTTGCTCATCAGTATGAGAACACAATGATTCTACATTTCTCTCATCACTACAGCTTCGACATAGTGAGAACATGAGCTTAGAATTTTGCTTTATTGGTAAAATTGGGTGAAGTAGGTTTTCCGGAGGTAAAATTTTACATTTTACGAGTCCATTCATTCCTTCCAAATTTGACGTAGTTGAGCAGGCTGCGTCACCAGTGATGTGAATCTTAGGATGTCCACTGGGGAATTTTCCATTCTTACATACCCATGGGTAGAGAGAGCATATATCTATGTACTTTATCTTTTCCCCTTTTTTGCACTTATAGAAATCGACGACATTTCCGGTTCGACCGCCATAAAAAGCATCGCGAGGATTTAGAGGGGAACTTTGAATAAGTTGGTGGGAGTTTAAAAAATCTCTGTCTTCTTTTTTAAATGACTTGAGATTCTTCCGAAACACACTAGACCACATTTCAATTACCTCGTAACCGAAATCCCTTAGTCTTTCTGTCCTCGCCTTTGTTGTCTCATACCTTCGGTTCAACGTGTTATTCTCGTTCTCGTGCAGAGGATCACCCCGTTTATGCTTTAAGCAGAGAGGGTGACCATGGTAATAGCATCCGTGGTATTCAAAAATTTGATTGGTTTCTTGACAAAAACCATCAACTTTTATCCCGTTCATTAAAACCTCTTTTCCTTTATACGAATGTCTGATGTTTATTTTTCTATTTCGTTCTTCCAAAATTATCTACTTGATGGCTTCTGGTGACTGGTTGTCAACACATCTGTAGCCGTTTTTCGGTATTAGTCCGATAGGGTCTGGCTTTAGAAAGTTCCGCCTATATAGCAAATTGCAAGCTGAAGCAATCGTTACCGATTCTATAAATGGCTCACTGTTACATTGAGTCAGAAATAGTTTTCGGAACTCTAAGCACGCTCCTGTCAAAATGTTGACATCACTTTTGCAATATTCTACCAGTTCGTTTTCCATATCCAAATAACCATTTTTATGTTCCGAATACCATTTTAGGAAAATTGCACGTTCCTCCGTTCGCATAGTATCTGCACTATAATATCTCATTGGTGGCAGTGTTCCAATGTATCTCTCATTTTCTTTCGTATTAAAGAGATACGGAAAGTAACCTTTCTTTCTTTCTTTACACAATATTGACAAAAATCCAAGTCAGGAAATTCTATACAGTGACTACATTTGATTTGAAACACGCACAAATTTGGTTCATGTTTTTTAATTAAAGCTTTTAATATTGCTGCATCTTCTTCATTCCAGATTTTCTCGCGTAATATAGTACATACCACATAGTCGTCTAGTTCGACTAAAATTTGTTGGCCATATTTGGTATGTATCCTTTTTGCTGAAGTTATAGGTAACTTCCTCTTCTGGACCATTTTCGAAATGCTCAGGAGTGGTTTCCGGGTTGAATCTAACGGCTCCTCCCTGCGTTCACTAACTGCAGACTTCATTTTTAACTTTCCATAGGGAGTTTTTGTAATTGGTCTGATTTGTCAAATTGAAATTTTTGACATTTCTCGACGTTTCAAGGTCCCTAGAGCCTATATCAATCATTTTTAGAGAGATGTCTGTGTGTGCGTGTGTACGTACGTTTGTACGTCCGTACGTCCGTACGTTCTGGTACCATTTTTCGTCGGCGATATCTCAAGAACTAGTAGAGATATCGACCTGAAATAAATTTTGTTTTGCAGATAATAACTTCGAAAGAAGCTGAAAGGGCGTTTATTAATATTCAATCAGTTGTTTTTTTTTTTACTATAGCAGTTTAAAAAAGAAGTGAACATTATTACGTCATACAAATTTGATATGAATTTGGAAACAAAATCAATATACTGTTATTTTTAAAAATCAAAAAAACTAAAAAAAAAATTTTATAACTCGAATATCCTTAGATGGAAAAACGATATTAACTTTAAAATAATTTTATTTTACGAAAAATGTTGTTTTTGACTACTGGTGAAAATTGAAAATTAAAATGCTTTTCAATCTTAAAATAATGATTGTTTGAATTTAACAGCTAAAGTTTGTTTCGCAGAAAATTTGGTTATTTGAAAAAATCAAATATAAAGTTTTCAAGATCACAAATGGGAAGTTATCAGTTTGACATGTTGTATAGGTTGTTGTAGATATTCACTGAAGAACTAAAACTGAATCAAAAACTCAGGCAACTATTGCTTTTATAGTATGGACTGATAAATATTTCATTTCCCCTAATATGAAATTTAAAAAAATCGAAGAACTACCACTCCTGACACTCAGTGCATTATTTGACCTGTCTTTCCCCTTCAAGCAAAAATGGCATTCCCTTACCAGTTTTATATTCTGAATCATCTGTTGAATTATCCGTAGATATCAATATTTGATTATTTAGTTCATCAATACAATACCTATCAAATAGGAGGCGACGATCGATCCTTTGCAGTCATAAATTAGTTCGTAAATTAGGTTTTGTGACTCACATCGTCAACAATAAAATTTACTAGAAACCACTTTCAATCGTCATCATAATTTACCCTTTTTTATTTACAAACAATCCAACATTCCTTTACCTGTAACGTGACCCTTTCCACTTTCCTTTTTAAACAAATCTACATAAATACAAACAAATCAATGCAATACCTATCAAAAGACGACAACGTGTGTCGCATCGTTACAAACAACCATAAACAACATCGTACATTGGGTTTAGGGACTTACTAATAAAATCATTTATTGGGTGAGTTCAGTCGACGAAGGGACTGCAAGGAAAAGGCAATTTTCTTGTCTCTGATTGGCCAGCTGTCAAAAAGTTTCCTGCAAATGCAGGTGACTTTTGACTGGATAGTAAGGGAAGACAAATCTCCCTTCATTTCAATTGCAGTCCCTTAATTCTCCTGAACGTACCCATTTATACAACAGACCTTCGCACATCTTACATTGACCTTTTTTTGAATTTCAAATATTCAAATATGTATTCAACCGTTTAACGGACGCTCTGTTTGACTCAAGTGCAAACCTTTGTAAATATAATTACATATAGTCATTGTATATCAATTTGCATAGTACTATCATCACGATGATTTTTGAGTTGTGCGCTGTGGTCGTCTAAGGGCGCACTTGTATATACACAGAAACAGCAACCAGACAATTAGTATGCGCTGTGATCGCTTGGGGCCGACGTGGTGGAACGTGCTGATGATAGTACTATGCAAATTCATATACAATGTACAATGTACATAGTACTATTATGGAAAACGATTTTTTCTATTGGGTCCGCCTCACTTGGTGGCGCTGCAGCAGCGAAATATAGGATTGGAGAGTTCGGAATGATGATATGCAGCAAGAATACAGAATAGGTAGTCAGAGTGAGAATTTATTATTTTCATTTTGACAGTTGCTGACAACAAATAGAGAGAGTAAGGGAGTTAGATGAGCCAGCTGATGGTGTCATGGCAACAAGGGGAAAATGAAAAGAATTTATTGGGCTGTGGACATTGTATATAGATTTGCATAGTACCCTCATGAACACGTTCCACACGTCGGCCATCTAGCGATCACATCACTTACTAATTTGTTGGTTGCCGTTTCTGTGTATATACAAGTGCGCCCTCAAACGACCACATCACACAACGTTTGGAACGTGTTCATGAGAGTACTATGCAAATCTATATACAATGGCTGTGGATTTATTCAACGGTTTCTTTTTGCATTTTTCATATATGTAGAAGTATAGATATAGCTACATTATTTTCAATTTTCAAATAATTTCGTATATTTTATTTGATTTTGTGAGATTTGAGATATTATGAGAGCTATGTTGCAAATTTTCATGTCTTACAGATACATTTAAACTTTTTTTTTTCTTGCTTGTGATAGAATTTATTATACGTATTTGGTTTTTGTGAACTATGTACCTTGCCAAATTTTATGTTTTACAGAAACATTAATATTTTTTTTCTTGCAAGTGATAGAATTGTAGGTATTTGGTTTTTGTCATTTGGTTACAGTGATATTTTTATGATATCTTTCTTTTTTATAGGTAGGTAGGTCCATGATATCCTTTTAATTTCTCAAATCTGAAGAAATGACCATTTGAAAATTAAAAGGATAAAAAATTGATGTACCTACCTAAAATCACTAAAAACAGTTTATGCAATAGTTTTTTGTTTTAATTTTACTGCTTAAAAAAAGGTTTCCATGCGAATTTCCATCAGTAAAATTAAATAAAGTTTTTTTTATAAAAAAATATTTGCTTGAAAGAAAATTTCTTGAACAAAATCAAATATTTTTAAACGTAATTGTATATTAATTTTTCAGTAAATTTAAAATATCACGTCAACTTTCAAAATTTTTAAGTAAATTTGAGATACCACGTGAATTTTAGTATTTTAAGCAAATCGAAAAATTTCACCTGAATTTTTAAAAGTTTAAATAAATTTCACGTGAATTTTTGTAGCTCAAATGAAGTTAAAAATTTCACGTGGATAGTTCTCAATGAAATTTAAAATTTTAAAAAGTTTTTTAGTAAATTAAGTACCTACATATTTAATTCCAAAAATTTCACGTGAAATTTCAAAAGTTTTAATTATTTAAAAAAATTTCATAGTTCATAGTTTTAACCTTTTTCTTTTAATTTTCCTGTGGATTTTTCGTAGTTCTCAAAGAAATTTAAAATTTCTTGTGAATTTTAGAGAAAATTTCACGTGAGTTTTCAAAAAAAAAACACCGAACTTTAAAAAAACATTCCAGGTTAATTCTCAAGAAATTACATAATTTTATAAATTTCAAGTGAATTTTCAAAAAAAAACACGGAACTTTAAAAATCACATAGGTTTCAAAAAACTTAATTAATTTTACTATTCTAGGTGTATTTCCAAAGAATTAGAACATTTTATAAATTTCACGTCAATTTTCCAAAATACGTCATTTCATTGCTCCTGTTTTTATATTTTACGGGAATTTTAAAAATTCTTGGATTTTCAAGTCCTAAACAAATTTTAAATACCACACGTGAATTTTCAAAAGAAATTAATAATTTTAAATTTTCACGGTGATTTTCATGTTTCTTGTAAATTAAGACTTTGACGTGAATTTTATAGGTTCTTAAGTAAATTCAAAATTTCACGTTAACTTTCAACAGAATTTAATAATTTTAAAAATTAACGTGAATTTTAAACATCTTCAATAACTCACGTTTCAATTTGAAAATGTTACTTGAATTTTTAAATACCTGACCGAAAAAAAAATAAAATTTACTTCAATTTTCCATAGCAATATTTTTTTATGTAGACTTTCAATAATTTTAAAATATCACGTAAGTATAAACAACTACGTGAAATTAAAAAACAATTGATAAAATATTAAGAAATCCCTTTCATACTTACTTCAATTGTGAAAGAAAAAATAAAATTAAAATAATCTTGAAAATATTTTTCTATGTGAAAAGTGACGAAGTGCATACGGGCCTTTTGCTTGAAAAATTTCAAAACAAAATCGTTTTTTCTTCACGAATTTTCATTGCCCATTCCCTACCTACCTAGCAAAAAAAATTCAAATAATTCCCCTTTGCAAGAAAGACAATGAAGAAAAAATCAATAAGAGTCTTTTTTTCTAACTCCCTCGAACTCCCATCAAATTGTATTCCAATTTTATAAAGCTTTCTCTATCCTCTGTTATTCTCTAGACATTCATATTTATTATTCTTTTTCTTTGTACTTCCCCTATTAATTACTCTACACTAATCTCCACTAAAGGTAGGACTACTTTGGCGGGCCCGTTCCCCAGAGGTCGCGTCGTTCGTTCCTCTCCATAATACTGCTATGTAATTATATGTATATACAAAGTGCAAACTATGACCTTTTAATTGTATATAAATTTGCATAGTACTCTCATGAACACGTTCCAAACGTTGTGTGATGTGGTCGTCTGAGGGCGCACTTGTATATACACAGAAACAGCAACCAAAAAATTAGTAAGTGATGTGATCGCTAGGTGGCCGACGTGTGGAACGTGTTCATGAGAGTACTATGCAAATTGATATACAATGACCTTTTTTTAAATTTCAAATATTCAAAAAATATGTATTCAACCGTTAAACGGAAGCTCTGTTTGACTGACACCTATTCCTACTGCCGTGACCTCCACCGACCGTATAGCCTATATTCCCGCTATAGTTGTATTCTGTTTTTTTTTAGTTCTTCCACAATTCATAGGGGTGGGCCTCTCTTAGTTTGCTAAAAACCCAAGTTAGTGGCTGAGAGACTGCTCAAGAACTTGTATCCGCAACTGAACCTACTTGAGAATCGCGAGTAAGCCTCCTCACCAATGGCAAGGTGGAGACCCGTCGAGGAGGACATTATTAAAGTACTCTGATACAGTTCAAATCGAATACCATTGATACTTACAAAATATATTTTTGAAAACAGAATTGAGTGGATTAAAGACTGGGAAAATTTGGCTCGAAAATGTGGAGATACTTCGATTACAATGATGTACCCGTCTTAAAAACACAATTGTATAGGTTAATAGAAGCTTTTGACACTTATTAGCGTGAAAAATTCACACAAAAAGCAATATCATCCATAAATAGAGCTTTATATCCGGAATTGAACTATAGCCTTGGGAAAAACAATTATTTTAAGGATGAATTTAGTTTGGAAGCAGTGTCTTTGATTTTCAGGGCTCGTGGGGACTTGCTTAATCCAAATGGCTCACCGTACAATAAAGCCGCCACACCCTTTGTATATATAAACTATAGTACTATCATGGCGAGTTTTTTTAGGGTTGCCGAGGTCCTGGTGGTGGCGCTGCTGTCAGCTCTTTTTTTAGGTGTAGACTTTTTGTAGGGGAATTTTTCGAACGACGGCGATTGGGAGTAGGAGCGAGAAGACAATACTATTTTCTTTGGTTGTAGGAATGCAAAATTAAAAGGAAGTGTCAAAAAGAATAAGAAAATAAGAAAAAATGCCATCTGTTTTTTCTTTTCATGCTGGCGAGCAAAAAATATATGTCTGACCTTCATTTCTACTTCACTCTGATTTTTCTCATTTTTTAGTTTTTTTTCTGTGCTTTATTTTCAGTGTGCAAGGTAGAATATATGTGCATACATAATTCTATAGCTTTAGGTTTTGTTATTATTTGACTGTTCATTTTTTGGTTGCATTTGGGTTTTTAATTGTCATTAATATTCTAAAAAATTAAAACAATGGTTTTGCTTTTGCGTGTGTCTTAATTTATACCAAGAAGTTCATGTAGTGCAATAATTGTGTTGTGTTGTGTTGTGTTGAATCGATATTTGCAAATAAACAAATAAATTAATAATTTTTTTTCTTGTAAAATAACTTTTTATACCTATTGTTTTTAAGTGAAATTTTCCTGTTGAAACAATAAAAATAACAATAAAGATATTAACTAAGAATTAGATTAAAAAATTCTTGTGTTGAAGTGAATAAAAAATTAATATGTTTTGCCGTCGGCAAAACGGCCGACCGGAAAATTATTATTTTTTTTCAACTAGCTTTTTCTAAATTTCTTTTAAATAAATTAATTACTTTGCGCAAGTTTCCATGCGATAAGAAAATGCAAATATCAATTCAACCTGGTTGCATTAGACAAAATTGACCTTTAACAATCTACGAATAGGAATACCCACCCTCAAATCTTGCAAGATTTTTTTTTTTCAATTTGAATGCATTGAAATCAATGGCAAGATTTTGAGGGTGGGTAATTATTTGTGTTTTGTTTTATTTTGAAGATTTCAGGATTGACAATTAAATTGTTTTTTGTAACTTATTATTGTAGCTGGTTAGGTTGTGAGGTAGATTGTCTGTAAGTGAGAACCCCATTATCATTAGGTACAATGAAAATAATAAAGTACAAATTTCAATATAAGTAGGTAGGTATCTTTCCTGAAATCTTGCAAAAAAAAAACTATTTTCATAAGTAGGCACTTAAGGACATTTATATCCACCCTCAAATAAAAATACCTATGAAGCTAAGAAAATTAATGAGAATAATTAAATAATATTTCTCTGATTTTATATGCACATAGCACAAAGCCCATATACATATAAAAAGCTATAGGAATATTATTTAACATTTTTTCAATCTGTAAGTGGGAACCCAAATAAAATTATAAGATTTTTATTGTAGGTAAGTATATGTACAATGTGCATAGGTACATATATGTATGTGGGTATTTTTTGAAATTTTTAAAGCGAAGGATTATTGAAAGATTACTATACTGTAAGTATACATTTTTAAAGGATTTTGTTCTTCAAAAAAAATGTTGAGTTCTTAAAAAACAAAAATAATAACTACGAGCAGTAGGTAGGTAAGTATATTTTAAAAGATGTGGGGTACTTAAAAAAATTAAATTTTCAAATTTTCTGTATTGTATTTTCTAAAATACATGGATAAACATTATTAACAAGAGACACAATGCAAACTATAACATTCCATTGCTTTTTCAATCTCACATTCAATTTAAAAAAAAAATCGAAAAAATTGATAAATTCAACAATTTCTTGATTTCTGTGCAGTACCTGAAAATGCACAAAATAGTTCTATATGGCTATTTTTTTTTATTTTATTGTCAAAATTTCAAATGGATTGAATTCGATGATTCAAACGTTTACTTGTCATAAATTATGTTCTCTTTCTGTTTTTAGAAAAAAAATTAGTAAAAAATTAAATAAGTAAAATTCCGAAATTTTACTTATTTCGTCAGTTCAATGACCGGAAAATGAAAAAAGAAAATAAAATAAATTTGTATGGCTATTTTTTGAATTTTTACTAAAATCTAAAATGGTTTTCAAAAACACACAGAAAACATTATTTAAGACTAGTGAACGTTTTGTTTTCAGAATTCAAAATGTTGTAGTGTAAAATTGCAATTAAAATCCGTTTCAATTAGAATTAATAGGCAAGTGCTTTGAAATGATAGCTGTATTGTATTTCAAAATTAAAAAATCTATTTAAGATGCTACGAGTGTTAAAAAGTCGAAAATTGTATAATTGATGTTTTTTTTTTTTTTAAATAATTCAGCAAAAATCAGGTTCTTAATTGATGTTGATAAAATTTATATTTATGAATTTTCGATAGTTTTTGATTTTTTATAATTATATAAAGGTACATATGTGTACATTTTTAAAATTTTTAGAAGCATATAAATAAAATACTTACTATGTTATTAAATCTGACCTCAAGTCAGGCGTTTTTAATAATCTTTCTTAACTTACCTCCCTGTCATCTACCATTGAAACTGAAAAAATAAAATAAAACATTTCGTATTCTTTTCGTTGGGCGATGTTTTATTGCCCAGCACTGTACATAACAACACCTCACCATTTTTTTATTTTATAACTTTAAAAATACCAACCAAAATAATGAAAACCAAAGCAACGTTGTCAATTTTCTCCATCTCTTTGTGTACCAAGTAAGTGCAAAATAACGACAGAAAAATGTAAACAAAACCAACAACAACTATCAAAACCCACCAAAAAAAAAATGTAAACAAACGAAACCAAGACAGAATTTCCTTTATTCCCATTTATTATTTCTTTCATTATAACCATTTCCTCATATTCTCCCTTATTCACTCCTACTCTCCTAAATACTCAATATGCCTTCTCTTTCTTAATATATTCTATTCTACACTCCACACTGGCAAAAAAATGTCTACAAAATATCCCCTCTTCGAATTTGAGTTAGGGTTGCAGAGGTATATTAGATGTCGCCCCATTCGACTTCCACCATGATAGTACTATAGTTTATATATACAAAGCCACACCTCTTTGCACATTGAGCAATCTGAAAACCAAAGAAGACTGTTTCCATTTTCTTTGTGAATGAACGTGTTTAAAGAACTTAGATTTATGTACTTCGGTTGTGTAACGTTCACCATGGAACAATCGATGTGTATACTAAATGGTGATAATTGGGAAAGCCTTTATAAATATTTAAAATCTGCAAAAAATTACCGGTATGCCATAATAAATGAGTTTGGATAAAAGGTGCAGACGTGGAATGGATTTTATATCATGGTCCTAGTAGTGTATAAGCTAATTTATATTAAAATAACTATGTTTAATATTTAATCCTGGCAGACGGCAAAATGCCATAGCCATTATCAAATCTTTCTATGTAAAAACTTAATGATTTAATTGAACAATTTTTTAAACCTAAATGTTGTTTTTTACGTAATAAAGAATCTAATCTAATCTAAATCAGTCAGTCAAAGAAATTGTCAACTCAAAATTTTTATGAGCAACAGTCAGTCAAGAATCAGAAAATTAAATTTTCTAAAAGTAAAGTTAAGTCAGTTTAAAAAAATCATTTGGAAAGTATCTGAAAATATGATACAAAACAAAATATATGAAAGTATCTGAAAATATGATACAAAACAAAATAAAGAATAGATTCATGGAAAACTTAATGATTGAAGAAGATAAAAAAACCATAGTTTGAGAAGCTTTATGCAGTAGAGTTCCAGTATTCAGAACCGACAGTAGCGTACGCAGGATTTTATTTGGGGGGCTCAGTCTCAATTTTAATAGACATTTTTTTAAGGTATCACTAAAACTAGCACAAAAATGAAAGCCTTTCTTATAATTACTAACCGCCTTATATGAATAACAACTCAATTTTCAATAAGAAAACTACAAAACGAAAACAAAACTTTTTTTAAAAATTTGTTTATTATTTTAGTTTTTTAGTTTCAAATAACAATCTTAGGTAGTAAAATTGGTTGAAAAAATTAAATCCATTCTTCTGTTTTTTTTATTTGCAAATTGATTGACCACATCTTCAGGTATTACATCGATTTCTTTGTGAATATTTAACAAAGCTAATCCGTTTAGCCTGGTATCCGTGGTTGTGGATCTCAGCCTCGTTTTTAACCGTCTCAAAGTGGAAAACGAACGTTCTGGCTCTGCAGACGTCACTGGAAGCACACAAAGAACTTCTATTATCTTTCTTAAATTAGGATACAAATCAGGATTGCAAAACGGAAGTGAAGCTAAAACAGTTTCTGGCATAGTTATTTCGGTTTCATCCTTCCACATTTGTTTCCATATCTAAATATTGAAATAAAACAACATTTTGAATACAATGCCTGTTAAATAACTCCTTTTACCGATGTTGTTTAAACGCATAACGCATTGATGAATAAAACTTCATTTTTCAAATAATCTTAAATGACAAAAATCGACTTTCATCGACTTTAAACTTAACGGTAGGAGTATGTTATTCATAATTAAACATATACATTGAAACATATATTTGAATTGAAATTTAGCTAATGATATAATGAAGAAAATAAAGTAAGATTTTTCAAACGAAATTCTGTTAATATGAAGTTTTTTTGGGGCGTATTCAATATTCATGGTGGTTTTGCTAAACTACCGTTTAAATAAGATCAATTAATACATTTTAAATAGAAGTTTATCAACTTATTCGACTTCAAAAGTAGTGCATTGACAAAAATTAAAATATATGAAAATCCAAAATTTGGTTTAGCTAAGAAATTGTTTAAAATGACTATGAATACGACCCATTAACTTTATAAAAAGAGTATGAGAAGATTATCTACCTCTGATTCAACTTGAAGGCAGGTTTTTGAAATGTCATTATACTCAATTGAGTCTACAGCTTTTTTAATGTCTTCTTTCGTAGCTTTCGTAATGACGTTCGGCAAAAAAGTCTGCAGCTTACATATGTATATTTAAAAACTGTGTTCCAAAACGTTCACTGAGCTCGAATATACAGTGGTCAAGAAAAGGGATGTATAAATTCAATTTATAGTATTGCTTTACATCTTGTACTTCTCCTTGACCAGTATTTGCTCTCTTAACTTGCTTACCACACATTCTTGGGGCTTTTGGGTGGACTTGAAGATTTTGGGCTATATTATTAACTTTTTCATATATAGCGTCAAATGAGTCATCAGCGTTTTCGCGCCTGCTTTTCAAGACATTTTGAAGTGTGCTGACAGATTTTTTGGCCTGAAACAGGTCAATACCCCTTGTTTGCAGGTACCTTGTCACTGGTAACATTAGTCCACTTACTTCTGAGCAAATAACTAAGCTTGCGAGGAACTCGAAACTTTGAATAGCTTGCAAAAAGGAGAAAGCCAATGCGTGCTGAGTGCCAAGTTCGTTTATTTGTTCAGGACTTTTAACTATCGTCTCAACAAATCTAAAAAAATCTATTAAAACGGTGTGCCGCTCAATCCACCTAGTTTCACACATTTGTTTTAAAACAGTCTTTTGTGTTTCATTTCCTTCCGCTTCTTAAATGACTATCTCATAAAAAATTTGTTGTAGATTTGATAGTTCCTAGCATATTTTTTACCTGTCGAGAAGCGGAAGGGCTTTTGGTAGCAGCGACTATAGCCAGATTAAGAACATGACTCCAGCAGTGCGTGTACACTGCATAAGGCTGGCGTTCTTTGATTTTAGCCTGGACAGGGACACCCTTAATTCTTCCTGACATATTTGACGCCCCATCGTAGCCTTGACCTCTCAGAAATTCAATATTTAGTTCGTATTTCTCCAAAGTGCAAAATTGTTTTCGCCAAAGCTGCTCCAGTTAAAGAATAAATTTCAACGAAAGTAAGAAATGTTTCTATAACTTTATCATCTTTTAAATATCGATTACAAATTGACATCTGTTCCAACCCTGAAATATCGGTAGTTTCATCACATAATATCGAAAAATATGGAGATTTTTTTATTTCGGAAACAATTTTTCGGGTTATAATGTCTCCGCAGACTTCAATCAATTAATTTTGAATCCGGGGGCTTATATATAAGGAGTTTCGTGGACCTTTCTCTAGATGTTCTTTGAGAATTTTTGTTGAAATAATCGTTTTTGTTCTTATACTTTAATAATTATAAGAGTTCTAGTTTACACTATACTCCCCTACCTATGGGTTTTGACAGGTCTCATCTATTACATTTATAAATTATTGAATTATGTCACATTGTCACATTGTAAAAACTTATTCTTCCCTTTCAATAAAAGATCTTACTCCGAACAGGTTATGGGCCCAGGGTTCTCTGTTTCATAAAAGATAATTTATTTAATTAATATTTTTTCTTTTCTTCGTTAATGTACAAGCAAGATTTAGCTGCTGAGAGTTTTTCTGATTCCGCCATTGACGACTACACGCTTATAGAAGAAGAAGAACCTACAGACGTACATAACTCTTGAACCTCCTGAAATAATTGAAGTTGTATCCCACGTGAATATGTCTGATCACAAGGTGTATCATATTCATCGCTTCAATGGGCAGGATTTTCATCTATGGCGTAGGCAAATGGAGATCTACATGAACGAGAACAAGCTTAAGCAGTATATTTTGGGTACTACACCTCGTCCTGCCGCCAACTTTTCTACTTGGGACGAAAAAGACGCAGAGGCTCAGGCTTTTCTCATGCGTGGCCTAGAGTTGGAGCAGCTTAAATATTTGTCGGACTGTACAACTTCTGCTCAAATGTGGTCAAGGTTAAGAACTGTACACGCCGAAAAAAGTGACCAATCTGTTCAGGTGCTTTTGGATAGGTTCATCAACTGCAGGATGGACGAAGATGAAAGAATGGCAGATTACGTCGCTAGGGTTATGTCACTTACTCAGCGTCTAAAGGACATGGAACTGGAACAGAAGGAGCAAGTTATACTAGCTAAAATACTAGGAAGCCTACCATCAAAATACGACAACGTAAGAACTGCATGGTATGCTGTCCCACGAAAAGATCAAACGATTGAAAAGCTCACTGACCATTTGGTAAACGAAGAGGCTCTTCTGAAATCGAGGTCAAATGGAAGTGGACGTGCTAGTACAACTGAAGCTGCATACGTGGCAAGTGGTAGCTGGAAGAACCCAGTCAGAAACAGATCCAACAATAAAAGTAAGGAAAACACTTCGAAGCGCAGAGGTAAATGCAATTATTGTTCCAAAGAAGGTCATTGGGCTAGAAAGTGTCTCAAGAAACAACGTGATCAGCAGGGTAGAGAAAATGCTCAGTCGTTTATGGTTGAATCCAGTCCAAGGTCTAATTCATCCTCGACCTTTTTAACCGATAGAGCAGAGCTTTTTACTTTAGGTGCATTAGGGGTGTCTAACAAAATGCGCGATGTTTGGTTCGCTGACTCAGGAGCTACAGACCACATGTGTTTCCAGAGGGAGTTGTTTAAAAATTTCGTCGCATTCG
Source organism: Syrphus vitripennis (assembly GCA_958431115.1). Lineage (NCBI taxonomy): Eukaryota > Metazoa > Arthropoda > Insecta > Diptera > Syrphidae > Syrphus > Syrphus vitripennis. The sequence goes on along the minus strand of OY288110.1, from coordinate 46,534,267 downwards.
ACAATAAAAATTTCCACGTGCGAGTTGGTGATGGATTCTCTGTAAATGCAGAAGGTATGGGCGACGTAGATGTACAGGTAGTAAATAACGAGGGGTCGTCTCCGATACACACTATAAAGAATGTCCTTTATGTACCACAATTAGACAAGAATTTTATATCAGTGCTTAGGGCAACCGAAAAAGGTTTTAGAGTAATATTCGAGGAGGGTGCCAGTCGAGTAACCTTTTTTAAGAAAGACCGACTTGTTGCGGATGGAGTCAGAGATTGCAAGCTGTATAGAATGAACCTGAAGCCCATCGGAAACACTGAAGTCAATTCCCTGTCTTCTGAACTGACCATGATGCTGTGGCACGAGCGTTTTGGGCACGTGAACTTCAAGATGCTGAGGGAGATGTCCAAGCATGAAGTAGTCGAAGGTTTAAAGTTTAAACACACCACTGAGAATGATCCATTCTGCGAGGGCTGTGCGTATGGCAAGCATCACCGCTCAAGTTTTCCAAAAGAAGGTGCAAGACGTTCTGCGATTCCTGGTGAAGTTTTCCATGCTGATTTATGTGGAAAGATGAGTGTCGCTTCTATTGGCGGAGCTAATTATTTCATGCTTTTGAAGGATGATTGTTCCAGATACTGTTTTGTGTTCTTCTTAAAGAATAAAACAGATGTTTTGGAAAATCTGATGCAATTCCATGCAAATGTTCAGGCTGATGGGCATCACATTAAGAGATTGAGAACTGACGGAGGTTTAGAATTCTGTAATGATCACGTGAAAAGGTTTCTTTTATCTAGGGGAATTAAGCATGAGTTATCTACACCTAGAGCTCCTGAGCAAAATGGGTTTATAGAAAGGCAAAATAGAACGATTGTTGAAAGTGCTAAGACGATGTTACATGCTCGGAATTTGCCACAATATCTTTGGAGTGAGGCTACAAATACTTCTGTTTATCTTAAAAATAGAACAGCATCGCGGACTCTAAATGGTGGTACTCCTTTTGAGAGATGGTATGGAGTTAAACCTTCGGTGGCACATCTCAGAGTTTTTGGCAGCGAATGTTTCGTTCATATCCCCAAAGAACAGCGAACAAAATGGGAAATGAATTCTGTCAAATGTCAGATGGTAGGTTACAGTGAAGGCAACAGGGCTTATAGAGTGTATGACGCAGCAGGCAGAAAGGTTTTCATTAGAAGAGACGTCATATTTAATGAAATCTCTGCACCAACACACGTTGTTATTGACAAAGCAACTAGTTCCACGGAAAGTTGTCATCATGAGAACCAGAGGGAGAACGCTGAAAAAGAAGTTGAGTCAGTTGTAAAAAACAAGCCAAAATGGAAAAATCCAAGGCTACCAATTCCAAGAGATCCATATCCAAAGCGGAATGAAAGACCTGCTGGTGAGGAGGTTACTTTGGCTGAGTTGTGTGTGGCGCAATTGGATCCATATGATCTTGAGGAAGCGTTGGAGGCTGAAGATTCTGTGAACTGGTTAGAGGCAATAAATGATGAGTTGAAGGCGCTTAAAGAGAATGACACTTGGGTTTTAGTGCCAAGACCTGTTGCTAAAAATGTCATCACATTTTCAAAAAGAAATATAAGGCTGACGGACGAATCGATAAATATAAGGCTCGGCTGGTTGCGAGGGGATGTTCACAAAGGCGTGGAGTGGATTATGAAGAGACGTTTGCGCCTGTTGTTAGATATGAGTCGGTAAGGTGTCTTCTGGCAGTGGCAGCCGCCTTTGACCTTAATATTTATCAGTTTGACGTGAAGACCGCCTTTTTGCACGGAGATATCGAGAATGACATTTATATGGAACAACCATATGGTTTTGTAGAAGACGATCGAGTTTGTCTAATGAAAAGAAGTCTATATGGATTGAAGCAGGCATCGCGCCAGTGGAACAAGAAGGTGGTTCAATTTTTGCTGAATTTCGGGTTAAAACAATCAAATATGGATTCATGTGTTTTCTACAAAGAGTCAAGTCGTTTTTATCTTGCCTTGTATGTAGATGATGGACTTATTTGCGGTGATGACATGACTGCAATTCGAGAAATTTTGAAGCAGTTGCACGATGAATTCAAAATAACCTACAAAGAAGCAGAGTTTTTTGTTGGAATGCAGATCGAGAGAGATAAGGAGAAAGGTAAAATCAAAATACACCAAGGTGCTTATGCGAAGAGAGTTCTGGAGCGGTTTAATCATAGTGAAAGCACACCTGTCGCAATTCCAGCCGATCCAGGTATGAAGTTTACAAAAACAGGTAATAATGTTGATGTGAAAGCTACGAAAGCATATCCCTATCGAGAAGCTATAGGATCTCTGATGTATTTAATGATTTCTACTCGACCAGATTTAGCTTACATCGTTGGAGTTCTAAGTCGCTACATGGAAAACCCTAAAGAAATGCATTGGCAAGGCATAAAACGAGTTCTTAAATATGTGAAGGGAACTCTGACATATGGAATCACTTATGGTGTGGACACAAATGAAACTACACTTACTGTTTATTCGGATGCCGATTGGGCAGGTGATGTTGACACCAGATGCAGTACAACTGGATGGGTTTGTTTTCTCAACGACGGACCTGTAGCTTGGAGTTCCAGAAAACAAAGTGTCATAGCAACTTCGACTACCGAGGCAGAATTTGTGGCATTATGTTCAGCAACGAAAGCAACAGTATGTCTGAGGCGTACTTTAAAAGACTTCGGCTGTATGCAGACTAGTCCAACACCGATGTTTTGTGATAATCAGAGGGCGATAACAATTGTTAAAAATCCTGAATCATCAAAGAGAACTAAACATATTGATACGCAATTCTATTACACATGCGATCAACAAAACAGAATGGAGATTAAGGTGCAGTTCGTTTCTACAGATAATCAACTAGCTGACCCGTTGACTAAACCGTTGACTAAAGAAAAATTCTGTAGAATGAGAGATTTTTATGGAATTTGCTAATTTTTTTGTTTATACATATTAAATACTAATTAAAAAAAAATGATGAATTAAATTAATGAATTAAAAAAAAAAAAAAAAAACGAGAGGGAGTGTTGAAATAATCGTTTTTGTTCTTATACTCTAATAATTATAAGAGTTCTAGTTTACACTATACTCCCCTACCTATGGGTTTTGACAGGTCTCATCTATTACATTTATAAATTATTGAATTATGTCACATTGTCACATTGTAAAAACTTATTCTTCCCTTTCAATAAAAGATCTTACTCCGAACAATTTTATCCCCAGCATCCACTCTAAATTTCAAGAGAGCATTAAATGTTCCTCTATGTCGAGACTCGTCACTTTCTTTTTCCAAAATATGAGCACAACTACCCTCTCGGTGCCCACGTAACGGAATATTTTCTCTTCCATGTAAGATAATTGTTTTGACTATACTTAGTAATTTATTGCGGTTTTCATTTATAGTTTTTCTTAAAGAACTATCAGCGAGTTCTTGAACTGTGCATATTTTATTATTATAAATTTTCTTGAACGACTCAGCATCCAGAACACAATTAACGTGGAACTGAGAGGCACTGTGGTTTTTGAAATATTCTAAAGCTTTCTTGAATTTTGTTAGAGGTTGACTCACTAAAACTCCTGCGACATTATTATGGGAAGCACCTCTTCCAAAAAGTATACAATATTTACAGACAGCACCCTCGATGCTTTTAGAATAAGTCAGCCATTCATATTTTGTCAGCCAAGAGTATTGGAACCAGCGATGCCAACCTAGGCTTTTTTATGCCTTTTAGGCATTATTTCATTAGCTAAGGCTTTAAGGCCTATTTTTTCTTCAAAAGGCATCAGTAATTTTTATTTTTCTTAATTCAATATCCTGACTTTTATTTTACGCAAGGTGAAAAAAAAATTTAAAAGCAACCTCGGTCCTAAAGAATTTGTTTCCACCTTCAAATTCTGTTCATTTTCGGAACACTTTTTCTGGTTGTAAAATATTTGCTTTTCTGGAAAAATTAGCTAACCATATCTTATGCTTGCCGTTGCCGCATTCTTCGGCAACTGTAGAAAGGATTTTTTTTTTATCAGTAATTTTTATTTTTCTTAATTCAATATCCTGACTTTTATTTTACGCAAGGTGAAAAAAAAATTTAAAAGCAACCTCGGTCCTAAAGAATTTGTTTCCACCTTCAAATTCTGTTCATTTTCGGAACACTTTTTCTGGTTGTAAAATATTTGCTTTTCTGGAAAAATTAGCTAACCATATCTTATGCTTGCCGTTGCCGCATTCTTCGGCAACTGTAGAAAGGATTTTTTCATCCATCAATTTAAAGAAAACAAAGCTCAGAAATAGGATTAATACAGATGAATGAATGAATGAATGATTACGGGTATATTTGCACTGCGACCTTATAGATCTATTGTGCCCCCTTTTTTATGATCTGGATGAGGTTTCTCATCTACAGTTCATTCTCCAAATTCGTTCCTTTGAGGAATTTGAGAATTTGGGGTATTTTTAGAGAATGTATTTGGTTCTCGTCTATATGGTACTTGCCCAGATGTTTCTGTCTTTGATGCATTAGTGCATCGCAACTACCTATTATGTGGTCCGGCGTTTCCTCATGAGCATCGCAGAATCTGCAAGAAGCACTGCTCTCTAGGCCAAGGAGGCTGAGATGTCTTCTCAGTTTACAATGACCAGTGAGGAGTCCCGTTATTCTCCTTAGGTTGGTTCTACTAAGGCTGATACAGGATAGAAATCGTTCTCGGTTATAATTCCCGAGTAAGAGTTTCGCCTGTCTCAGTTTAGGGAGTTCTTTCCAGATTTTTGATCTTTTTGCCTCCTCTTCTGTTTTGATTTTGTTTTTGATTATATTCTCCCCTATGCCACAATAGGGTTCTGGCCCCATTATTGGTGTCATTGCTCCTATTTTTGCTAGGGAGTCAGCCTCTTCATTGCCCTGGACACCTACGTGACCTGGTACCCAATGTAGTGTGACTTTATTATCCTTGCCTAGTTCATTAAGCTTATTTACACATTCCCATACTAGTTTTGACGTGATGGTGTATGAATTCAAAGCTTTCAGTGCAGCTTGACTGTCTGACATTATGGCAATGTTTTGTTTTTTGTATTTTCTATCGATGTTACGTTCTGCGCATTTTCCGATGGCATTCACCTCTGCCTGGAAAATGCTGGTGGACTTCCCCATTGGTATGGAAATTTTGGTTCTAGGCCCAAAAATCCCTACACCAGTCCCGTCAGAAGTTCTCGATCCATCAGTATACCACTTGATGGTGTTTGCTTGGAGATTGTAGTTTTCCCTTTCACTTATCCAATCTCTTTTGCAACTTAACTCCGTTCGAAAAAGCTTCACGAAGTTATATTTTCTAATCATGCTATCCCTGGGAATGTCAAGAAGGTTCATTTCTGTGGACTTGAGGATCATGTTCCTCTCTCTATGACCAATGATCTTCCCAACTGAGTTCATAAGCCTCAATTATTGCCCCACTAAACTCATCAACTAAGTGTTCTAACTCAAGGTTACTGTTTGTCGTTTCAACTGGACCTATTCGTTCAAGGTTTGTTTTGAGAACGCTTTTGTACAGGTTCCAGTTTGTTTTCTTAGGGTTCCTGCCAGAGGTATTCTCTGTGAGCAAGTTGTCTAAGGTAAACTCTATAATTCTATGGTCAGACATAGATGGTTCGTTTGAAACCCTCCAATCCCTAATCAGATTCCCTATAGTCGAGCTACCAAACGTTAAGTCTAAGACTTCTTTTCTTACTCTAGTTATAAAGGTAGGTGTGTTCCCTACGTTATAAATATCTAGATTTTTCTCGATAATGAAATCTAAAAGGTACTCACCCCTTTGATTTGTATCGGTACTACCCCATGTTGTATGGTGGGCGTTTGCATCACAACCGACCAACAACGGTAGTCCTTTGTTGCTGCAGTAGTCTGCTAACTCCTGTACTTCGATTGGTGGGATGTTTTCTTCATCACCAGCGAAGTAAGCTGCTGCTACCACCATCGTGCTGATGATGCCCCCGTCGTCAAATTGGGCTTGGATTGGCACCAGGTCCCGCGTCATAAATTCTGAAAGACATATAAATTTTATGTTATTTCTTATTTTTATGCATGCTCGGGGCGAGTCAATTCTCGTATCCCAAATTAATTTAGAGTTCTTACATGTTAGGCCTCTAATTTGGCCCCCGTGAATCCAGGGTTCTTGGATCAGGACTAGTCCAAGGTCATCAGCTGAAAATTTTTGAGAAATTATAGCTGATGCCGCTTTTGCGTGATGCAAATTTACCTGGGCTAGCCTGGTTCTGATCCTACGTCCAGACATTATCTGTTTAACAGGTGGGGGCTGGTGCCCCCTCATCTGCTAGCAGACTTTCTTCCTCCTCCTTTGTGGGAAGCACCTCGTCTGACTCAGATGAACTCGAAGAGAGGTCAATGCCCTCCATTTCTTCGTCCATCTGACTCGACTCATCCATGGCCAGTTGTTGTACCTGGCCTTGGAGGATTGTCGTGGGGGAATTGGGAGTTTCTGGGATTAGGGGTGGTTTGGGGGTTACAGGGTTTTGGAGGGGCTTAGGAATAGCAGGTGTTAGGGTAGGATTGGATGGTTCAGGGGTCGGGATAGGTTGGGTTAATTGGGTTGTTTGGGTTAGTATAGGAGCGGGGGGTGGGTTAGAGCATGCAGTGGATGGGACGGGGGGATGGGAGGGATGGGTGTTGGTTGCAGTCGTTTGGCCTGCCGTGTGTTTTCGGAGTCCCGTAACAGGGATCCTTCCGAACTTGTAATGAAGCTGATGGTCTGCTTTCATTATAGCTTCTGCAGACTGATCGTCAATGCCGATCACCATTAGCTGTCCCTTGCCCTCTGCCTTACTGGTGAGCACTTTCCAGGCATGCACCATCAGGCCGTCGTTCTGAGCTTGGATGAGTGATAGCGTTTTTTTATCATCCTGCCCTAAACTTCTTGGAAGAAATAGGGTGATGTTTCGCATTTTGGGGATATCTTCACCCATGCGCGCCATCAGCTCGGTGCCATTCCAAGTGCTCAGCCTGGACGCCTTCTCCTTAAGCCATTCTGCTGTCTCTTGTCCAGCACAATCGACTAACAGGAGCCCCGTTCTGAAGTGCAGGCCGTTGAACTTCAGTTTATGCCTCCACCCAAGAGACACTTCCTCAATGATGGCTTCCTCCAATGCCGACAATTCTTCCGCACTGAGGGAAACCTGAGGGTACTGTTTAGGTAGGACCGCAATCCTCACGCTCTTGGCCGCATTTGCATACGAGAGCTCATCAGCCTTTTTGGCGGTGCTTGGTCCCGCTGTTACTGTGGCCGACGTCCTGGATTTCTTGGCATCTTGCCTTTGGGGAGGAGTGATATTATGGCTCTTCCTCTTCCCACCATCCAGGCTGCTTGCAGGTCCCTTGCTCGGGTCTGCCTTTCTCTCATCCACCTTTTTTCTGGCTTCCTGCGGGGACATCCCCTGACCCAGGAACCGGAGGTACCATCTGCAACCCGCTCCACTGAGCCCTTTCCTGAGAGGGTCGTCAAATGCACCGGGCATCCCCTTTTGCGGAAGTGGACCAGTGGTTTTCCTGGTCTTCTCCTGCCGAGGGCCTTTTGGAGGTTGAGAGACAGTTTTTGCTGGTATATTCCCAGTTTTTGTGCCTTCTGTGGTTTTGGCAGCATCTTTTACTGGCACTGGAGGTATTCTTCCAGTACCAGCTCCTGATGTGCTCGGAGTATCATCATCTGCTCGTCTGGGTTGTGTTTTCCCCTGACTAGGTGACGATTCTCCCTGAACTGCCCGGTTCTCAGTCTTATCAAGAGGCCTGCTCTTCAAATAAAAACTCATCCCCGGTCTCGAATCGTTATGGAAGATGTTCTCCATGCGATCCGCATACTCATTCGCGGTGACATCCCGCGGAATGTTGTATTTTTTGTGGTTGTTTTTGTTTTTTTGTTTTGTTTGTTTCGGCATAATTTTGTTCCCACGAGTAGCTAGAGAAAGGTTGGTCCGCCATATCAGAGCTCCGCATGATATGGTAAGGTCAAAGTTACTCTTCGATTCGACCTGGTGTCGAAGAGGTACCGTTAGAATACAGCCGGTATACCCCCTGGCTGCAAACCATCCAATAGGCACGGTGCACGTAACACCCTGGATTAGGGGGGGTAGTACTTAGTTCGTAACTCATCAAAATCGCTCCCTGATTGGGTAACCCCAACTCGGCAGGTCAGATGACTCTTTGAAACTTAAGCCCCCGCACCACTTCAAGGTGACTACCGCGCGGGGGTAATACAGATACCTTTAGTGGAATTCTGCATGCAAAGTCGCTGTTTAAAGAAAAAAATGCTATGATTTGGAATTTAAACAAACACACATGTCATTATTTAAAAAATCAATGTATGATTTAAAGGACGAAGACGATCTAATGGGCTAAGAATATGGTTGTTTTGTAATCAACACTTTTGTACCTACTTATGAAACTTAAATTCAAAATGTTGTTCCTATAAAGAATCCTTTTTTGTGATTTATAAATTTTAAATTGTTTTTTTAAAACGAAATACAAATTTTTTTGTTATTTTTTTATATTTGTGTTTAATTTTTTAGTGGTGCAATCCTTTAAATACCTTGGGTCAATAGTAGCAGCCGATAATAATATAGAAGAAGAAATACGCGGGCGGCTGCTCAATTCCAACAAAGCCTACTATAGTCTGTCAAAGCTCTTCAAATCCAGAAATCTCACCAAAAAAAAACTGCTGCTGTACAGGACCATGGTCCTGCCAGTACTCACGTATGGATCCGAGACTTGGGTGCTTAGCAAAAGACACTCCGACCTCTTAGCCGCGTTCGAGAGAAAAGTCTTAAGGAGAATTGTTGGTCCCATATGTGAGGAAGGGCGATTCCGGAGACGGTACAATCATGAATTGTACGCAATCTACCTTGAAGCAGACATAGTGACAAAAATTAAGCTCGGTAGACTCCGGTGGGCAGGGCACCTAGCTCGCATGAGTGAAGAGGAACCTGCTCGGAAAGTC
>OY288110.1:46460784-46525051 GCA_958431115.1 Syrphus vitripennis | reverse complement strand
AGGATTTCTGATTAGACGAATAGCTCCTTGATTGTCCACATACAAAATTGCTCGAAGCTGCTGGTTTGGTAATAATTCTCCCAAAAGTTGCTTAATCCAGATTAGCTCCTTTACAGCTTCGGATGCGGCAACGTATTCCGACTCAGTTGTAGAGAGGGAGACACACTTCTGTCGCTGAGATGCCCATGTTATGCAATTTGTGCCCAATAAAAAAATGAACCCACTTGTGGAGCGCCGAATATTAACATCTCCAGCATAGTCCGCATCACTGAAACAACTCAGAGTAAAATTTAGTTTTGATTCAAAAAATATACCGTAATTCAGGGTCCCCTTGACATATCTTATGATTCGCTTCACCATGTTCACATGAATAGTAGACGGTTTCTCCAGATAACGGCTTACGCAGCCAACAGCGAAAGCCAAATCTGGACGTGTCGCAACCATCAAATACATAAGGCTGCCAACAGCTTGCCGATACGGGAACTTGACCTCTTCTTTATTATTTTCAGTCATATCTGCCGCGTTGATCGAAGAATCCGCCGGAGTTGACACCACAGCCGCATTCACCATATCAAACTTTTCTATGATTCTCGACGCAAACATCGATTGACTGAGATGAATAGAACCGTCCTTAAATCTTCTTATTTCCAGACCCAAAAAATGCTTAGCCGGAAAAACTTTGATTTCGAAGTTACCTTTTAAGTATTCGCAAAGGTTCTCTATATCTTTCTTGTCAGTCGCTGCCATGAGTCCATCATCGATGTAAATCGCAAGAATAATCTTCTTCTCGTTTTTGTGGGTTGAAAAAACACAAGAATCAGCATCAATTGGTCTTAAACCAAAATCTCGCAATAACTTTGTAAACGTCAGATTCCAGCAGCGGGATGATTGCTTAAGACCATATAAGCTCTTATAAAGTTTACATACTCTCCCACTCTTGTCGTTATACCCTTTGGGTTGCTGTACATAGATCTCCTCGTCAATCTCGCCATTTAAAAACGCGGTTTTTACGTCAAACTGCATGATATGTAAGTTTTTTGCTGCTGCAATACTCAATAAAACTCTCACTGAGGAAAATTTAGCAACAGGACTAAAAGTCTCCGAGTAATCTATCCCATATTGTTGACTGAAGCCACGAGCAACAAGTCTTGCTTTGAAACGAACGCCTTCATTAGCTGTTCCACATTTTTTTTGGAAAACCCACTTCGTATCCACCAACTTCCTATTTTCAGGTAGGGAAACCAGCTCCCAAGTAGAATTTTTCTTTAGAGAAGAAATCTCCTCATTCATTGCTGCTCTCCACTCACTTGCATTAGGACAGCTTACAGCATCTTCATAACTTGATGGAGTGTCAGCTTCAGCAAGCAAAGCTAAACTCTCTACCGTAGTAAAATGCATATTACCTGCTTCACGGGTCTTACTTCTTAGCCTGCCACTTATACCAACTGATGTCCTCTTAAGGTTCGCTGCGACTGGGGATTCTTCCGACTCGACCTCAAAGGACGTATCCACAGCATCTGAGTAGTCATCGCCTTCCTCCCAAATCTCATTTGTTTCCTTAGACCCAGAGGAAACCTCATCTGAATCATCGTCAATCAGAACCGATTGCCCACTTTTATTAGCTAATCCACCGTCGCCACCACCATTACCGTCACCATCGTCACCACTATCACAAAAACCGCCAACGCCATCGTCACATGAGCCATCAACCGTACACCCGCGTTCTGTGTGGACCACGCTTGAAGCATCATTACTCGAAGAAGGTTGCACGTTGTTTTTAGTCGAATCGCCAAAGAAGTCTGCATCATCTGCCTCAGAGTTTTTTAAGGAAGACAAACTTCTTTCAATAGCAACAGTATTTTTATCAGGATTTATATTATTAAAAACAACATTCCGTGATATTTCGATTTTGTTAGTTTCTGGAATAAAAACTCGAAATCCTTTCACACCCTCCTGATAACCAACAAAAAAACCTTTTTTAGATTTTGCGTCAAGCTTGCTCCTCTTTTGATCAGGTACATGGACAAAAACCTGTGTACCAAAAACTTGAAAATACTTAATGTCAGATTTAGCACCAAACCACAGTTCAAATGGCGTTTTGCCCTGCACAGAACTTGTACCTGTTCTATTCAAAATATGAACTGCAGTACTAACCGCTTCAGCCCAGAATTTAAAACCTAAGTTCTTGGAGTGAATCATGGACCTGGCAGCTTCCATAATTGTCCTCATCTCCCGCTCAGCGGAACCATTTTGTTCAGGTGTATAGGGAACAGTTGCCTGACGTTTAATACACTTTTCATGAAGTAAGTTCTGCACATCTTGATTCATAAACTCCAACCCATTATCACTTCGTAATATCTTAACACGTTTACCTGTATCAGTTTCAGCCTCTTGCAAATAAATTTTAAGAAATTTTGACACTTCAGTTTTTTTTTTATGAAGTAGACTTTTCTATAATGGGAAAAGTTATCCTTAAAAAGAAGGAAATATCGTGAGCCTCCAATAGACTGCTTCTGCATCGGGCCACAAATATCTGTGCTAACCAGCTCTAAAACATATGTGGCTTTGCTTTGGCTCAGTTTAAATGGTTCACGATGCTGCTTTCCATACATACAACCTTCACAAAAGAATTCAGTGTCATCGGCGAACGGTATTTGAAAATCTGTTAGAATGTGACGAACGTGAGCAATATTCTGATGTCCAAGCTTTTCATGCCAAAACAGTAAAGTGTCTTTTTTTTGTTTTTTAGCTACATGTGCAGTGACGTCATTAATATCAGAAGATTCTACTTTTATCAAAAGCTTAAAAAGCTTTGAATCCCGTACTCCCACTGCAACTGTTGTTCCATTTTTCAACAATTGACATTTGGAATCGTCAGACATGAACCGTAACCCCTTGTCCAATGCCGTAGTTAATGAAAATAAATTCACATGCATTTTTGGTACAAAAAGTACATTGGCCATATGGTTCTGCTTCCAGCTATCATTGACAAAACAAAGCACATTTATATTACCTTTGCCTGTAGCACTAATCGCAGCCCCATTTCCTACACGAACGACCACCGGCGTTTTGAATTCTGTGTAATTAACAAGCCACTCTCTCCTGTTGGTCATGTGATCGCTCGCACCCGAATCTAAGAGCCACTCGTCTCGCTTTGTTATTTGAAACGCTGCCTCCGCTTCACAAATGAAAGCTTGCCCACGATTAGCACTTGAATTCCCTTTAGCTGACCTCTCAGGACAGTCACGTTTCCAGTGTCCACTTTTCTTACACACAAAACATTTACCTGGCTTTGACTTTTGCCCTCCTTTATCCTGCTTCTTTTCTTTTTGCCCACGAAACTTTCTTGCCACCAATGCGTTACTAGAATCTACACCACTACCCTGAAGCGATTGGAACCGCGCTTCTTCCATAACCAACCTGGAAGTAAGGTTCACAATAGTTTGATTGGCCTTATCTGTGGATTCCCAGGCACTATAGAAGTGATTATATTTTTCAGGTAAAGTCATTAGGATTTTGGTGACAATCATCGAATCGGAAATTTTTTCTCCCACATCCGCTAGCTGTTGTACTACCGCTTGTAGTTTTGATATATGTGTCGCCACATCATCAGCAGGATCCATAGAAAACATATAGAACCTTTGTTGAAGCATATGAATACTTTCACTAGACTTGGCTTCATATACCGTTTCTAGCTTCAACCACATGGTTCTTGCAGTTGTGCAGTTTAAAATATGCAAAAGCGATTGCGACGTCATAGTAGTAACCAAAATTTTTTGCGCCTTACTATCCCCACGATTCCATTCCTTGACAGCTGCCTGCAAATTTTCTAATTTAATTTCCCCCCCAACTACCGGATAACTAGCTTCTCCATCGACAAATTTGAGTAAATCACTGGCACTTAGCAGAATTTTCACTTGGAACTTCCATAGATTCCACTGCTCCTGGCTAGCCAGCTTCTCGATTTTAAAATCTGTATCAGCCATTTCCTAACGTAAAGCACTACTAATTCCCCTTCACACAATACCTATTCTGTTTTCTATCAAATGTTCTTATACATGTATGTTTGAACTTGCTTTTTTTTTTATAATAAGTAGCTATTCTCCTTACGAAGTAAATCAAATTAAAAAAAAAAATCGCGGTTAGAATCACTGTTATTTAATCTTACGATTCTTGTTAGGTTCTGGGCCCATAACCTGTTGAACAGATTATCGAACAGCAAAATAAATAACTAACCACTGCGAGTGCTTTACAATGACTAAAAAAGCTTTATTAAATATGTAATGAGATTAAGTTAAGATAATGTATAACATCATATGTATAATGTATAACAGAAGTTAATCAAGGATGAGTGGGAAATGAAAAAAAAATAGAAATTACTTTAAATAACTCAACAGTAATGTTTGGCTTGGTATTGTTGGACACACTGTGATCGGGCCCCGGTTTTTGAATTCCATTATTAATGGAGAATCATACCTGCAATTCCTACGAGACCTTTTACCCGATTTATTACACAGCGTTCCATTGGTTATAGCAGATACTTTAATCTACCAACAAGATGGTGCTCCAGCACACTACAGCTTACAGGTGAGAAACTGGCTGGATGATCATTTTAGTGACCGTTGGATCGGAAGAAGGGGCCCCACGGAATGGCCGCCTAGGTCACCAGATTTAACTCCCCTAGATTTCTATGCATGGGAATTTATGAAGAATTATGTTTACGAAGTGGAAATAGTATCATTGGAACAACTGTAGGAACGAATTGAAGTCGCTGGAGTCAAATTGCAGGAAAATTTGTCAAGCATAAGCATATGTGAAGCCATTACAAGGAGATATAATCTATGCCTTCTAAACAATGGAGATCATATCGAGAATTTTTTATAAGTACTTCCAATAAAAAACATAGTAAAAATAAAAGGAATAAAAAAAACTAAAAAAACTAAGATTAATGCTTCTTAAATTGCTTCGTTACAATAAAAATAAATGTTTTTCTTAGAAAAAGGTGGTTTTGGTTTTTTTTTTTAATTTCTTGAGAACGACATAAAATTTTTGCATCCGGTTTTCTTATTTTGACTTAAAATTAATAACAGCATTGAATTTTGAAATTAAAATTAGCACTTAATTACGTAAAATTTTGAAAAAATGAATTTGAAATTTTTTTTTCAATTTTTTTTTTCAAAATTTTGACTTTGAAAATTAATATTTCAAAAAATATTTCTTAGAATAGATTTATTCAAACACAAAATGAAAGAAAATGTTATTGGCTTTTCAAAAACGTATCGCACAGCATTGTGAATGAAGCCGTTGATTTTAAATAATTTTTTTTCCATTTTAAGTCAGTTTTTTGGAAAATTGCCCCTCCTGGCTAAACGGAGGGGAATAGACCCCCCCTCCCATACGATTTTTTTCTTGTCTCAACGCAACCTACACGCCCTAGCATTTTGTCGCATTGCTCATGACTCACCCTGTATATATATGATAGCGTTAAGCTTTATATGAATACTTACTTAGAGCAGTCTTTGTTATTACCTTGTTAAGTACACAACTGAATAAAAATTGGATTATACTAGTAATAAACATATAACACATAGGTACTGTCCATCTGCGGTAGCAAAAGCAGCATATTTAATCGAATCTTCATCCATACGGATTTGATGAAATCCATTTTTTAGATCTAAAGTAGTAAAGTATTTTTTACCACCTAACTTCTCTAAACATTCGTCAATGAGGGGTAATGGAGAGCTGTCACGAACGAGTGTGTGAAGTTAGCCCCCCTTTTTTTGAATTTGTATTTTTTGAAAGTTGTTCCAGGTTGTTCCCGGTTTGTTCTGGATTGTTCCAAATTTTTTTTGAAAAATATTCAAAAATGTGGGTTTTAGACCCCATCAAAAACCATTTTTGACCTAGCCCCCTTTTTTCGAAAATCGAAATTTTGAAACTTGTTCCAGAATCTTCTAGTTGTTCTGAACATTGTTCCAAATTTTTGGACTCCTATGTTCAAAATTTCAGAAGTTATAAGCAAATTCAAAAAAATTCAAATTTCGTAATTCTAACTTTTTTCATTTTTTTCCGCTTTTAAAATTTGTTCTAAGCATTGCTCCAAAATATTAAAGTTCTAAAATGTATATCTCTAAAGATATAGCATTCGGAATTTTTTTTTTCAAATCCAAAAAACGGTTTCCCAATATTTTATTTTTTTTTCAAAAAACTTTGATTTTGAATACTTGATTTGAGGTACATGTGCTGAACAAATATTCTTTTTGTACAATCATGATATCAGTCTGAAAATAATTTTATAAAAAACATCTTTAAATTTTAAAATTTTCAAAAAATTGCATTCAAAAATCAAAAATCTGAAAGTTGTTCCAAGTCAAACGCACAATTATCTGATATATAGCAAAAATTTTGTTCAAAAATATATAAAACTATAAAGGCGCAATAAAGAAAAAAAACAAAAAAATTACATTTTATGCTCCCCAAAGCCCCCTATTTTACTATCGAAAATTTAAAACTTGATTTTTTTTCTCTTAGTAGCTATAAACAAATATATAAAATTTCGTTTCTTTCGAATTTATTTAAATCATAGAAAATTTCAAAATTACATCACAAAATATCCATAATCCAAGATTTGACGAGTAAAAAGCTATTTTTACGATATTAAAAAAATCTTTATTCTGAGCCCCCCTATTTAAAAAAAAAAAAACAAAAACAATTTTCCTTTTAAACAAAGACATTTCTAGATAAGATCAAGAATTAATAAAACAACTCACCCGATTTTGAGTTTAAAAAAAAAAATTAAATATCTCATTTTTAAAACACTCCACAACACCCAAATATTATTCAAAATACCAACAAAAAATCTCTAAATAATACAAGAAAGTATGAGAAATAACAAGCTTTAAAAACAAAAACTTTTTTACGATATTTGATTTAAATCGTTCTACTTAAAATTAATATTTTGTAGCGAATGTCTGGAACAATTTAGAAGAGCCCTAGAACAACCTGGAACAAGTTTTTGAATTTTGGATTTCGAAAAAGGGGGCCCAAGGCAACGATTTAAATCTAATATTGTAAAAAATTTTTTGTTCTTAAAACTTTTTATTTCTCATACTTTCTTGTGTTATTCAGAGAAATGCATGTTGGGGCAAATTTTGTTAGGAATGCTTTTCATTTTTGTTGGTATTTTGAATAATATTTGGGTGTTGTGGAGTGTTTTAAAAATGAGATATTTAATTTTTTTTTTTTTAAATTCAAGATCGGGTGAGTTGCTTTATTAATTCTTGATCTTATCTAGAAATGCCTTTGTTTAGGAGGAATTTTTTTTTGTTCTTTTAAAATAGGAGGGCTCAGAATAAAGATTTTTATTAAATATCTTAAAAATAGTTTTTTACCCGTTTTGAAAAGGGGGAGATGGGGATAGTTTTTGAAATTTTCTATGAGTAAAATAGATTCGAAAGAAACGAAATTTTACAAATTTGTTTATAGGTACTAAAAGAAAAGAAATCAAGTTTTAAATTTTCGATAGTAAAATAGGGGGCTTTGGGGGCGTAAAATGTAATTTTTTGTTTTTTTTTATTGCGCCTTTAGTTTTATATATTTTTGAACAAAATTTTGCTTGTTTGACTTGGAACAACTTTCAGATTTTTGATTTTTGAAAAATGCAATTTTTTGAAAATTTAAAAATTTAAGGATGTTTTTTAAAAAATTTTCAGACTGATATTATGATTGTACAAAGAGAATATTTGTTCAGCACATGTACCTCAAATCAAGTATTCAAAATCAAAGGTTTAAAAAAAAAAATTAAATATTGGGAAACTGTTTTTTGGATTTGAAAAAAAAACTTTCGAAGGCCATATCTTTAAAGATATACATTTTAGAACTTTAATATTTTGGAGCAATGTTTAGAACAAATTTTAAAAGCGGAAAAAAATGAAAAAAGTTAGAATTTCGAAAAAAAGGGGACTAGAATTTTTTTGAATTTTGCTTATAACTTGTGAACTTTTTTTGAACATATAGGAGTCCAAAATTTTTTTGTTTTCCTATATGTTCATTATATGTATATTTGGCTAGGCCAAAAATGGTTTTTGGGAGTCTAAAACCCCCATTTTTGAATTCTTAAAAAAAAAATTGTAAAAATCCGGAACAAACCGGGAACAACCTGGAACAACTTTCAAAAAATTCTAAAAAAAGTGGGGCTAACTTCACATACTCAATTATATATTTATTATATTAGGATATTTCGGGATCCTACCAACTGCGCCAATTTCGTTTCCGATTCTTTATAATGAAAACAAAATATTGTTTTGTATGTATGTATATACTGTTTATTTTTCAATCATAAATAATAATTACATATACAGCCCTATTCTCCCCAACATCACTGATACCTCACAAGTCACAACTGGTGGTGAAATTGATTTTGTGACTTTTTCGTATTCTCCCCAACGGTCACAACTTGTGAAAGTCACAAAAACTATCGAAATTGTGATCTCCTTCTAGGCAGGTCACAACTCACAAATTACTTGAGTTTTGATATTTCGGTGTACAAAAGAATCAATATTTTTTACATGGGATGGTATTGATAAAGTTCGGTGGATCAGTTGGGTCATTTTTGCTGGCCAAAAGCTGCAGGTAATCCCCCCAAATAACAACGAAATACTCCAACTACTCCACCGTAGTCTTTTTGTAGTCTTCTTCTAAAAATAAATTAAGGTATTTTTACTCACTTTATTGTTAAAAATATATAATTAATGTTAATACTTGCGTTATTGAAATTTGTTTTTTGTTTAATTTTTCAATTTGGAAATCTGTTCTTGTTTTTAATTATCAGCTGTTCCAAAAGTCACAAAAAAATTCACCTTTGCTGTGGTGAGTTTCGTTGTGAATTTTGTTGTGACGATTAGGGGGAGAATACTACAATATTATCGAATCACAACAATCCTCACAAGAAATAGTCACAAGAGCTTGTGACTTATGACTCCTCACAAGGAGGAGAATCGGGCTGATAATATATATTTATCTACAATATTTTAAGGCATGGCCTTGGCCGTCGCCCTGGTTGGCAATTAAAATTAATATGAATTAAGAAGTTTATAAATTACTTAACAGATTAAAATATTTATTAGAATATTTCTTCTATTATTCTGCTTCTATATTGAAGAGCTCCTTTGCAATAGCTGAATAATTTGTCCCAACTTTCAACACCATTGAGAATATTTATTGGACACACCGCAAGAAAGAGGTGCATATCTTCACGAGTTTGCATGTTACAAAGACTGCATAGAATTGGTAGGTTCTCCCTATGCGGTATATAATTCAGGTTTACCATTTCGCCTCTCGCTTTTAAAATCATAGATATTTTTCAACACCCATGTCATCCGTAAAATAGTTTTTGTCTTTCAAATTATAATTTAGCTGTAGTAAGCTCTAAAAATCGAAGATTGTGCCTCTTCTTGGAATCCTTTTCTTAATTTCATATCTAAGTTTTGTAGAAATGTATACAGATTTTCTCTCCAGCAATCAACATTATTTATTGAGACATTTAGATGTACAATGTCGTATTTCCGCCCTAGATTTAACCATTCCTTAATGAAGACGCTGTTGTTATTCACAGCATGGAGTATAGCTAGTTTGGGTAGATCCGAGTCTGGAGCAGACATCATCTTCAGTACATAGCCAAAGTGAAGCTTTAGTGTATTGATGAAAAGTGGAGCTACCCCCGTTTCCAAGTGAAGCATATAATTGGGGGTGTTAGTTGGAAGCTTAAACAAACGCTTCATGAAAAAACGCAGTAATTTTTCCGTTGTTTCGTACCATCTATAGCCCCAGACTTGGGCACCGTAGAACATCACTGACCTTGAAGTTGCTTCAAACACTTGATACTTGGCAGCTAAACTCAGATCCTTTGCACCCATACAGTTTTTCCACGCTTAGTTAATAGCAGTTTTAGCTGTATTTAACTTTGCAGTAAGATGGTGCTCAAAATTAAGATTTGATGTCATTTTGACTCCAAGGTAATCGTACTCTTTAACTACTTCAATTTCTTCAAGTCTAAATTTCCAACAGTCGTTTCGCGCGTATCTTCCACCTCCCTTCCTGAAGATCATAACCTTGGATTTTTGTAAGTTTACTGTGAGATTCCACATTGTACAATTGTTACGGTAAATTTTACCGAAACAAAAACCAGCCTTTGGCCGTTTTCCCTTTTTCCCTAGTTGTGGCTACAAAATATCGGCGAAGTTGAGGGCAACCATGGTCTCATCAACCACAGGTGTAACTAGCTTTTATTTTGCAAAAGCAACCAAATACAGGTGTACGAGTTCCAGAACGAGTCCTTTCGACGAGGTCGAAAATGCCGGCGGATGAGCCGAAGAAGTAAGAGGTCAGGCGGAGCCTTACTTACCCAAACAACTCCAACAACTCCAACTTATCTACCAGTCTATTTTTTTTATATTTAGATTGTTATTATTTACGTAGCTTAAATTTTTTTTTCCTACAAAAAGTTTAACGTTAATTAATTTAAATAATTTATGTACAAAATGGGTTTTTAATATCGCGTAGTAATTTCAATTCTTAAAAGAATCACTTTTGTAGAACGACCAGTTAGAGAAATGATTCCCTCCATCTCTTCAAAATACTTTTAATATTTTCCCATTTCGAATCCCGCGGTTAAAGTAGAATAATAGGATAGTAAGGATCCTTTCTCGATTTTTTTGTAATTTTCATTTTTCTCGAAAAACAAAAATAGTTGGGAGGGATCTGAACTCGGCCATTATGTTTCGGCAAGTTTGGGAAACCAACATCCAACAACTTCTTGAAACCGTGTTTGTGTGTGCGATTGTAAAGTTTCGGAGAGAGTCAACAACGGTGGCTTTCCTGATGAGCGTTAAGCTTCCAGGAAGCCGTGAGACCGTAACCGACAATCACGAAAGCGAATGAGTCCGTTGTATGAATGTGTGAGTGATTGGAATGGACGAGGGAGGAAAACAATAGTTGGGATATAGCTTGGAAGGCACTCTGTTGAGAGCTTACCAAGCGAGAAGTTAAAATAGAAGTTTCGAGAATTTTTGAAAAGGAGAAAGAAAAAGAAATCGAGAAAGGATATTTTTTTGTTAATACGAATTTCGAGGAAGGTGAAAAAAAAAGGAATAAGGATTCGAGGTGGGAAGACAGGATAAACAGGAGAAATAGAAGTGAAAAATTGAAGGAGATAGAGGAGAGGAAAGCATAAAAGAAAAGATAAGTAGATTCTTTGTTCTTAGATATATGTAAATATATATATTCGTAATTTTGAAATATATACATATATATACATATATATATAGATACATATATAGTGTACAAGTTTTCAAAAATTAATAGTTCGGTATAAATTATTTTCGTGTCGCGGTTGGTTAAAATCGAAAGTGTTAGAACCCCATTTTCTTTTGTTTTGCCGTTTCAATCTTTTTGTTCCATTTTATTATTCTTTTTTTTTATTTTCTTATAATTTTAATTTTGATTGAAAAATTTTGGGTTTTAATCCAGGGATTTTCAATCCCACGGTTTCTCAAAGAAAATAAAGATAAATTTAAAATTAAACTTTGTTGTTCTTTTCATTTAAAATCGGTTCGTTTATTTCTTCAAATAGTTTTGGAATTTTCTATTTGGACTTGAAAAAAAAAATTCCTGGCGCCCACTTTTATTGTAACGTACCCTCTGTACTTACAATAAAATATTTTGTTTTGCGTTTCGACTTGATTGATTTAATAAATCGATCAAGTTTATCATTTGATAATAAAATTCTTCCACAGGAACCCATCCCAGCTGAGCTGCCGCGGTTACAGCTTCAACGAGCTGTAGTTGCACATTTTCGTCTCCTCTTTGTGTCGTGTACGTACTCGGTTGAGTGCAAGTCGTGCGTGTTGTTTATCGTGGTTTGCGTCGTCGTCGGTACGCAGCCGCCTCTTCTTGTTTTCTTTTTTTTATTGAATTTATTTTAATACATAATAATAATAATTTAAATAACCCTCCCCTCGCAATTAGAAAAAGTGTAACACATTAAGCTTCGAGGTCTTTGATCATCTGCTGAAGTCCATTCGGTGAGTCAGAAAAAAGTATAATATCGTCAGCATATAAAAGCAATTTAATTCTCTTGCCACTCCATCGGATACCGCCACACAATGATTCATTGAGATCGTCAAGGAATAATATAAACAAAAGTGTACTTAAGGTGCATCCTTGCTTAACGCCCATATCTGTGGAGAACCATTCAGATAGGTATTCACCATTCCATACTGCTGATTTCGTGTTTTGGTACATACTGTTCAGGATGTTCATCATCTTTGTTGACATTCCTTTGGCTGAAAGCTTATAAAAAAAGGGAATTTCTGTCGATTGAATCAAACGCAGCCTTGAAATCGACGTAGAAAACATAAAGCTTTGACTTCCTATCCAGAAACGAC
The DNA here is from genome assembly GCA_958431115.1 of Syrphus vitripennis. NCBI lineage: Eukaryota > Metazoa > Arthropoda > Insecta > Diptera > Syrphidae > Syrphus > Syrphus vitripennis. Next base: position 46,512,608 of record OY288110.1, on the reverse strand, counting down.
TGTTCAATATTTGTAAGTGTAAAAATGTGATGTGAAATGTGAAAACGCAAAATTTTTATTTTATATATTCCTTATTAAATAAGCTTCCGATCTCTTACCACTGGTAGGGGGAAATCTTCAGCTGAACGTAGAATTAAAACTGAGCTTACAATAATTAGTACAACCCTTTTTATAATTGTTTTATGCGACATAATCAAATGTATCTTCCACTGAAGATCGTTTGCTTTCCTATGTCTTATTTAATTGCTGACACAAGAAATCTATTGGAATTCAATTTACTATAGGTATGAATCCCACTTATAAGATGCTAAAGGCAAAATGTGCTGATATGCATTTTTGTTAATTTACTTTTGTTTATTTCTTGTGATCGCATTACATTTGATTTGTTATTGAAAGATACTTTGTATCTTTCATTATAATGATAGAGGGTGTTTCAAAACTATTATATTGTTTTGTGAGGTTGTTCTAGTAACGTAACCGTCCGTAGACCAGATGTTTGAGGTATGATTGAAGAACAGTTTTGCTGACAATATACAGACTATCCCAACCACACTTCGAAATTCAAACTCCTCTGACATTTTTCTTTTATGCAGAACAGGACAATGGCAATCTAAACATTTGATATTAAATCAAAGCACAATAATATACAAAGTAGCGCGATTTTGTCTTATCTTATTTTTCTAAAACGTACATTATAAATTGAAATTATATTTTTAATTTTAATATTACTAGTTATGTATTTATAATTATCGCCGCCGCACTGTGGCGCCTTTTGGCAAAAGTGCTTGCAAAATTCAATTTTCGCGTGTGCTAAAATACCAAAACTAATTTTTTTAATGGATTAGGAATAAGTGGAAGCTTCAAAAACCGAAAGAAATTTTAAAATTGGTTGAAGGATTCGGATGATACAGGTAGTCAAAGTTGCCTTATTTTTAAAATCAAAGAAAAATTTTTTGTTTTATGAAAAGTTTCAGAGTTTCGGTGTTAAAATCTAAAAAAACTTCCTTAAAAATTATATTTTTTTTATTTGATCTTATAAAAAGGACTATTTATATTACAATTCTGATCCATTTTTTTTTTTTTTTTTTTTTTTTTTTAAATTTTGAAGATTTTCGAAAAGCTGTTTTTGGCTCATTTTTGTGAATTTGAGTTGGGTTATAAAAAAAGCTTTGAGAGGCTTCGGTCAAGACTCAACGGAAATTTAATCTTTCACTATTTCTGAATATTTACTAAGAAAATCAGCTGCGGCCCCGCGGGCGCGCCGCCACAAATTAATATTAATTTTCCTATTGCCTTTAGCAAATTGCTTCACATAGGTACAGCTATTTGCTTTACATATTCTCTTCCATACGATTGTTGTTGTGCTTGTTACAGTTCTTGCAATGCCGTATGCGTATTTTTCGGGTCAAAAGTATTAACTCCAGCCGATTATGTAGTTAGCCTATTTCCATAAATATACTCGTAGACATAATGTAATGTACATGTGTAGGTAGTTATTGTTGTATATAATATGTTAATTGTTATCTTTGCTGTCTTTTTCACACATTTTATTAGTACTTGCAAAAAAACAAATCTTATAACATAAGTATGTTCATTTATGATTGGATCGGGACGGTGCTCATACAAGGCTGCATTTTTTTAAAATGTAGGCAATTACTAGGGCTTTAAAAAAATTAAGATTAATTTTTCCGCCTTTTCTACGTTTGCACTTTATAACTACTTACCAATCTTGATTTTCTAAAATTTCTGTTTTTGTTTTAAATTTATTTAGTATAGGACCAAATACGTATGAAGTAGCCGTGCATTTTATTTGTTTCGCATCAGTTCAGCCGTGTAATGGTTAATGCATAACGAATCTTGCAGTTCTGACAGTTATAAAACTATAAAGTGAAAAATCTTGATATTATTTATTCCAGTTTTTATTCCGACTTCAGATAAAGCGGTTATTGCAGCATTCCCCTTTTAAACGGCAAAAAGATTAAGAATTAGAATTTCTTCTCCCCTTATCGCAGTTTACCGAAAAGATTTCATTGATATGTTAAAAAAAAACAATCTTCTGAGTATTGTTTTTGTAAAATTTGCCATTATAATATAATATATTTTTGTCAATAACCCCCGAAGCCGTATTATTTGGTGGATGAGTGTCACGAGGCTCAGATAATATCGAACTGTTACTGTAAATAAACTGCTTTAGCCACGTGACCTGCATGTGTCAATCGAATTTCACGCCAAAAACTTCCAATTTGAATTTGGACTGTGAGATGAATATCTCCGATCACACCATATCCGTGCAAAGAGGGGTAACAAATGGTTTTCGGTTGGTGGTTGGTAGGTATTTTATAGTCAATGAGATTGCGAAAATTAGGTTTAACAAATCGAATTCATGGTTACACTTAATACGGTTTGTTTTACTCTTTGGTTTCTTAGAGTGCTGTGAATGGAGTCGTAATTGGAATTTGATGAGACAGTAGTGTACTTGGTGAATTTAAAAAATACTCGTATGTATGTGTAGTGTATAGGTAAATAGAGTTAACTGTACAGTTTATTGTGTATACAAGCTCATTATACTATTTATAAGTGTTTATTCAAACTCGTTAAATTCTAACTGAACAATCTTTAATTATAAAGTTATAGTAATTATTATTAACAGTTAGATTTATATATGAGGCATGATCAAAAAGTAAGTTGACTTTTTGAATTTCACGTGCTCTGTACCTACATGTACACTCTAATTTCAACTTTTTTTTTGTTGTGTTAGTTTCCGGTTTGTTTCGGATTAATCCAATTTTTTTTTTTGAAAAATATTCAAAATTAATTTTGAAAGTTGTTCTAGAATGTTCTAATTGTTCAGAACATTATTCCAAATTTATGGACACTGTTAAAAATTTTAGATGTTATGAGAAAAATTCGAAAACAATTTCTAGTCCTCCTTTTTTCGAAATTCTAACTTTTTTATTTTTTCCGCTTCTAAGAAGTGTTCTTATTATTGTTCCAAAATACATATTAAAGTTCTAAAATCTAGGTATGTACATATATCTTTAAAGATATGGCTTTGGAATTTTTTTTTTTTTTTGAAAACGGAGGATGGGGATATATATTTTTGAAATTTTCTATTCTTAAAATAGTCTCGAAAGAAACGAAATTTTAAATATTTGTTAACAGCCAATAAAAAAAAAGAAATCAGGGTTTAAATTTTCAAAATTAAAATAGGGGGCTTAGGAGCTGTTTGCAGCTTAAAATGTGAATTTTTCGTATTTTTATGTATTTGTGAACAAATTGTAGGTTTAACTTGGAACAGCTTTCAGATTTTTCAAAAATTTTAAGATATTTTTTGAAAAAATATAGACTAATATTAGGATTGTAAAAAAAAACATTATTTGTTGACCTCCGGCTACTGACAGGCCATCGTTTCCAATAAGCGGTTTCCTATCTGGATCTATTGCTTAAAGACTCAAGACTAACAATAGCTGACACTGTGGGTCAGCGGCCAAAAAACTGTTTACGAGCGATCGAGTACGACAGTGACCACTGCTGACTCGCCGCCGTAATAGAGCTTCCGAACGAGCTTGTGGATTCGCAGGAGTTTGTGCTCACGCCGCCGTATCGAGCGAAATTCGTTCGAATAATATATCCCCACCAAATGACAGGAATTTGACAAATATCGAATTTGAAGAGGAAATATTCCTCCAGTGAAAGGAAGAGTAAAGTTTGTAAACCTCAAACAAAAGTGTGCAGTGTTAGATGACATCCTACAAAATGAATTGTTATTTTGTTAGATGCAATATTTGTATGTATAGTTTTATGTTTTTCTTAAACTAACTCTCGATGCTTGGAAAGATGAACAATTCGAACAGATGAACAGGGCCTGTTTTATATATGTTCATATTTTCGAGACTCTACTGTAATAAAAATCAGAGCCCAACCGAATAAAAATTAAACAAAAAAATCCTTGCTTAATTAAATATCAGTGACAATATCAGGTCGGGAGCCGGTATTCAGGCATTACGCAGGCACCCATAGTTTGCATGAGAACACTAATGACAACGGACTTCGAGTCCTAGAATTGGCAGCATCGAAAAACATGGTCGTTGCGAGTACCAGGTACCCGCGTAATGATATCTACAAAGCCACCTGGGTATCACCTGATGGAGTCACTCGTAACCAAATTGACCACGTGTTGATAGACCGTCGCCACTATTCGAACTTGATGACGGTACGAACGTACCGAGGTGCCAATATCGACTCGGATCACTATCTTGTTGGTATGGTTTTCCGAGGGCGGATTGCCTTGCGAAGACGTATTGCATCCGCCGATCAGGTTCGAATCAACACGGCTGCACTACGCAATGAAAATACCAGTAACACCTTTGGACATGCGTTAGGACTCGCCCTGGAACCACTCGATCCAGGGAGAGTAAGTCCTGGAGCCAGTATGCTGGGCGTAGATGAGAAGTGGACACGCCTTAAAAACACTGTCATTAGTACTGCCAACTCCATCTTAGGCAGCAGTCGTAGAAGTCGGAACGACTGGTTTGATGATGAATGCAAGCTAGCGACTGAACGTAAGAATGTTGCGTACCGAGCAATGCAACAATCTCATAGAACGCGGGCACGCGAAGATGAATATAAAGAGCTCAGAAGAATAGAAAAACGGCTTCACAGACAGAAAAAATCAGCCTGGGAGAAGAACATCATCTGTGAATTAGAAAGAAGCCGAGAGCGAGGTCCGCACCAGGCGCGGAAGTTCTACCAATCCGTCCGAAACATGACGCAGTACACACCACGCTGCACTTACTGCAAGGACGGAGAGGGAAATCTGATCACCGATCCCCAAAGCATACTGGAGCGATGGGAAGTGTACTTTAATGAATTGCTAAATGGTCAGCTCACTGCAGAAGTAGAGGCTCCACTACTTCAAGAAGATTACCCTATGTTACCGCCACCAAGCATAGAAGAGGTTGAGAAGGCTATAGCCCGGCTTAAGAAAAACAAAGCCCCGGGAGCCGATGGCATACCAGCCGAACTATTCCACCACGGCGGGCCAGCCTTACGCCAAGCAATTCATGATATTATAGTGCACGTATGGGAGCAGGAAGAAATGCCAGAAGACTGGCGAAAAGGTATAATTTGCCCCATACATAAGAAGGGAGATGTCACAACGTGCAGCAATTATAGAGGTATCACGTTGTTGAGTACCGCCTATAAGATACTCTCCTCTATCCTACAAGAACGGATAGCCCCATACGCTAAAACCATAATCGGCCAATATCAGTGTGGTTTCATTCCAGGCAAATCAACAACTGATCAGATCTTTACCCTTAGGCAGGCGATGGAAAAATGTCTAGAATTTAACATCCCAACATACCATCTGTTTATAGACTTTAAGGCCGCCTATGATAGCATAGCCAGGGTAGAACTTTACAAAGCCATGAGAGAATTCGGCATCCCAAATAAGTTGACACGACTTTGTAGGTTGATCATGACCAACGTAACAAGCCAAGTAAAAATAGCCGGATTGCTATCCAGACCAATCAACATCTTTAATGGACTCCGACAAGGGGATGGTTTGGCCTGCCTCCTCTTCAACCTGGCGTTGGAGAAAGCAATCCGTGACTCTGGCACGGCAACAAGAGGGACCATCGTCAACAGGTCCAGCCAGATACTGGCTTACGCAGACGACATTGACATCATCGGAAGAACCGAACAAGCTGTACACGATTCCTTCATCCAGATCGAGCAGGCGGCACAAAATCTGGGGCTGCACATTAGTGAAGGTAAAACAAAGTACATGGTGGCGTCGAATGCGAGAAGAACAGTTGGTCAAACAATCAAGGTAGCGGAGCACGAATTTGAAGTGGTGCAATCCTTTAAATACCTTGGGTCAATAGTAGCAGCCGATAATAATATAGAAGAAGAAATACGCGGGCGGCTGCTCAATTCCAACAAAGCCTACTATAGTCTGTCAAAGCTCTTCAAATCCAGAAATCTCACCATAACTTCAAAACTGCTGCTGTACAGGACCATGGTCCTGCCAGTACTCACATATGGATCCGAGACTTGGGTGCTTAGCAAAAGACACTCCGACCTCTTAGCCGCGTTCGAGAGAAAAGTCTTAAGGAGAATTGTTGGCCCCATATGTGAGGAAGGGCGATTCCGGAGACGGTACAATCATGAATTGTACGCAATCTACCTTGAAGCAGACATAGTGACAAAAATTAAGCTCGGTAGACTCCGGTGGGCAGGGCACCTAGCTCGCATGAGTGAAGAGGAACCTGCTCGGAAAGTCCTTTGTGGTACATTCTATGGTAGACGGCAGCGTGGTAGACCATGCTTGCGCTGGAGAGATGGCGTAGACCAGGACGCCCGAAGCCTTGGGGTGCGCAACTGGATGGCGTCGGCTCAAGACCGGGATAGGTGGAGAGACTTGTTGAAGGAGGCCAGGACTGGACCCCGGTTGTCGAGCCGATGATGATGATGATGACAATATCAGACAAACACAATGAGCGGTATCCCATCCCTTTCCTTGCCTTTTTTTCTCACAATCATAATCATACATAATAGCTTAATCTCTGTGGCGTGTGTGTCGATCTCTCCTCACCGTGCTCGCAGGGATTTCGCTAACTAACTGATATCAGATAGATAGAAGGTTGTCTTTTCTACACTGAGTGAAACTCAGATTAAGGAATTTAATCTACCTGTGTACAACTTATTGTCAGTATTCTTTTCCCACCATGGTTTCGCCGTCTACATTGGAAATACTGTTGCGTACCAACTTCAACCTCAATATGGTTTGTGCTCAAACACAATATTAAACTTCATGTGGCTTAAATTCACGATCAATAGGCGCAATTCTTCCTGGCTTCGCTTTTCGGGCAAGACAACACCCGAAGGAAGGTATGTAGAAATCTTTGTTGGGTTAAACTATCTAACTCAGCTTGTCGACGAGCTAACTCGGATCCGACGTTGCCGGCCAATCCGCCAACACCGTAGACTTGTTTCTCACCACTGACCCTGATAAATCTGCTATTTGTGCATTATCCCTTTTAAGCACATCAGACCATTGTGTCATATCTTCCAACTTCTCGTGCCCAAAAGCTGCAGTTAAAGACAAAACTCCTAGGAGAACCGTTTGACAATATGAGAAGGCCTACTGGGACGGTCGCAATGATTTCTTCGGGAATTTTAACTGGCACTATGTTTCGTTGATAGATAGACTCCAGTAGAGATATAATTTTTTGCGGAATGAGAAATTTTATTTCGAATAGGATGAAGTACTTAGATGAAACCAAAAGCCAACTCATGGTTTGATTCGAGCTGTAAAGAGGCTATCAGGGATAAAGAAGTAACTACCTATATAAAGCCAACCCAACTGAGGAAAACCGGAACAAGTTCAAACAAACTAGAAAGACCTGTAACGTTTATTTCCGTCGAACCAAGTTTTTTGAATGACCAAAAATTGCAAAAAAAAACTTCAATGTCCCAAAGGTAGTAAACATTTTTAGTCATTCGTTATAATAATTCGTCTTCACTAGCACTTCCAACGTTATTTTCAATAAAAATCCGCTGTCACCTCACTAGATAAAGCCAAGTTGCTTGCAGCACAATTTGCTGTTAAATTCGACAGTGCCAGATAGTGTTATGACTTCTCCTGTATTTGAGAGCGTAAACGATTCTATGAGGGAAATCTTCTTTCGCACTAGTGCATTTGCAAGAGTCCTGAAAGACCTTGATATACACAAATTCACTGACCCGGATAGTATACCCCCATTGTTCTGAAGAGTGTTCTTCTACGCTGCAAAGCCACTTACGCAGTGTTTTTCCATATGTCATATTCTACTGGATTAGACTGATTAGATTAGATAGAGCTTGGCATCGAGCTCTCTTGTCGAAAATGCGTGCATTTGGTTTCGATGAATATCTTCTCCTTAGGGTTAGAATTTAACTTTCGGACCGCTCAATACAAGCTGTATTGCATGGTTATAAGTCTGATACCCATAAAATAAATGCTGGAGTTACGTGCCCCACTGTAACACCCACTTTAACATCTCAGCTCTTCATCATAAATGTACATTGCAAGTAGGTACTCTGGCTAATCACAGTTTGTACTTGCACATTAATACTCAGGAGAGCAATCCAGTTATTATGTGAAACCAAACTCTAAGTCATCATCAAGCATCAAAACGTTATCAATGATCTTTTACTTATATTGCTTATACTTATAAGTTATAACTATTTATATAAATGTATTTACTCTCTGTAATTTATTTTCTCTTAAGTTAAAAGCTTTTGTATATCAACATATTAATTTATGTAAACCTAGTTTGTAAGAATTATTTTGTACTTCACTTCTGATTTGGTTTTCAATGAATAAACACCTATTATTGTAAGAAGTTGTTTGTCTATATTTTTGTATATGGTCAAGATATATAACTGGCGCAGTCGGTGTACTATAAACTAAAGTGAATAATAGTAGCTCTAGTATTAAAACAAAATCCTTAATTTCCAATGAATATTGGATAAAAAAAATAAAGTGACCTTTTTTATTGAATATTTGTTTGTTGATTTGTGGCCTTCAGGTCAGAAATAAAACAATTTGATTTTTTGTTCACGACGGACGTTTCGTCCATGTCTATAGACATCATCAGGTGAAAACCAAAAAGGAAATCTATATTTGCATTGATAAATATAAATTAACAAATTTTGCATTTTTACAATAACAACATTCACTCACAATAAATATTTATAAAGTTAAAAGTTTCAAACATATTACAGCTCAAAAAGAAAAATCGTTGAACTTAGCACCAAAAAGTTAGACTCACAAGTAACAAATTAAAAAAAAATTTAAAAGGTTTAAAAACATGAATCTGGTGTTAAAACTGTCTCCTCTTCTCCAACAAGTGTTTGTATTGCGGGCATAAATTGTCTGTGTCTGTTTTTTTAGTCATTGTATTGTTTGTGTTGAGTATGTGAAAAGTTTCGATGATGAACCTCCTGGTCTGGTTATCTTCTCTTTGCAGTACTTTTATTTCATCATAGTTTGGAGTGTGGCCGTGTGCGAGACAATGTGCTGCCAGTGCTGTCTTTTGCGGGTCGTTATTTTTAATGTCTGATTTGTGTCCTGAAAGTCTCTTTTTTAATTTTTGTTTCGTTGGTCCTATGTAAGTTTGACTACATTCTTTGTTCGGATTTCCTTTACAATCTATTTTGTAAACAAGGTCAGAATGTTCCATTTTGTCCGTTTTTGTTTTGAGTTTAGCGTATAGTTGTGAGGTCGTGTTCGTTGATTTCATAGCAAGTTTGTATTTGTCTGCGTCAAACAGATTGGCATGTTTAAATCTGTCAGCTATTTGTTTAATGTATGTGAAAGATTTGTATTTAATGTTTTGTTGTTGTTCCTCTTGTTGTTGCTGTTCTGTTTGCTCTTTTTGTGGTTGTTGTGTTTGATGTTGTGGTTGTTGTTGATGATCTTGATGATGGTGTTGTTGATTTGGTCGTTGTTGTTGTTACTTTTTTTTGTTGTTTTTGTTCTTGTTGTTTTATCGAGGAATAAATTATATTATCCGGAAAGGAGTTTCTTTGTACGAAACCGTATAGGTACCCCTATGCACTTAATGAAGAGGTTCAAAGACAGATTTCAAAAATGCTTAAAGAGGGTATTATTCGTCAGAGTTTCTCTCCGTGGTCTTTTCCAGTTCGGATAGTACGTTAAAAGAAAGACGCTAGTGGTAAAGAGAAATGGCGATTGGTTATAGACTACTTACTTACTTAAGGTGGCGCTACAGTCCGGGACGGACCTGGGCCTTAACTAACATGCGTCTCCAGCCAGCTCGGACCCTAGCTAGCTGCCTCCAGTCTTGCACGCCAAGTTGGTTTAGGTCCTCTCCCACTTGCGTGCCCCACCTGAGTCGCAGTCTTTCTCTACTGCACCGTCCCTCGGAATTGGATTCGAAGACTCTCCGGGCCGGAGCGTTGATGTCCATTCCCTCTACATGACCCAGCCATCTAAGTCGTTGGAATTTGATTCGTTTGACCAGGTCAGTGTCGCTGTACAGCCCGTACAGTTCACCATCTATGCCGACGGGACCAAAAATCACCCGGAGAATTTTCCTCTCGAAGCATCCTAAGACGTTCTCATCCTGCCTTGACAAGGTCCAAGCCTCAGCGCCATAAATAAGAACTGGGATGATAAGCGTCTTATAAAGGGTCACTTTAGTTGCTCGAGAGAGGACTTTACAACTCAATTGCCTTCTAAGTCCAAACAAGCAGCGATTCGCAAGAGTTATTCTCCGTTTAATTTCAGCGCTGGTGTCGTTGTCTGAATTGATAGCGGTGCCTAGGTAGACAAAGTCCTCAACTACCTCGAAGTTATAGCTGCCTACGGTGACGTTTTGTCCAAAACGTCGCCATTCTATGTCCTTTCTTGAAGGCAGCATATACTTCGTCTTGTCCTTATTGACCACCAAACCCATCTTCTCCGCTTCCGTCTCAATGCTCACAAACTATGTCAATATCATCGGCGTATCCGAGTAATTGGACGGACCTTTGGAAGATTGTGCCTCTGGTGTTAACGAGTGAGTTTTGCGCAATTCTTTGCAGAACGATGTTGAAGAAGTCGCATGACAGTGCATCGCATTGTCTAAAACCTTGAAATCGATGAAGAGGTGGTGGGTATCGATTTGAAGTTCCTGGGTTTTTTCCAAGATCTGCCGTAGTGTGAATATTTGGTCGGTGGTGGACTTTCCTGGTCTGAAGCCACACTGATATGGACCTATCAGGTTGCTGACGAAAGGCTTCAGACGTTCACACAATACGGCAGAAAGGATCTTGTAAGCGATGTTCAGGAGACTGATGCCTCTATAGTTAGCGCAGTTCAGAGGGTCTCCTTTCTTGAGGATTGGGCAAACAATGCTGAGATTCCATTCATCGGGCTTTCTTCGGCCATATTTTGCAGATGAGTTGGTGCATACTTGTTACCAAGTCATCGCCTGCTGCTTTGAACAGTTCGGCAGTGAGGCCGTCAGCCCCAGCAGCTTTTTTGGACTTAAGATTGGATATAGCTATCCTCACTTCATCGAGGTCGGGTAGGCGGAATTGTTAGTCTGCGTCGCCTAGGTCGAATGGCGCTATCTCCCTTGCAGCGGAATTCGATTCGTTATCGCCGTTATACAGCTTGGACAAGTGGTCTTTCTATATTCTCAGCATGGACTGCGGTTCTACTACGATGTTCCCCTGATCATCTTTGCAGGCTTCAGTTCGCGGTCGGTAACCCTGGAATGTCTTTTTTACCTTTTGGTAAGACTTCCGAACCTCATTCCTGTTATGACCCCTCTATCTCCACGATCGCGAGCTTCTCATGTTCCCTCATTTTCCTTCTGAGAAGCTGGAACTTCTCTCCTCTTCTGCTCGTAGAGCAGAAGAGCAGCTCTGGTCCGTCTGTGTAGCGTGGCTTTGTATGCCTGCTGTTTAGCGTCATGTGCTTGCCGGCACTCGTCGTCAAACCAGGGGTTTCGCTGTGTGTGGCCGTGTGAAACCCAGCACTTCAGAGGCGGCATCTCTAATGGCTGCTTGGCAATGTAGCCACTGGTTTTCAATACTTGATCCAGGCAGCATAGGACTTCTTAAGAGGTTGTTAGAAACTCGATCGGAGAAGGACATGGCGATCTCTTGGGATTGTAGCCCTCCAACGTCGAATTTTCTCACAGTAATTCCTTGTTTTGGCTTGGATCGGAATATCCGTAGTCGTACCTTGGCTAAAACGAGGTAGTGGTCCGAGTCAATGTTGGCCCCTCGGAACGTTCGGACATCCTGTATAGTGTATACTGGAGAAGTGTCGCGCGTCGATCACAATGTGGTCAATCTGGTTGACGGTTGATTGATCAGGAGATTTCCATGTCCCTTTGTGGATATATGTGTGAACTGCGTACTAGCTACCAGAACGTCTCGCCCCGCAGCGAAGTCGATCAGCCTGGTGGTGTCGTGCAGGCTGTATCTCCCGATTATGCCACCAAAGATGTCTTCTCTTCCTAGCTTGGCGTTAAAATCTCCTAGGACAATTTTAGTGTCATAGCTGTTGAATTTAACATTCAAAGAAAATCATTTTTACTGTATTCTGTTTTTGTTTCGAACTTAAAACTAGTTTTTGTAAAATACGAGTAAGCTTTCAAATTTTTTCGTTTTTTCAAAATCATTCATAATAAATATTCTTTGGAGTAAGATTGTTTTTTGCTTACATTGAATAACTTTTTAGTTCCATTATATTTTCAACAGGTTATGGGCTCAGAACCTTGTAAAATGGATTCGTTAAAAGGATCAATATCCAAGTTGGGGACGGACAATTACCACATATGGAAATTTAAGCTTGAACTCCTTTTAAAAAGAGATAGCTTGTGGGATGTTGTTACGAAACCCAAACCAAATCCAGTTACTGCGGAATGGACAAAAAAGGACAACGAAGCAATAACAATTATTGGTCTAGCAGTCGAAGATAATCAACTGCATTATGCGCGTAGAGCAAAGTCAGCTCAAGAAGCTTGGAATAAGCTAAGGAACTATCATGAAAAAGGATCTCTCAGCAACAGAGTTCAAATAATGAGGAAAATATGTAGCTTGAGGCTAGATGAAGGTGGTAATATGGAAGAGCATATCCTGAAGATGACAACTTTATTTGAAAAATTGACTGCATTAGGAGAAGAACAACTATCCGACAACTGGATAATTGCGATGTTATTAAGCAGCTTACCATCAAAATATGATACATTAGTCACAGCATTGGAAACCAGAGAAGAACCAAGTTTGACCTTGGATTTGGTCGAAAGGAAATTGCTGGAAGAATATATTCGTCAAAACAGTAATGAAAGCAACTCACAATCAGTGATGAAAGTTTTTAACAGACCAAACAATTCAGAAAATGTTACAACTTGTTATTTTTGCAAAAAAAAAGGTCATCTGAAAAAGGATTGCCGAAAATACAAGGAATGGAAAAAATATCAAGCTAAAGCAAATATTATAACTTCGGACAACGAGTTCTGTCTCAACACCAATGGTTTGAACGACAAGGGTTGGATATTGGATTCCATATCACAAACGAACTCAAGAATTTCATACACTTTAACTCATCGCATAAAGAAAAAGTAACAGTTGCAAATGGAGGACAAATTACATCGAAAGGAAAGGGAACTTGCAAAATTAAGGCGTTAAACAGTCAGAACAAAGAAGTTTCAATAACCATCGAAAATGTTATCTATGTCCCAGAAATACAAGGAAATCGTCTATCAATAAAGAAGCTCACAAGTAAAGGATTAGAAGTAAAGTTTAGTCAGGATCAGTGCAAAATTTTTTCAAGAGATGGGTACGAGATTGCAGTTGGAGATTTATCTGGAAACTTTTTCAAGTTGAGACAGTTTCTATCTGTAGTTAAAGCTTTCCATACAGCAGCATGTAGTGAAGACGAATCTTGTATCCATCATTGGCATCGTGTTTTTGGTCATCAAAATATCGAATCAATAATGAGGCTTAATGGAGAAAATATGGTGAGTGATCTCTTAAAATTTAATAAATGTAGTAACAAAATCAGAGACTGTGAAGTATGCATAAAAGCAAAAATGACCAGATCTTCGTTTAAATCTAAGTCAGTAAGAAATAGTACAGCTGTGTTAGATCTTATTCATAGTGACGTTTGTGGTCCAATGCAAACGGTTACACCATCTGGAAAAAGAACATTGATCGATGATTACAGTAGGTTCACAGTATTGTATTTGCTTAAAGAAAAATCAGATGTGTTTGATTGCATAACTAACTATATTGAATTGGGCAAAATAAAATTTTCGAGAAAACCTAAAGTAATCAGATCAGACAATGGTGGTGAATATACATCAAACAAATTAATCAAGTATCTAGAAAATGAAGGTATAAGTTATCAACACACCGCACCTTATACACCACAGCAAAATGGCACTGCAGAAAGAAAAAATAGAACATTAGTTGAAATGGCAAGGTGTATGATTCTCGATGCAGGAATGTCATACGAATACTGGGGTGAAGCGATCGTAACAGCGAATTATTTGCAGAATAGGTTACCTACCAGTTCCTTGACTACCACACCTTATGAGAAATGGTTTGGTTCGAAACCTAATGTAAGTAATCTTAAAGTTTTCGGAACAAAAGCTTTCGTATATGTACCAAAAGAAATTCCATAAAAGCTTGATGATTGTGCCCAGTCATTAACTATAAATCTATATGAAACAACCCCCCGGCTTTGAATCAGGAGTTCTCCTCCTTGTTTGTAAATTACGTAGAAGCTTATATGGGTCTAAAGCAAGCAGCTCATTTTTGGAATGAAACACTCCATAAGGTCATCACGGATGCAGGTTTCAAGCAGAGCAAGGCTGATAAATGCCTATACGCTAAAGAAAAATGATATATACTTATATTCGTAGACGACATATTGGTTGCAAGCTCTAACAAACAATGCATCAATAACTTTGAAGATCTACTGCAACAACATTTTGAAGTAAATAATCTCGGCAAAATTCATCATTATTTAGGCATTGAAGTTTCAAAAGATAAGGCACACAATTGTATAATCAGTCAAAAACAGTACATCGAAAAAATTATAAAAGATTTTAATTTACAAGATTCAAGTATTTCAAAGTTTCCTTTAGAACCCGGATATGACAAAAATACCAGCAATTCAAATCTCTTATTAGATAACAAGGAATATCAACGCTTAATAGGATGTCTACTGTATATTGCTGTGAACACCAGACCAGACATTGCAGCAAGCGTATCGATATTGGCAAGTAAGACATCGAAACCAAACCAGACCGATTGGAATGAATTAAAGCGTGTAGTAAAATACCTAAAAGGCACCAAGCATTTTTATCTCTGGCTTAGCAACAATGACAAAAAGGAAAAACTGGTGGGTTATGCTGATGCTAATTGGGCAGCTGATTCCATTGATCGGAACTCAAATTCAGGATACATTTTCTTCGTCAATGGTGGAGCAATCAGTTGGTGTTGCAGAAAGCAAAGTTGCGTTTCTCTTTCTACTACCGAAGCTGAGTTCATCGCTCTCTCTGAAGGATGTAAGGAAGCAACATGGTTGAGAAACATATTAAATGATCTGGATTCAGAACAAGATACTCTACTATGAAGACAATCAGAGCTGTTTAAAACTTATTCAAGAAGAAAAGTTTAGCAATCGTTCGAAACATATTGATACCAAATTTCATTTCGTTAAAGATTATATCATAAAGAAAATTGTTACATGTAAATACTGTCCTTCAAACGATATGTTAGCTGATATGTTAACTAAACCATTGGGACCTGGAAGAATTCAAGAGTTAAGAAGTAAATGTGGAATTTATTCGAATGAGGAGGAGTGTTGAATTTAACATTCGAAGAAAATCACTTTTACTGTATTCTATTTTTGTTTCGAACTTAAAACCAGTTTTTGTAAAATAAGCTTTCAAATTTTTTCGTTTTTTCAAAATCATTCATAATAAATATTCTTTGGAGCAAGATTGTTTTTTGCTTACATTGAAGAACTTTTTAGTTCCATTATATTTTCTAGCTAGGGCACTGCTCATATGTTTTGTCCAGGAGCTCGCAGAATATCTGTTTGGTGTCTTCATCTTTTTCCTCTGTAGGGGCATGCGCGCAAATGAGGCTTATGTTGGCGAATTTAGCCTTGATGCGGATTGTCGTGATGCGTTCGTTCACACTGTTGAAACTCAAGACTTTTTGCCTGAGCCTAGTTCCAACAACAAATCCACACCCAAATAGTCGCTGCCTTTGTTCTCGGTAACAGTCGCCGTAGTATACATCGCAGTCTTTTAATTTGCGTTTACCCGGTCCATCTCATCGCACTTCCTGGATGTCGGTAATATATGCTTTGCAGCAGTTTAGGGCTTCCGCTAATTATTCGGCTGCACGTGGTCTATTAAGGGACCTAACATTCCACGTACAGATCCGAAGTTCGTTGTCCTTATTTGGTTTGCTTGGTTCGTCATCAGTAAATCCGTCCGTTACCAAACAACAGGCAACAAAATTATACGACTACGTATCATTCGCCTAACAACCAACAGGTTTTAAATAGTCAGCCAGCTGTAAACAACAATGTTCAAAATCTTGCCAAACCAAACCCTACTAACTCACAATCTCCACAGCTTAATTAACCATCTACCTCAGCTCAAAGTGTTCCATTCCATAGGAATTAAAATAGTAGTAGATCATATTCAAATCAGAGTAAATTATCCCGGCCACAACAATATTCAACTCAAACTCAAACTAATACTAATTTAAGTCGTTTGAATCCTAATTCACAAAACTAACTATAACTATTTGCACAACATAGAAATAAATGCCGCTTATGAAGATAGTTCTTTACAATTACCAAACAATGTAAGTTATTATGACTGTCCTGAACCACAACCTTATTTACAAAATTTAGATTCTTCAAATCCTTCTCAGGAAATTATACAAAGCGAAATTGATGACACAAATTTTCTTATACTTGCCTCGGAAAATCAATTGGATACATTAACATGAACAATTACAATACTAACTTATTACCATACATAACAATAAATAGCGTTAATAATTCACCACTGAAAGTTCTCATAGCCACTGGAAGCAATAAATCTTTTTTAAACCCAACAATAGCAAAGAACTTTGATATAAACAATAGAACCAATCAAGATAAAAACAGTTTTCAATAAACAATTTTTAAATTAGAAAGTGTTTTTGAATGGGCTCTCTGAATTTAAGACTCAAAAACCAATATCCTTTTCGCTTTTTGAGTTTCATAGTTATTTTGATGTTCTAATTGGTATAGATATTATGAGAGACCTTGGAATTAAAGGCCTAACATGATTTCGAAAACCTTTTTTGCTCCGGTAATGAATAAAATTATATGTCGTCTTCCTGTAGACGTTGAGTTTGGGAGTATTTTTTATAAAACCCGCACTTTATAAGTCCAATCTTATAATCTCTGAGGAATTGTATAAGGCAAGGGGGTGGTATTCGTTGCTTGAAGTTATAAATTCAAGTGATTCCGATCAGATATTTACCGTCAAGCAACCAATAAAGTCTTTCAAAATAAATGAAGATAACGTTGTCGAAATACATAATATTTTAATCTAAAATTCTGAAAATCTATGTAATCGTAATGTTATTGACATGCTTCGGATTGATCACCTAAATCCTGAAGAGCAAACAGCAATCAAAACGCTTTGCCAAAAATATAAAAACATTTTTTCTAAAGAAAATGATCACTTAACGTTCTCAAGCACCATATAAAAACTAAAGATGAGATTCCGGTGTATACGAAACCGTATAGGTACCCCTATGTTCAAAGACAGATTTCAAAAATGCTTAAAGAGGGTATCATTCGTCAGAGTTTTTCTCCGTGGTCTTTTCCAGTTCGGATAGTACGTAAAAAGAAAGACGCTAGTGGTAAAGAGAAATGGCGATTGGTTATAGACTACTTACTTACTTAAGGTGGCGCTACAGTCCGGGACGGACCTGGGCCTTAACCAACATGCGTCTCCAGCCAGCTCGGACCCTAGCTAGCTGCCTCCAGTTTTGCACGCCAAGTTGGTTTAGGTCCTCTCCCACTTGCGTGAGTTACGGTGGGAGCAGCGGCGATTTATTAAAAAAAACAAAATTTATATTTTTTCTACGTGAAAGCTTTATTAAAACTGAACAACATCTTATTAATGAATTTGGTTTTTATAATATTTTTTAGCTGACTCATAAATGTGTTCGTGGGAATGTTTGAAAATAGTAAAACAGAAGGTTTAGAATTACTTTGGAAAGAATTTAAAATAAAATAAAAGTGACAAAGGTTTTACATTACTATGGGAAATTAAATGAAAATTAATATTATAAACTTATGCTATATTGTTGCTGGTTGTTGCCGGATGTTGATGCGGGGTACGTAACTCCTCCCCCCTCGGACTGAGGCTCGGTAGCTGAAGTTGGGTCATTGGCTCCGTGTGGATAAATGTATGCTGCTTTAGATATGTGACGATGATAATTACTATGATGATTGTTATAAGTGTTGTTGATCCCAAAAATATGCTGGACTGATGTTCTGTTCTGAGGTTGAGGATGTCTACGGTTTTCTGGTTTTTCTTGTTGTATTTTTCTAGTTTGTGTAGGCTTAATTTTTCGAGAGTTTTTGTACCATTTATTTCGATGAAAGATGATGGGATGATTTCGATTTTGTCCCAAAAGATGTGCGGTTTGCTGCTATATTGGATGTTGTTGATGATTATGTCGCAATTTTCATAATGAATTAATGAGTTTCCTGATATAATCTTTTGGTCGATTCCACATGTTGATTTCAATTTAGTATTTGGGATGTCTATTAGAACGATGAAATGATCTTCTGGTTGCATGATTTGTGTTTGCCATTGTTGTTCTTCTAATTCACATGTTGCTTGATGGTTTTTTACCAGATTCGGGATGCAGTTATCATTGCTGATCTTTTTTAGATTTGTTTTCTTGCAGTAATATACCTCATTTATCATTAGACATGGTTTATCAAGATATTGCATAAAAAGGTTACTTAGTAGGACATAAGGTTTGGGTAAATGGATGGTATGAGTTTTGTTAATGGGAAGCGGAATTAGGTGATGTAATGAAAATATTTCTTGGGATGGAATTGGCATTTTTATATTAAATATTATTTTTGAGTGGTTATAATATGCTTGCAACTCCAAAAGACTATATACCTCTTCAAAAGATGTGGTTGTTATATTATTTTTTTCTAGGTTGTTAAAAATATAAGTGAGTTCAAGAGGATTGAGTATCTGTTTAGAAATTATGTTGAGTTTTGCCAATTGTATTGATTCAGCAATATCCTGGAGATGAGATTTTAGTGTATCTATATTGAAATTTGTTTGATATATATATTGCATGTACTGAATGGTATCTTGTTCTGAACGGACTTTATTAGATAGAGCCATTTGGTATTTGTTGAGAAAATTTTCGAGAATCTCTTGTTGGTCATTTATATGCTTAGTAATATTTTCGAATCTTTGGGTGACTTCTTTATTGATCATTATTTGTTGTACATTTTCTGTCCCTAGAATGTCTTGATTTTCCTTAAGAATTTCTAATTGTTTATTAATAAGAATTGCATCACTATCATCCATATTACCAGTTATGCTTTTTATAATTGTGCCTAGTCCATTAATAATTCCTCTTCTATTTCTATTTCTAGGTAAAATGGCATATAATTGACGTTCTAGTTCTCTATATTTGAAATTTGTTATTTCATTCAATGACATAAGGGTTTTATTTTTATTAATTATATCTACAGATTTCTGAATTTTTTCGACATTGGCTAAATAAAGTTCTAGGTCAACGATATGAACTATATTTGTGTAATCTTCTATGATTTTTGCCGATCCCAATTTTAAAGATAACAGTCCTTTTGTGTTACTCAGATCTTGAATTTCCATCTTCTGGGCCGTTGTTAGAAGAAACCTGAAATTTTCGTTTTCTTTTAATTTTGGATTTATGTAACTTTTTGTTTTTTTATGGTAACTAATGTTGCTTTATTATTTTTCTTAACGATTTGATAGCTAAATCTTGGTGTTAGTTTGTTTCTTCTACATTCTTTCCTAAAAATTATAGTTCCTTCCTTAACGCTTTTAGGGCTTTCTCTATTTTTATTTAGTTTTTCTATATTATTTGTTACGTCTTTGCCCACCTGTTCTTTAATAGATGAGTATAAATGTTCTTGAAATTCGTTTAGTTTTTCTAAATAATCATGGACATTATTGTAACTTACATTTTTGAATTTATAGGTACGACCATAAAAGAGTTCAAAAGGGGTAAGCTTAGTTTGAGAATGTATAGCATTATTATATGTTATTAATGTTTCATGCAGAATATCTTCATGGTTTCTAGTTTTATTCTTATCAAAAATAATTCTATATATTTCAGTGAGGGTCGAATGCAATCTTTCGACTGGTGCATTGCTAGAACTTTGCTGAAAGCATGTTATATGATGTTCTATGTTAAATTGTTTGCAAAAGTCACTGAATATGAGAGAGGTAAACTCTGGGCCTTGGTCTGTTACTAATTTTCTAGGGATGCCGTGGAGGCTCATGAAATGTTTAAGAGAAGTAATGACGGTTATGCTATTTCTATCGGACAATGTGTAAGCAGCTCCATATTTCGAAAATTTATCAATGACCGTCAGAACTAGTTTTTTATTTACTGTATAAATGTCGGAATGAACAATATCGAGAGGATGAGAAGGGTTTTCCGGTATTTCGAATTTAATTTTTTGCGGATTTCTGTCATATTTCAAAGTTTGGCATTTATCGCAATTATTAATTATTTTTGTGATTTTAATTTTCATAAAAGGGAAAAAATAGTTTCTTTTGATGTGTTGCAAAGATTCATTTATGCCTCTATGGTTTGAATTTATATGATAATCATTTATAAGTTTATCCTGGTCGTCATCTGTTGTGACATCTTGTAGCATCTCAGTGCATCGAACTAATTTAAAAAGTTTTGATTGTGAAAAATATTTTGAATAGACTGCTTGAACTATTCGGAATATATCATTGTCTGTTGTATATACTGCGGTTAACTTTTTTGGAGGTAAATATTGTTTAAAAATACTTGTTATATTTTCTTCTGTAAAATTGGGTTGTCTTATAATGCGTCTTTGTTTATTTCTGAATGGTGTTATTAGAGAAATAGGAGGGGTCCTATTTGATTTTTCAAGAATTAATTGAAAGTTAAATGAATTTAATGGTTGTTCCGATATAGGAATTCCATCATTAAGATCCTCTTGAGCTGAATGAATTGTTGTTCCTGCTGTTGCTTGGGTGGAATTCGATTCATTAATATTGATTTCAATTTCGCTTTGTTCGTCTAATTTTATTCTGCTAAGTGCGTCAGCGTTCGTGTTTTCCTTACCTTTTTTATAAATTACCTCGTAATCAAATTCTTCAAGTTTAAGACGCCATCTTATCAGCTTAGAGTTTGGATCTTTGAGTGAAAATAGCCACGTAAGTGGTTTGTGATCAGTTATTATTTTGAATTTTCGTCCAAAGAGATATGGACGGACAGTGCCGGTTTTAGCACTACTAGCGCCCTGGGCGAGAATTCTTCGGCGCCCCCTAACTGCAATTCAATTACATACGAAAAAAGGCAATGTGTACAATGAAATAACTATCTATTTAAAAAAAACATTTATTTAAAAAACTAATAAAATTTCACTTTTCTAGCCTTTACATCGGCGAACTCTTTTATTAGACATTCAAAGTCCATGTTTTCTGCAATTTCGTTTTCGATTGATAAAGTTGCTAAGTTTGTTAATCTAGATTGAGAGATTGTCGATCGTAGATATGTTTTAATCAGCTTTAGCTTGGAAAAACTTCTTTCTCCACTAGCAACCGTTACAGGTATAGTCAGTAATATTCGAAATGCTATCCATACATTTGGATACAGTTCCTGTAAGTTGCGATCTTTAATAAAATTTAAAACATAAGCAGGGGTAGCCACATTCTGATCAGGCAAAAAAGATTTCAGGCTTATGAGTTCATCACACAACATACAACCATCTATATCTGATTTAGAATTCACAGTTAATTTCAATTGGAGATCACTACAGAGTTTGACAAGGTCGGGTTTTTCAGGAATCTGTTTTATATTGTACAAAAAAGACCAGCAATCCGAGTACTCATTGAACTGTTCAAATCTTTCATTAACTGAAATTAATGTAGCGTCCAAGAGAGAGTTGAAAAATTCTACCTCAAATTTCTTTTCAGGAGAAACAATAGGCTCGTCGCGGGCAGTTTCATCAGCTTGACGCTTAACAAATCGAATTCTTTTTGTGGCCTTAAACACAGGTTCAACTTCCAGTTCTTCAGCCAATTCTTTTGCAGTTGAAATGGCGCTTTTAAAGCCTGTATTTCTATATTCTTCCAAGAAAGTGCAGCATTTTTTCAACATTTCTGTGCATTTACTGAGATCTATATCTGGTGATTGTAGAGATTTACTAACGACGTTAATTTGAAAAAGTATGTCATACCAAACAACCAATGAAACTATGAAACTGAAATCTTTTAACTGTTCAGCTAGAGTAGTAGCCTCATGAGAGACTTGAACATCAGTTTTCTGAGTTTCAATTGCCAAAGTAATTAAAGCGTCATGGATGGCACTAATTTGATAACGAACTGCTTTGACACTGCTTATTCTTGCTTCCCAACGTGTGTCACTGAGCTTTTTTAGAGTATATAATCCCAGGCTATCGGTTAGAATTTTCCATCGATGAACAGAAGCTGAAAACAATGTGAACAACCTCTGAAGTACCCCAAACAAAGTCACTGATTTTACGGAAGACTTAGCGGCATCGCATAGTACGAGATTGTAGCTATGACAGCCACAAGGTACATAAACAGCTAAGGGATTTATGTCTAGAATTCTCCTTTGAACACCAACATTTTTCCCTTTCATATTCGCCCCGTTGTCATAACCCTGACCCCTGCAGTCGTTCAATTCAAGTCCGTGTTTATTTAAAATATCAATAATAACTTCAGTTAGTTTTTCACCAGTCGACTGATTTACAGGCAAAAATTCTACAAAATGCTCTTTTACTGATATTTTATCGTCATTTGATGATATATCAACAAATCGTATTGTCAGTGAAAGTTGTTCTACGTGACTAATGTCCGGTGTACAGTCAGCTATAATAGAATAATATTTTGATTTCTTTGCGCGTGATATGATTTCTGACTTCACTTTTTTACCCATCAGCTCTATTAATTCATTTTGAATGTCTTTTCCGCAGTAGTGGTCTGCAATATCACCCTTCATAGCTAATCGCAAGTGCTCCTGCATAACTGGATCAAATTTAGCTAGTAATTGTACTAAGCCCAAAAACTTTCCGTTATTTGGCGTATATAATTTGTCAGAATTACCTCTGAACGCCATATTGTTTTCAGCTAAATAAAGTGTAATATGCATCAATCTAGATAAAACATTATTCCATCTTGTAGTTTCCTTTTTAATCAAATATTGCTCTTGGCAATCTATTGTTTTGCCTATTTTTAAACGTAGTTCAGTTTCAATCCATGAAAGGTAAAACTTCTTATGTGAAGTGCTATTCTCGTGAGTTTTTAACATTTCAGACAAGTGTTTCCAGTCGTTATATCCTTCAGATACTAAACTCGACGTTGAGCTACTATCAAACAGCCGGCAACAAAAACAATAAACTCGATCCTTGGAAATGGAGTATACTAACCAACGACGCTGAATTGTCTCACTGTTTGCTAGTTTTTTTATGAAATGAGAATTAGAAAAATGTCGCCCTGTATCATTTTTCGGATAATCATCACAGTGAGTTTGCAGTGGGCCGGTATTTATAATATAATCAATTATTTTGCTATTTCGAATAGGTGGCCAAGTAGCTGGATCCGCTATATTCGGGACAACAGTATCAACATCATCTAATACATGTATTTGTTGTACATCAATAACAGATTCTTGAGCAGCATCTGTAATCGTAGCACAACTTGCTCCCTCACTTCGGGATTTTTCATCCACAATCTCTTGAGTAGCTATTCCATCGGACTTGCCAGACAGAGGCTCCACTGCCGATGCATTCGTTTGTATTGCAGATGTAGATGCCACATTCAACTCTTGATTTTTTGTTCTGATATATTTATCTATATTCATAAACTTCTTTGTTTTTTGAAATTCCTTTTCTTTTTCCGCTTTCCGTTTCCTATATTCTGACCCAGATGGTTTTCTTTTGATAAAATCACCCTGTTCAGACATTTTGTGCCTTCTAGTTGTAATAAATAAAATCTGCAACAAATTAAATCTGTATCAATCGAAACATTTATAAAAATGAATTGATTGCAATAAAACTTCGTTACAACGCTATTGACGTTCCAGAGATTATGCTGCCCAAACGTATAAACATATAAACAAATTTTATAAATATTAATAGATAGCAGAGACCGAAAAACATAGTATTTATTTATTTACATTGCACGTCTCAAAGTTACAACAATTACACAAAGTTATATAAAACAATTATGTGACACCCTGTTAGGGTGTTACAAAGATAGAGAGCCTGGAGCCAATTTCAATAATTAACCTGTTATTTTAACATCTTATATACTTTAAGTATTAGGGAGTGTGTAGTATAGATAGTAAAAATAAATTTGTACTTACTTATTGATGTGATCCGTCAAAAATTAAACACCTACTTATACACTATTTATTTGTCTACTTTTTAAATAGGCAAAACTAATGTCACTCTGTAGTTGGAACAAGAGCATCGTAACGTAGCGTTAAACGTTTGATTACTGTGTTTGTTTGTTTTAAAACAATCGAATAATTATTTTAAGAGCGTCCACTTATGTCAAGCAAGAAGATGATTGTGTTCTGTTTCGTCAAAAATTAAAAACAGATAGCTTTGTATATGAAAACTATAGTACTCTCATGGCGAGTTTTTTTTAGGGTTGCCCCGATCCTGGTGGTGGCGCTGTTGTCAGCTCTCTCTTTTTTTGAGATGATATGAGAGATATACAAAGAGACTTTTTGTAGGGGAATTTTTTGAATGACAAAGAATGACGGCAATTGGGAGTAGGAGCGAGAAGGGAATACTAATTTGTTTCGTTGGGAGAATTGAAAATTAAAACAAAATTTCAAAGAGAATAAGAAAATAAGAAAACAAAACCATCGGTTTTTCAGTTTTGCCTTCTTCATGCTGGCGAGCAAAAAATGTAGGTCTAGCAGTATGTTTTTGTTTGATTTTTCCTTTGGATATGATTTTTCTCATTTTGTAGTTTTGTTGCTTTATTTTCACTGTGCAAGGTAGAATATTATGTGCATATGTACATAATTCTATAGCTTGAGGTTTTGTTATTATTTTTTGGCTTATTGACTGTTCATTTTTTGGTGGCATTTGGGGGTGGTTTTTTTAATGTTGATGTGAAGTTTTTAATTGGCATTACCTACAATTTGAATGCATTGGCAGGATTTTGATGGTAGGTAATTATTTGTGTTCTGTTTTGTTTTGTTTTATTTGGAAGATTTCAGTGAAATTAAATTGATTTTTGTAACTTATTATTGTGAGGTAGATTGTCTGTAAGTGAGAACCCCATTATCATTAGGTACAATAAAAATAATAAAATACAAATTTCAATATAAGTAGGTATCCTTCCTGAAATCTTGCAAAAAAAAAAAACTATTTTTATAAGTAGGCACTTAAGGACATTTATATCCACCCTTAAATCAAGCAAAAAATCTAAAAATGCCTTAAGAAAATTAATGAGAATAATTAAATAATATTTCTCTGATTTTATATGCAGCAAGCCCATATATAAAAAGCTATAGGAATATTATTTACCTTTTTTTTAATCTGTAAGTGGGAACCCCAATAAAATAATAAAATTTTCATTGTAGGTAAGTATACATATGTATGTGGGTAGGTACCTACAAATCAATTTTTTGAAAATTTTAAAGCGAAGCATTATTGAAAGATTTGCTTACTTACAGAATACATTTTTTAAGGATTTTGTTCTTCAAAAAAAATGTTGAGTTCCTACAAAAATAATAACTACGAGCAGTAGGTAGGTAAAAAATTTAAAAAAAAAATAAATTTTCAAATATTCTGTATTGCATTTTCCAAAATACATGGATAAACATTATTAACAAGAGACACAATACAAACTTTAACATTCCGTTGTATTTTCAATCTCACATTCAATTTAATTTATATGGCTATTTTTTGAATTTTTACTAAAATCTAAAATGGTTTTCAAAAACATTATTTGAGACTTTATTATTTATTTTCAGAATTCAAAATGCTTGTAGTGTAAAATTGCAATCAAAATCCTTTTCAATTAGAATTACCAGGCAAAAAGATAAAAAGTCGAAAATTGCAAAATCGATGTTTTTTACTTTTTTCGTGAGTTTTCGATAGTTTTTGATTTTTGATAATTATATGAAGGTACAAATATGTACACTTATTAAATTTTTAGAAGCATATAACTTTAAAAGCAAAATACTTACTATGTTATTAAAACCTGACCGCAAGTCAGGCGTTTCTAATAATCTTTGTTAACTTACCTCCCTGTCATCTACCATTAAAACTGAAAAAATAAAAAAAACATTTCGTATTCTTTTCGTTGGGCGATATTTTATTGCCCAGCACTGTACATAACAACACCTCACCATTTTTTTATTTTATAACTTCAAAAATACCAACCAAAATAATGAAAACCAAAGCAACGTTGTCAATTTTCTCCATCTCTTTGTGTACCAAGTACCTGCAAAATAACGACAGAAAAATGTAAGCAAAACCAACAACAACAATCAAAACCCACCAAAAAAAAATGTAAACAAACGAAACCAAGACAGAATTTCCTTTATTCCCATTTATTATTTCTTTCATTATAACCATTTCCTCATATTCTACCTTATTCACTCCTACTCTCCTAAATACTCTATATACCTTCTCTTTCTAAAAATATTCTCTTCTACTCTTTATCTCTCTCCGAAAATGTCTGAAACATATCCCCTCTTTGACTTTGAGCAAGGGTTGCCCGCATACTTTAGATGTCGCCCCATTCGACTTCCACCATGAGAGTACTATAGTTTTCATATACAAAGCAGATAGATCCCGGGGAATCCCCGACCATAGAAAAACACATTGTTTCTGTATGTTTGGGAAGTCGGGGATTCCCGAGAAATTAAACCGATTGAACACAACGTTCTAGTGCTGCCAACTTACAATTTTTACCTAAATTTTGGGAAAATTACAAGTAAGTAGGCTGGGTCGGCGAAAAAAGACAAGAAACTATATAATATTTTTTGTCGTTAAGTTAAATGACTGTTACCATGTATTAAAAAAAAATAACTCTAATAGTAAACCTCTGCTTTAATATGGGAAATTATCGATAGGTGTAGTTAAATACGGAAAAACTCGAATTATTGTTATGCTATAAAATAATATGCTGTTCTGTTTTACCATAATATTTTTCATGTTGAGTTTCCTTTCAATTCATGCTGACAGTGAGGCAACTTGAAAACAAAAAAAATCCCTCACGGTTCTTGTCTTTTTTTGACCTAGTGGGCCTTGCTCAATGAGCGAGGGAACAATAAGGGGATGCCTGTGGAAAATTATAAAGAATCAGATAGAGGCGCCGGACGAAAATGGGCGCCGCGGCCTGCGGCGCCCCTTTTGATCCGGCGCCCCTGGGCGGTCGCCCAACCGCGCCCTACCCTAACGCCGGTACTGTGGACGGAAGTGTTTGGTCGCCCAAACAATGGCTAGGAGTTCCTTCTCTGTTGTGCTGTAACTTATTTCAGAGTCGGATAATGTTCTTGATGCGTAGCAAATAGGTTTATCTGAACCTAAAGGTCCTTGACTAAGAACAGCACCTACTGCGTAATCGCTTGCATCTGTTGTTAAGTTAAAAGTTTTTGTAAAGTCAGGGTATTGTAACAGTGGATCATTTATAAGGATGTTCTTACAGTGTTCAAAACATTTTACATAGTAATCATCTAATTTAATACTACGACCCTTTTTTAAACATTCTGTCAGAGGTTTAGTAATTTTTGCAAAATCCCTTATGAACTTTCGGTAATATCCTAAAAGTCCTAAAAATGATTTGATTTGCCTAGTTGTTTTAGGGATGGGGTATTTCTTTATGGCAGATATTTTTTCAGGGTTAGGTTTTACACCTAAAGGGGTTACAATATGACCTAGGAATTGTACTTCCTTCCTAAGGAATTCCGATTTGTCTAGTTGGATCTTTAGATTTGAGTCCTGTAGTCTCACAAAGATTTTTCTTAAATTTTCAATGTGCTCTTGTAGAGAGCTTGAAAAGACGATTATGTCGTCCATATAAACAAGGCAAGATTTTCCTTGTAGGTCTCTCAAGACGTTATCCATGACCCTTTGGAAGGTTGATGGAGCGTTTTTGAGTCCGAAGGGCATCCTTATGAACTCGTAGTGTCCATTATTGACCGTAAAGGCTGTTTTATTTATGTCCCTAGGGTCTATTTCAATTTGGTGGAACCCAGACGCAAGGTCTAGGGTTGTAAAATAGTTGCAACGCCCAAGTTTATCGAGAATATCTGATATGTTAGGAAGAGGATAACGATCACCAATAGTTTTATCATTCAACTTTCGATAATCAGTTACCATCCTCCACTTCTGTTTACCAGAAGCGTCTTTTTTCTTTGGAACAATCCAAATTGGGCTGCTCCAAGGAGAATAGCTTGGACGGATTATTCCTTGTTTTAATAGCTCTTGAATTTGTGATTGTATTTCCTCTTTGTGTATTTCCGGATATCTGTACGATTTTGTGTATACAGGTATATCATCGGTTGTTCTAATTCTGTGTTTAACCTCATTAGTAAAAGTAAGGACTTGTCCTTGTTTGAAAAATATGTCATCAAATTCACGGCAAAGCCTTATTAATTGTTTAAGTTCCTCACTATTAAGGTGATCTGTTCTGAGTAGTTTACTTATATCTTGTGAGTTAGTGGATTCTATTTTATCTGAAGAGTATTGGATGTTTACATTGTTTGTTTCCTGAAAGGCTGTTAATTTTTTAACATTTATGGGTTGTTCTAAGTATAGATCTTGGTTTTGATTCGTAAGATTTAAGACTTCAACTCGGCAAAACCAATTTGACGCTTTAGACATTCCTTCCGAAATTTGAAGAGTTCTTCCCATTATGGTTGTTGGAATGTATACCTCATCATTCTCTATATCTACTGGTATTTGTGCAATAATTTTTGAATTAGGGGGAACTTTATAGATTTGGGAAGTAAGATTTGGTTTGAAATGTAGTGGGATTATAGCGTTTTTTGTTTCAAGAACTTTGTCTTTAAGATTGATATTTGCTTCCAGGGCGTTCATTGTTTCTAAACCGAGTAACCCATCGAAGTAGCTATGAAATTTGAAAATTAAGAACTCTAAATTTTCTTCTATACATAACTCTGGAAATGCTGGAAGTATTACTTTTTTGTTAAGTGTGTGTTTGTTCAGTATTGTGGCAAAGGCAATGGGATCTATGGTTACTTGGGATTGGGGCTCTATGTATTCGGGATTTATGAAACTAACGGAAGCACCAGTATCAACAAGAAATTTAAGAGTTTGTCCTGTGTGCAATGTAACATTTATGTAAGGTAAAATGTTTGAACTATGTTTGTTTATATCTAAAAATCCTATTTGGTCTCCGAGGCAATTAATCAAAAATTTTCTTCATCTATAATATGTTCTTCTGGAATATATCCATCTAATTGATAAAAATCTAACTCATTTCTTTCAATAGGCTGAATATTGTCTTGGTATTCCTCTTGGTATTCAATAGGGTTTTCGTTAATATTGTGTACCTCTTTTAGTGAAAAATTTTGTCTTGGCCTATAGTTGTTGCTTTGAATTGTGCGAAACTGTTCTGAATTGGGTTGTTGGGTATTTCGTGTTGTTCCGCTTGAAACTGATATTGGTGTTGGACGAGGTAAAGCCTTTTCAGGTCTTGAGGTAAAAACATTTTGGTTTCTATTGGTATTTAGAAACTTCTGTTGATTACTATTCTGTTGGGAATTATTTATAGGTCGTTGTTCTATACCTTGGTTATAATTCTTTTGAAAAGGCTTATTAAAATATGTTGGAATATTTTGATGAGATCTAAAGTTTGGTGATTGGTAGTAATGGCTGTTTTGATTTTGGTTTGGCCTAAATGTATAGGTATTTTGTTGGTAATTGGTTTTTTGTGCAGGTGGGTTCGAATAGGTTGTTCTGAAATAAGTTCCAGGGTTGGAAGTAGATGCAGAATATTTTAAATAAAAAGTATTTTGTTCTTTAATGCAAAAACTGAAGGCTTCGGGAAGTGTGGAAGGCTATATCGCTCTTATGGTAGAACCTAATGGTTCTTTAATTCCTATTAAAAATGTATTTAAACACATATCTGAATATAACTGAGTTTTAGCTGTGATAACATTATGTTCACTTTCATGAATATGTATGTGATTATTTAGTGTAGAAAGAATTTCAATTATTTTTGAATAATATTTTTCAATTGTATCGTATCCTTGTTTGACAGAATGGAGATCTCTAAGGAGAGAAGTCTCATTCCTCTTATCTGAATAATGAAGAATTAAATTTTGCTTTATTTCACTCCAATCTAGCGTTGTACCAAACATGTTTAATACTTCGTTAGCTTCATCGGTTATTTTGTTTCTTATAGCTCTTAAAATGATATTAGCATAAGGCGTATTGCTGACAGATTTCATGATTTCTAAAATTTCCTCAACATTTTTAATGAACTCATAAAGGAGCCTAGGATTCCCATTGAATTTTGGGAGATCTTTGATGGCATCCGGGATTTTTAAAGAATTCAAAACCTGATTTACATTTGTTAAATTTATTTCACTTCCTAGGTAAGTACTACCGTTTTCGTTTACTGCGGCAATACCATTAGAAGAATTGGGATTTAAAGTATTATTAATATTTATCTCTCCTCCAGGGTTATTACCGTTGATTCCGTTTACTGCGGCGCTACCATTGGCAAATCCCAAACTATTAATATTTTCGTTCATGATTAATTTTATTTCTTTTTCTTGATTATAATGTTCTAATTTTATTTCTTCCTCTTTTTCTTCTTGAATTGGGTTAAAATAGGGTTTTAGAGTTGATTTATGTATCTTACAGTGTCTTTTCATGTATAAATATATATATTTTTCTTTTTATTAGTTAGGCAAAGGATATAATATTTTTTAGGAAAATAAGGATAGCAATAAATTATCTTGACTTACATGCAATTGATGATTAGTATAATCATGGTTCAGAATACTGGTTCAATTCGTCTTCGCCACTAGGTCCTCCGAGTCACTGATGATATAGAAGTGTATTTTTTTTTATATCTTGTTGACTGATTGTATTAAAGTTCGCTGTTCACAATATTCGTTTGTGATTATAATGATAAATATACTGTTGACTGATTTGTTCATAAAAGTTCACTGTTCACAATATTCATTTGTGATAATAATGATAAATATACTGTTGATTGATTTGTTCATAAAAGTTCACTGTTCACAATATTCATTTGTGATAATAATGATAATTATACTGTTGATTGATTTGTTCATAAAAGTTCACTGTTCACAATATTCATTTGTGATAATGATAACAATTTAAAACAATTCAATGTTCACGACTCGACTGTTCGACTGCGCCAGTTACGGTGGGAGCAGCGGCGATTTATTAAAAAAAACAAAATTTATATTTTTTCTACGTGAAAGCTTTATTAAAACTGAACAACATCTTATTAATGAATTTGGTTTTTATAATATTTTTTAGCTGACTCATAAATGTGTTCGTGGGAATGTTTGAAAATAGTAAAACAGAAGGTTTAGAATTACTTTGGAAAGAATTTAAAATAAAATAAAAGTGACAAAGGTTTTACATTACTATGGGAAATTAAATGAAAATTAATATTATAAACTTATGCTATATTGTTGCTGGTTGTTGCCGGATGTTGATGCGGGGTACGTAACTCGTGTGCCACCTAAGTCGCAGTCTTTCTCTACTGCGCCGTCCCTCGGGGATGGTTTGAAGACTCTCCGGGCTGGAGCGTTGATATCCATTCGCTCTACATGACCCAGCCATCTAAGTCGTTGGACTTTGATTCGTTTGACCAGGTCAGTGTCGCTGTACAGCCCGTACAGTTCACCATCTATGCCGACGGGACCAAAAATCACCCGGAGAATTTTCCTCTCGAAGCATCCTAAGACGTTCTCATCCTGCCTTGACAAGGTCCAAGCCTCAGCGCCATAAATAAGAACTGGGATGATAAGCGTCTCATAAAGGGTCTCTTTAGTTGCTCGAAAGAATATTCATATTGCCATATTGAGGATCATATTGAGGATCAATTGCCTCCTAAGTCCAAAGAAGCAGCGATTCGCAAGAGTTATTCTCCGTTTAATTTCAGCGCTGGTGTCGTTGTCTGAATTGATAGCGGTGCCTAGGTAGACAAAGTCCTCAACTACCTCGAAGTTATAGCTGCCTATGGTGACGTTTTGTCCAAAACGTCGCCGTTCTATGTCCTTTCTTGAAGACAGCATATACTTCGTCTTGTCGTCATTGGCCACCAAACCCATCTTCTCCGCTTCCGTCTCAATGCTCACAAACGCGCTACTGACATCACGCTTTGATCTTCCAACTATGTCAATATCATGGGCATATCCGAGTAATTGGACGGACCTTTGGAAGATTGTGCCTCTGGTGTTGACGAGTGAGTTTTGCGCAATTCTTTCCAGAACGATGTTGAAGAAGTCGCATGACAGTGCATCGCCTTGTCTAAAACCTTTTTTGACATCGAATGCGTCGGTGAGATCTTGTCCGACTTTGATGGAGCAGCGTGCATTCTCCATCGTCATTTCATTTTCATTTCATTTATTAGAAGAAACATACGTTTACATAGATACATTAAGATTTAAATCTTTTAGAGTATCAAAATTTAAAGTTACAAAATTTACTTTTGAATAGAATAAGTTGCTATATACAAAAGGAAAATACATTTTAAAGCTAAATTCATTAATAGATTAACAAACAATGCAATAACGTAATTAAATAATTGTATTAATCATATTTTATAATTAAAGTTGTTTATAAAATAAGGTATAATTGAAAATAAAATAAAATAAAATAAATGTAATAAGAAATTAAACATTTTAAAAGTCAAAAATAAAGAAATTATGTTTGATTTGAGAAGTGCAGAAATAGTTTCCTCTTAAAGGCGGTCGTCGGAACAGTTCTTTGCAATTCATTTAGAAGAAAGTTCCACAAAAGAATTGCAGATATGTAAAAAGAACGCTCTGCTATGCTGCGTGAGAAACGTGGTAAGATTAATTTTAATCCTCTATGTGTATGTGCAAAGCGGAGATTTTCACTAAGGCAACTAGGGCATCTATTGTGAATGACATCATGGAATCTTAAAACTAGCCTGTACCTCAAGTAATTATCCAAGTTCATACCAACAAGAGGGTGTTGTAAGTGCGATACACTAGAAAATCTCGGAACACCATATATAAAACGAATACAGTCATTGAAAGCAACATTAAGTTTTCGCTTACACTCACAATCAAGAATAGGATAGACTGAACAATTAAAAATGGAATATGGCATAATTAGCGACTTAATAAGGAATTTATTCATATTGACTGAAAATAAAATTGAAGAAGATCTCAAAGATCGCAGCCCAAAGTAAATGTGCCTAATAGTGTCTGAGATTGCTCTACAGCAGCTTAAATTACTATTAATTATAAACCCCAAGTATTTAACATCCTTTACATAAATCAAACATTCATTACCAAGAACAACTGGGGGAAATTCTTCAGGATTGAGTTCATTCCTAGAGCATAACATGGCAACAGATTTAGCAGGGTTAAGTTTCATACCATTATCATTAGACCAGACGAGTATGTGACCTAGATCCTCATTTAACCGCACTATACAATCCTCCTTCAGACCAATTGTACGAAAGATATAAAGAACAACATCATCAGCATACAAATGAATTTGGTAGTTCTGGATGACACTTGGGAGGTCATTAATAAATAACGAAAACAAAAGCGGGCCTAAGACAGAGCCCTGTGGTATACCCGTATTAGTTATAATTGGATTGGATGTACCAGCATCAGTTCTAATTTGCTGTACACGATTTAACAAATAGTTGTACATAAGCTTGAGTGAAGAACTAGCAAAATTAAAATTCCTTTTAAGCTTAGATAGAAGCATAGAATGATCAATACAGTCGAAAGCCTTTGAAAAGTCTAGTAATACCATGACACCAAACTTATCACAGTCCAAAGCAAAACGAATGTCTGATGTAACTTTAATTACAGCGGATTCACAGCTGTGTTTGCTGCTAAACCCAGATTGCCATTTAGAGAGTAAATTATTATTATTTATATGGACTTGAATTCGATCATGAATATTTTTTTCAAATACTTTACATAAGAAAGACAAAATACTAATAGGCCTGTAATCATCAGGGTTAGTAGGATTAGCTTTTTTAGGAACTGGTATAATGCAAGCATTTTTCCACACATCTGGAAAGTGAGTGCTATATCTACAGAAATTAAATATATGGAGTAAATAGTTCATTACAATAGGGAATACAAGCTTGAGAAACTTGGATGAAACATCATCAGGACCAACAGAATTTGATTTTACAGATTTGATTGAATAAAGTAGGTCATTAGAATTTATACAATCAAAAGAAAAGGAATCATCATTTTCAGACATGTTAAACAAATTTTGGGGGATACTTGTGCTTAAGAAAGGCGGGATCAGAACATTACACATTGATTGTGGACTGAACGGGCATTTTTTCTTATTTTTGTCTTCTAGAACTCCATTTTTTTCAGATTGCTCCATAATTTCCTAGAACTGAGGGATGTATCAAGCTTCTCCAATAAATATTCACGCTTACTCCTACGAATAAGGGAGTTAACTCTGTTACGATCAAATGTATATTGTCTTTTGTTATATTCAGTTGGATTATTCTTGAATCTTCGGAAAAAACACTCCCTTTCCCTTATCATTGATTTAATGTTGTTGTTAAACCAAGAACACCTATTAATCTTCAATTCTCTAGTAACAAGAGGGACATAGTTATCAAACAGTCTAGTAAGTAAATTGTTGAAAATTGAAACTTTGATATTCACATCCAATGTTGAATAGATCGAATTCCATTCCAAGTTCCTTGAATT
This sequence comes from Syrphus vitripennis, assembly GCA_958431115.1. Taxonomy (NCBI): domain Eukaryota; kingdom Metazoa; phylum Arthropoda; class Insecta; order Diptera; family Syrphidae; genus Syrphus; species Syrphus vitripennis. The sequence continues at coordinate 46,477,835 of OY288110.1, read as the reverse complement.
CGCCGGAATGCTTTCATAGTCAAAACCTCGATATGATCTAAATGTAATTGTACGAGTTGTATTAGTTATGTCTACATCAAACTTATAAGAGCAAAAAATAAAATCATGAATGATTTGTTTTTTCGATTCCCAAGCAATAAGGCAGCCACAAAAGAATAGAGCAAAACCACTCAAGGACTTTCTATCTACTGGGTCTGATCCCCAGTCAGCATCTGTGAAGCAAATAAGGTTTTCATTATTGGGAACATAAGTTAACATACTTTTGGGTTTAAGTTTGAGGTATCTTAGAACCCTTTTTGCAGCCACAAAGTGTTCTTGGTGTGGATGACTATGGTACTGAGCCAATATGGACACAATATGCACGATATCAGGTCTCGACATTGTTGTTAAATATGTTAGACTTCCAAGTAACGATTGAAATTCCTTGACATTAGAGCCGGAACAACGTTCATCTCCACATTTTTCTAGTATAGAGCCTTCTACAGAGGGTGTTGCAGCACCTTTACAATCAAGCATTCCCCATTTTGTCAGCAACTCCAAGGTATATCTCTGTTGATATATTTTAAATTCGCCTCGAAGACCATCTCGCTGAATCTCCAAACCTAGATAGTATTTAATTGGGCCACGATCAACAGCTTCAACTTGGGAACACAATTTTTCCTTTATATTTTTCATAGTGGCTTCTTCAGAACAGGCTATTATCAAATCATCCACGTAAATAGATATTATATTGATTTCATTTCGGTGATTCATGAAATAAATACAATTATTTGTTTTGCACCTTCGAAAACCCATGTCGTTCAAAAGGGAGTTGATTTTTTCATTCAAATATCTCCCAGCCTGCTTGAGTCCATAGAGAGACTTTTTAAGTCTGCAAACCTTATTCGGGTGTGTCTCACTCACGAACATTGGAGGCTGTTCCATAAAAACCTCTTCTTTTAGCTCCCCGTTCAAATAAGCTGATACGACGTCAATATGGTTGACCAGCAGTCTATGCTTAGCTGAGAGTGCCAATAAAAGTCGCGTTGCTGCATGCCTTGCCACAGGAGAGTATGTTTCATAAAAATCTTCACCGTAAACTTGAGAACATCCTTGGGCAACTAGTCGCGCCTTCAATTTTTCTACCGTGCCGTCTGGATTAAACTTTGTTGAAAAAACCCATCTCGATCCAATTATATTTTTATCACACGGACGATCTATCAACTCCCATGTGTTGTTTTTAAGCAACGAATTATACTCCGCCTGCATAGCATATTTCCATTGGATACTATCTTCTGATTTCATGGCATCATGAACATTAGATGGAGTCACAGTCACAGCACTCAAGATCTCAGCATTGACGGTTATATACTTTTTTCTCGGGCGACCAACATTCCCGGTTCGTATAATCCTAGGCCTGCCTCTTTTCCATTTGTTTTCAATAACAACATCATCTTCTGACAAACTCTTATCATCAGAATCAATTGGGCCTTGATTTTTCTCTATAGTATCAGCAACTTCGCACTCAGCTACATCACAAACAACTCCAGCCTTAGCAACATCACCAGCTACTCCAATCTCCTGTTCAATCAAATAATCTTCTTTTGCTGTTATATCCTCTGTCGGATACACAAATATGTCATAAGTTTCATCGTGAGCATCCAAACAGTCATCAATAGCATTTCGCTCACCATTCTCGAAAAATATGACATCTCTCGCAACAACAATAGATTTGCTTTGCTTATTGTAAAACCTGTAGGCTTTTGTTGAATCGGCATAACCAACAAAAACAAGACTTGTACCTTTAGGTTCAAACTTCGACCTAGTTTTCTGGTGGTTTGTAACGGGTTTAGGTGATCTTATTTTAATCGGAGCGAAGATATGCGTGACCATGGTATCCCCAGGACCACAGGATTCCCTAAGATTAACCATAATCCTTAAAATAAGTTGTTCAGACCACAAGGCACGGCTTGGCATGCTAGCATATCCCATTGACCAGCTCGTCGGTGGGGTGGGTACTTGTACCTGGTTGCTGAACTACCGCACATTGAAATTCATGCCAATAAAATTATTAATAAGTCCTAATACTATAAAGATAAACAAAAACAAACCGATTTAAATTTTCTTCAAGGAACCCCTAGCTGTAATCAGGAGATCCGGAGTGTATCCCTCCCGCGGTTTTATTTCCCTTCAAAAAAAAAAAAAATAAAACTCCATTGCTATCGAGCCACTCTTGAAATTCTCTCAATAACCCCTAATTAATAAATAAGTAAATCTTTATGAAAAACTTATCTCACTATCATCGTTGAATTGCAGCATCACTCTTACCCCCCCCCCCCCTTCACACAAAAAAATCACTCCATTATCCCAAAATCAATCACATAAATAAAAAATGTAAATTTCAAAGTAAAAACATAAGGATATGCCATTTATTAAATTTTAACAACATTTAAAAAATGTGACTTCATCTTATCAAAAATTCATAAAATACTAGTATGTAAATATACGAGTAAATGAAAACAACATCTATTAAACTTCCAATGTAATAAAAGTTGAGTTAATAAATAAAAAACAATAATAATTGTCATCCACAAGAAAACATAAATAACGTGATTCATCAGCAAAAGTCTAGCTTATCTTATCAAAACAATCATATCGTTTAACTCGACAAGCATATTACTCCAATTAATGATCATTTAGCTGAGCCATAAAAAAAAAGATCGGTGCTCAAACGACAACTTGAAAGCTGCTGTGCACAACATCTTCACAAAGTCGGTAAGTTCCATTCTAGTTTAAATATCTTTTTGACAAATTGAACGAAGAATTAATTAGATGAATCCTTAATTTATTTAAAATTTAAATTCGTTTATTTATTTGAGTACTTTTGCGTTGCTTAAATGAGAATAACTAATCAGATTAGTCTAATGAAATTTGTCGAGAGGATTTGATTTCGTTGTGCTCTCTTTAGAAATATACCGGTGGCCGTACTTTAACTCAAAACGATATTTGAGTGTATTATCCTCACTCAAGCTTATGCTAAAGCTTTATTTTTTTTTTTGGTTTTATGTAATGATTTTTTTTTTATTTGAGCTAATTTTTATTAACTCAACTTTTATTACATTGGAATTTTAATAGATGTTGTTTTCATTTACTCGTATATTTACATACTAGTATTTTATGAATTTTTGATAAGATGAAGTCACATTTTTTAAATGTTGTTAAAATTTAATGAATGGCATATCCTTATGTTTTTACTTTGAAATTTACATTTTTTATTTATGTGATTGATTTTAGGATAATTGAGTGATTTTTTTGTGCGAAGGGGGGGGGGGGGGGGGGTAAGAGTGATGCTGCAATTCAACGATGATAGTAAGATAAGTTTTTCATAAAGATTTACTTATTTATTAATTAGGGGTTATTGAGAGAATTTTAAGAGTGGCTCGATAGCAATGGAGTTTTATTTTTTTTTTTTGAAGGGAAATAAAACCGCGGGAGGGATACACTCCGGATCTCCTGATTACAGCTAGGGGTTCCTTGAAGAAAATTTAAATCGGTTTGTTTTTGTTTATCTTTACAGTATTAGGACTTATTAATAATTTTACTGGCATGAATTTCAATGTGCGGTAGTTCAGCAACCAGGTACAAGTACCCACCCCACCGACGAGCTGGTCAATGGGATATGCTAGCATGCCAAGCCGTGCCTTGTGGTCTGAACAACTTATTTTAAGGATAATGGTTAATCTCAGGGAATCCTGTGGTCCTGGGGATACCATGGTCACGCATATCTTCGCTCCGATTAAAATAAGATCACCTAAACCCGTTACACAGGTGGCGCCCAAAGTATGGGGCTTCGAAAATCCTTATTAAGTTTCATCTCACCTAGAAACAAAATGGTACTGCTTATATAATTCATGTTCCTTGCCAAACAAAAAAAAACAAAACTTATTTTGAAAATAATAAACACTCTAGCTAACGTCCTGAAAAGCTTTGGTCTTTTGATCATATTTTATGAAGCGCTTATTTGAGTGTATTTAATTAAACAATTAGTCCGATGAATCAATGACCGGGAGATATCATGTACTGGATACAACTTCTCCGCCAGTTGCATTGATTTAATTGAATACTTGAAGATGTTTTGGCCTTATGTTAGTTAATTTCGTGTACGACCAGAAGATACTAGTTCCAAGAAACTCATCTTCGCTTGCTGCGCCCATGACCTTTAAACTACAACTCATGGAGTTTTGTAAGCTTAACATAGACGTCCCAATTTAAAAAGAAAAGAAAAATTTTTTGTTTAAGTCCTATTTTTAAACATTAACCATTAGTATATAGGAGAGGAGTCAAGAAGATAACGACCTAAGAATAAAGGTGTAACGTTCATCATTTTCTTAGTTGCGTCATAGATTCTATACTTAATCTCTAAAGTCAATTTGCTAACTACAAACAAGATTTTACCGATTTTATTTTTATTGTTTTTATCGTTGTTTTTGCACATCACAAACTGCCTTACCCGGTACATATTTATGGTTATTAATTTTCTTTATAATTTTCATTTTTTAAATAATTTAAAATTTCTATTGGTTAATTCCTTTTACCCATCACTTTTTGAGATTAAAGAAGGTACATTGGTGTCCTTTTTTCTATTAAAAACATTCTAGTTACAAAACTGTTTTTTTTTAACTTTTTGTTATATCTTATAACACATTCAAGCATCAGTTAAAGATCTGGCCAAATAATGCCACCAAAACGAGATAGATCTAAAGAAAAATCTACGTCTGCCACTCGCACTGCACGTAGGGGAACCACAGGTGTTGCCATGGCTTCCACATCTAATAATGTGCCTGAAGAGAGTGACCATCAGGTTCAAGAACAAGGTGATGAATTAGTTGATCAAAATAATGATCAAAATAATGCTCTTTGGAACAGGTTCCAAACTCTGTGTCCTTGAATGATAGCTTGCAGCGGTACATCACTAATATTGTTAATGCTACCATTGGTTTAAGTAGGGCTGAAGATCTGCGCACTAGAAGGGCTGAATATGATGAAGAGAGGGCAAGAATAAGTGAAGAAGTTGTCAATACCATCCGCGACACACTAAGAGCGCCAACTCCCCCAGTTGTAAATGACTATTTTCGAAACATGAACCGTCCACAAGAACATAGTACTGCTCAACCGTCAATAAGACCAGTCGACAATATTGAACCGCATCAGCTAAGTGAAAATGCCCAAAATTTCTTAAATCGAATAAATGCACTCGATTTAAATACGCAATCTCCTAATCTAAGTCGCAATGTATCTCACGCTAGCTCCAGTCGAGCTTTCGAGTTCCATAAATGGGGTCTCAAGTTCGACAACGTTAGAATGACGGTCGACGATTTTATTTTTCGTTTGAAAAGACTGAAGGAAAGCTATAACGCTTCGTGGGAAGATATCTTCCTTCATTTTCATCTTTTTGTGACGGGTACAGTTGAAAGTTGGTTTTGGACCTTTCTAAAAACCAACCCAAATGCACATTGGGAAAATTTGGAATGTGCTTTAATGGAACAATATCGGAGTATCGAAACCGACTCGGAACTTTCGAGAAAAATGTTTGACCGACGTCAAGGTCAAAACGAAAGTTTCGACAATTTTTATAACGACATTCTCGTTATGAATGCTCGGCTCCATTCACCAAAGCCACGACGCGAACTCATAGAACTGATCAAGCAAAATGTAAAAAGAAGAACAGGAGAGCTTCTTATTACTTTTACTACAGAAAGTTTAGCAGAAATAGTGTACGTTTGTAGATCGATTGAGAAACATTCTCAAAACGAAACTTTCAAGCCAAAACCATTTCAATCGAATAGTGCAAAAAAACATGTCAATGAGTTAGACGATTACTTTTCTGAAGAGACCTTACTAGACGTTGATGCTTTAAATGTTTCGCACAACCAAAGAGATCAGCCCAACTATACTTGTTGGAACTGCAAGCTCAAAGGGCATTCATTTGTTCAGTGTCCTAATGCTCAGCGTAACTTATTTTGCTTCAAATGTGGAATGGAAAATACGACGACACCGAACTGTTCAAAATGTTCGGGAAACCGCAAACGGGGCAATACTACCACCGGGGAGTTTTGTCAACCGAAGGAGAACCCGGAACAAAAGTAAGCAAAAATCTCGATTACATTCTGAAACCAGAAAATCCTTTATTACCAGACATAGAAAACCAGCCTGACTTAACCACAATACCTGAAACATCGAAAACACCTGACTCTTCCAAAGTTCAAATCCTTAAACGTGAAAAACATAACTGCGACAAACCATCTCAAGCGTTGAATCCACCTGTTTCTCTTCACGAACGGTTGCGTAATTATTATGACGTTCGTGGTAGAATCTTTGCTCAAGTTCCTAAGCGTATTCAAAAACTTCGAAACCGGTTTCAGATCAAAAAAAAAAACTCATCGCGAAATTTGTTCCACTACGATTTGCAACACCGAAGATCCTAGACCATATGCTAGCGTATCCATCTTTGGAAAGAAAATGCTTGGTGTATTGGACAGTGGTGCAAGCATCTCTTGTCTAGGATCGGGGTGTCTACAAACGCTACAAGATCTTAAAATTCCATTTAAACACTGCAATGCCAAGGTTAAAACGGCTAGTGGTCAACTACAGCAGATAGCTGGAGAATTAACCACGATAGTGGAATATAAAAATGTTGTAAAGGAAATGAAAATTTATTTAGTCCCATCCCTAGAGCAAACTTTATACCTCGGTATAAATTTTTGGAAACTGTTTGGGATAGCACCCCAAATAGTTTCCGAAATTTGTACTTCTTCACTCCGCATATGTGACGCGAACGCCCATGAACTATCAGCTGATCAGTCGTCGGAGATTGAAACTGTTATTCGGCTATTTCCATCCTATGCCAAAGAAGGGCTTGGAAGGACGGCATTAGAACAACACACAATAAACACAGGCGATACCGAGCCTATTAAACAACGAAACTACCCCGTGTCTCCAGCCATTCAGAAATTGATGTATGAGGAGTTGGATAGGATGTTGTCATTGGGCGTAATTGAAGAAAGTGAAAGTGCCTGGACTTCCCCTGTTGTCTTGGTTCGCAAACCAGGGAAAATCCGTTTGTGCCTAGACTCCAGGAAACTCAATAAGGTTACGAAAAATGACGCCTATCCATTTCCTCATATAGAGGGTCTGCTTGGTCGTCAATCAGAAACACACTACATTAGTAGTGTTGATCTAAAAGATGCATTCTGGCAGATTCCTCTAGCTGAAGAGGCAAGGGAAAAGACGGCGTTTAGTGTGCCCGGTAGACCCTTATATCAATTCAAGGTTATGCCTTTTGGCCTCTGCAATGCAGCCCAACGCTTGTGCAGACTTATGGACAAAGTGGTTCCTAATGAATTGAAACAAAATATATTCGTATATCTAGATGATTTGCTGATAGTTTCACGGACCTTTGAAGAACATGTTGACATCCTCCGTACCCTAGCTTCACTGCTGCGAAAAGCAGGATTGACTATTAATCTTGAAAAGTCACGTTTCTGCTTCAAAGAACTGCGATACCTAGGTTTTATTGTTGGAGGAGGCTGCGTCAAAACAGATCCCGACAAAGTTTGTGCCATTCAAGACTTTCCAGTGCCTAAAACGCCTCGACAGGTAAGACGGTTTTTAGGATTAACTGGATGGTACAGACGTTTTGTCCCAGGCTACTCCACTCTTGCTGCTCCGATAACCGACACCTTGAGGAAAAGTAAAACCTTTGTCTTCACACCAGAGGCCCTCAAAGCCTTTGAAGCACTCAAACTAGCGTTGACCACAGCTCCGGTTTTGACAAACCCGGATTTTACGAAACCTTTCATTATCTTGTGTGACGCCTCTTCAACAGGCATTGGTTGCGTATTGAATCAATTGGACGAAAATGGTGCTGAAAAACCAATTTATTATTACTCGTATAAACTGAACCGAGCGCAACGAAACTACAGCGTTACGGAGTTAGAATGTTTGGCTGCCGTATTAGGAGTGGAAAAGTTTAGACCTTACGTTGAGGGTCATGAATTTACTATTGTTACCGACCATTCGAGCCTCAGATGGCTTATGAGCCAAAAAGACTTAAGTGGTAGATTAGCGCGGTGGAGTTTGAGACTCCAGAGGTACTCTTTTGCTATAGAACATCGAAAGGGTTCCCAAAATGTTGCACCAGACGCACTCTCTCGTGTATATGCTGCTGATGAAATAACAAGCAACATGAGCCCTTCTGATGTTCTTCAGGTCAATCTCACTGATCCGACATTCAAGTCGGATGAGTATATGAGTTTGATCGAAACTATAGAGAAAAACAAAACCCAATTACCTGACCTTCAAGTTTCAGAAAATTTTGTGTACAAGAAGGTCAAACATTGTACAGGGGATCCCAGAGAAGACGACTGCGTCTGGAAACTGTGGATTCCCGCCGCCCTGACCAATCACTTGATCCAATTGGCACATGACCCCCCTCAGGCATCGCATGGTGGGGTTGTAAAGACTTTGTATCGCCTACGGGAACGATTTTACTGGCCTAATATGGCGGCTCAAGTAAAATCGTTCGTCGGGGAATGCATCGTATGTAAAACATCCAAGGCCCCAAATCACGTCCTAAGACCACCAATAGGTCAATCATTTATTGTTGATAGGCCCTTTCAACATCTTTTTGTCGATTTCCTCGGTCCTTATCCGAGATCTTAAGGCGGAAATTCATATGTAATTGTTTGTCTGGATCAACTGACTAAGTTTATCCTGGCAAAAGCAATACGAAAAGCGACAGCTGAGATAGGAATTCAGTTCTTAGAAGAAAACGTCTTTTCGCTGTTTGGAATTCCAGAATCGCTCCTTTCTGATAATGGTAAGCAATTCATAGGAAAAGAGTTTTCCAAATTTCTAGGTTCCTATGGAACAAGACACATTCGGACGGCCTCTCATGCACCACAAGCGAACGCAAGTGAGCGCGCTAATAGATCCATATTGGCAGCTATAAGGTCTTATATTGGTTCCGACCAATCGAATTGGGACCGACATCTTAGCTCCATTCTAAGCTCTTTGAGAACAAGTGTTCACTCAGCAATAGGAATGTCACCTCACGAGGCCTTGTTTGGCCAAAGCAAAGTAGAACACGGTTCTGACTATGAGCTGTTAAAAAAACTGAATGCTCTTAACAATTCCGAGTTTGACATATTGCCCAAAGCCACAAAAATGAACATGATTCATAACCGCGTTAAAGACTCACTAGCGCAGGCGCATAAGCTCTATGAAAAAACTTATAATACGAGAAGCAAACAATGCAAATTCAAAGTGGGACAAGTTGTCCTGAAGCGCAATTTTATACTAAGCGATAAATCCAAAAAACGAAATGCGAAACTATGCCCTAAATTTGTTCAAGCGAAAATTAAAAAAATTGTGAGCAACAACTTGTACGAATTGGAAGATTTAAAAGGTAGTCCTCTAGGCATAATACATGCAAAGGATATGCGCCAGTAGGAGGCAGCCAATTACATTTATGAAACTTTTATTCCAGGCGTGGGTCGACGGTGATGTAATAAATAGCGATCGCCATTTCACCTTCATGTGAAGACAAGAAAATGAAATGTTGTGTGTAGTCCAACTTGGAACCAAAGTCAAACCATGCAAACAAGTATTGCGAATTGCGGCATTGAATTCGACCATGATCACACTTTCGAATTTCCTTTTGAACCACATTCTGCAAACGCACTGAATTCTTTTTTTTTTTAAAACTAAATTTTTTTTGTGCAAACAAGCACACATCATTTCCGAAAATCCATCTTTCAATTCCCGACTCTCGACTGCGATACACTTATAGGTAATTAATTAATAAAAAGAAAAAAAAAAAGAATTCAGTGCGTTTGCAGAATGTGGTTCAAAAGGAAATTCGAAAGTGTGATCGTTCAGATCACACGTAGGTACTAGATCATGGTCGAATTCAATGCCGCAATTCGCAATACTTGTTTGCATGGTTTGACTTTGGTTCCAAGTTGGACTACACAGGTTCAAAGACACAGCTTCACAGCCGAAAATCTTGAAGTGAGAAACCGATGGTTTCCTACCAAACCAGCACTCATACGGAGTTTTTGACAACAGCACTTTTGTTGGACATCTGTTCCTAATATATGTGGCCGTATTAAGTGCCTCGGACCAAAGACTTTGACATGATCTGGAATTTAGAAGCATACACCGCGTCATCTCCACCAGGGTTCTGTTGGCCCTTTCAGCAATGCCATTCTGCTGGGGGGTATAACTCACTGTATTCTGATGACGGATCCCATGTTCTTTAAATAAATTCTCAAATTGTGAGTTAACATACTCGCGCCCGTTGTCGCTTCTCACACATTTTATTTTGCGCCCAGTTTGTTTTTCGCTTTCAGTCATAAACTCATGAAACATTTCGAAAGCTTCTGATTTATGTTTAATAAAACGAGTCACTGTGTAGGAGTGTGTACCTGGAAAAATCATCTATAAATGTTATAAAATAACGAGATCCACCTTGTGAAGCCACCTTCATCGGCCCACATATATCGGTATGCACAACCTCGACAACATTTTTTGGTGTAAATTTCCTTGAAACTAGGAAATGGCTTTCTATTAATTTTGCACATCGCACATGTACTACAACTAAAATTTGGTGGCATTTTGACCGTCAGTCCACGTACCATATCTTTATTTGACAGCATGCACAAATCATTACAGTTTAGATGGCCAAACCTGGAGTGCCACATTTCAAACTGTTTATCGATCTTAATTGAGACACCACTTACACACTCGATTTGATTTCTTGAAAAGTTAACATAAAATATACCATTTTCCATTTTTGCAGTGAGAATGGGAATATTAGCTTTTGTTTTTACAGCTGTTTCTTTTTCATTAAATTCTACAATATTCCCGTTTTCAATTATCTTACTCACTGAGAGAAAATTACCATGCAAGCTGGGAACAAACAGAACATCGCGCAAGGTAATGTCACAACAACTAGATCGTACTTTTACGTCACCGATACCTTTTGCAGCAACACATTCTCCTGACGGTAAAACAACAGTTTGATTAGATCGAACCATCGAAGAGAACTGTTTTTCATCATTTGTCATATGCGAAGAAGCACCGCTATCCAAAACCCAAACGGTTTGGTTATGCAGTTTTGCTGATGACGTAGCCAGACTTAAAACTGCTGCTACAGATTCTTTCTTTTTCGAATAGCATTGTGATAGAAAATGCCCCCTCTTGCCACAGGCATAACACTTTACCTTTTTCATATTTCGCGATCTCGAATGCATTCCATTATTGAGAGATTGTCGCTCTCCACCTGATCTTTCCCAATCAACCTTTTTCATATTCTGAACTTTAGCAGCGAGAACACTTTCGCTATTGTGTTCGGTTTTTTCACTGCGCCTCCGCTCTTCCTCCAACACCTTAGCCTTCAATTGCTCGAATGTAGGCAAATTGTCTCGGCTTTCTATCGGTACTACAAAACTTTCCATATCATCCGGCAGACTACACAGGAGCAAGATGCAAAGAAGATCTTCTGGGATCTCAACACTGATCTCATGTAGGTTATCAATAATTGTGCAAAAAATATTAATTTGACTTGCGAAATGTTCCCTAGACCCAATTCTAAAGCGTACCAATTTTTTGAACAAATTTACCTTTCGAGCTGGTCCATCTGCATTGTACAACTTGCTAAGAAGCTGCCATGCTTCTTTTGTATTTTTACAATGCTTAAAGTGAATTAGTTTTGATGGTTTTACACATAGAGTTAAATATGCCAGGGCTTTCTTATCGACAGCTTTCCACTTCAACTTCTCCGCAGATGTTGCTTCATCCGGACACTTAACCTCTACAACGGTCCAAAGTAAAAACAATAAGTAGACTTTTCATTTGCACCGACCAGGTTGCATAATTGTCAGCACTCAATTTCTCTATCTGTGTTAAGGAACTTATCCTACGAAATTAAGTGTTTAATTCTTATACAAATAGACAAATAATTAAAATTAATCAAAAAATTTAAACTACGCTTTGGAGGACTGGGCCCATAACCCGTGTGAAATTTAAAGGTTAAATCGGAGAGTCAAAAACCACGTCTGTTCAAGAAGTACAATTTTATTCAAGTAAAGAAGAACAAGTTAAAAAGTAATGGGAAAAGAAAACAAAATCAATTGACAATATGTAATGAAAGCTTTCGCAGTTGGGTTGCCAAAGTGTAAATTCAAAATATAGGGATTAATTTTCCAACATAAGATGTCGGTCTTATTTGGTCTTTTCCTAAAATTCTGTTCCTAGAACTTGTCAAAAACATGTCTAATAGAGAAGGGTTAATATCGGACTTGAAACAAGTTGGCCAACGGGTATTAACAACTGATAGACTCATTTTATCACAGAAGTGGTTAAATAATCTCTTTATACTGTTGTCGAGTAGAAAATTCACGTTAAAGTCTCCTCCAATCAGTATGTTACTGTATCTTGGACTCAGTCTATTTAATGTTTCTTCCAATTCATGAAATTTTCTTCCCTAAACATTTGAGGAGGACTATATATAGCAACCAGTAAACACTTTTCAACCGAATTTACCACTTCAACACAAATGAAATCAATATTGGTTCCAGATGATCTATAGACAGTAGAAGCTGTTATATTATTACGAACATACAGGCATACACCACCCCCAACCCTATTTTTACGATCGTTTCTATGTACGTTAAAACCTGGTAAGTCTACAAGTGTATTTCTAATGTGGGCATTCAACCATGTTTTAGAAACCATAATAACATCCACCTTCGATGTACTAAACATTTGATAAAAAATAGGATATTTAGCACGTATACTTTTAGCATTTAAACAACATACACTGAGGCCATCAAATGCCCCACAGGCCCACACATCACATGCAGAACGCTCCTTACATTATCAGGATCTGCACCAAAAACCATATTTACTTAAGAAGATATTTAGAAAAACCATCACCAACGACCATAAAGAGGAAAAAATTTGCACAAGAATAAAAATAAATAAATAAGAGATATAAATTAAATAAAAAAGTTTTAAATATTTTAAGAAAAGTTTTATTGCCAAGTTCATCACCGATCCGGGACAGCTATGCGCCACGTCGACGCCCTAGGCCGTCATCCATCAAGTATTTTCGCAATAGAGGACGGGTCTGTGAAAGCAGTCAAGAATGCTCAACTGAAGGATGAATTTTGCCATGCTATTAGAGAAATTCTTGCCAAGTTTGGTACCTACGAAGACTATCATCTTAGAAATGACGTGCTGTATAAATTCTTGGATGGTGTTTACGTTTTGGTAGTTCCAAAGAGTCTACAAATCATTCAAACGTTTCACGAAAGGGGACATTTTGGTCTCAGTAAGGTTTCTAAACTTATTAAAAATGATTTTTTTATTCCACAGGCGGACCGCAAGATTGCTGAAGTCATCAGTAATTGCATCCCCTGTATACTCGCTGCCCAAAAGAATGGTAAGAAGGAGTCGTTTCTTCATCCCATTGCCAAGATGGATGAGCCATTACACACTTTCCATCTTGATCATCTCGGGCCGCTTCCATCTACAGCAAAAAATTATCGTTACATCTTGGTCATCGTTGATGCCTTCTGCAAGTTTATGTGGATGTATCCAGTCAAAAGCACGACGTGTAATCAACCGTTTGAACTTACTCTCACATGTTTTTGGTCACCCTCGGCGAATTGTTTCTGACAAAGGAGCTGCATTCACGTCTAACGACTTTGAAGAATATTGCTTGGAGAAAAATATCGAGCATCATCTAGTGACAACTGGTGTCCCTAGAGGTAATGGACAAGCAGAAAGGATGAACAAAACCATTATTCAAGTATTAACGCGGCTTTCCATTGAAAACCCACTGAACTGGCACCAATTCATTCCCAAAGTACAGTGCGTCATAAATTCATCAGTTTCACGAAGCACTGGTAGAACCCCTTTCGAGCTGATGTTTGGCGTACAAATGGCTACGGATGACGACGTAAATTTAAAACAGCTTCTTGAAGATGAGATCATGGTTGCGTTCGAGGAGGACCGTCAGCAGTTAAGAGCGGAAGCGAAAATACAAATACACAAAATACAAGAAGAAAACAGAAAAACCTACAATCAAAAAAGAAAAAAAGCACATTCTTATGATTTAGGCGAGCTAGTTGCAATTGAAAAGACGCAGTTTGCTACAGGACAAAAGCTCTTTCCTAAGTATCTTGGGCCCTATGAAATAATTAATAATGTCGGTCGTAACGATCGCTACGTGGTCAAAAAAGTCGGAGAACATGAGGGACCCAACCAAACTTCGACGGCAGCAGATTACATGAAACGATGGCGCACGTTTGATTCCGATTCTGAAGAAGATGATGATCAATACGCTGAAGATGTTTTTCCTTCGACTGGGGCAGTCGAATTTCAGGATGGCCGTATGGGTGGCAACCCTGGCACAAAGGTACAAACTAGCACTCAGGCAGCCGAAGGTATACAAAAAAGAGACACGCAGTTAAGTTAAGCAACGACTTGCACTGTGCACTAACCGATTTCTTTTTCTTTTTTTAATTAATAATTGTTATTCACTTACTTTTCTTTACATTAAAATTGAATTATACCTACTAAAGTAATATCTTTTATTTAATTTTCTGGGAATAATATTCTACATTTATACAAAAGACATTCATCAAAATACATTTCTATAATCATAATGCAAAATATAAACTCTGCTCAATAATTCCAATTTAAATAGAGAGCGAAAAACAAAACAATAAAGTAGAAAGAAAAATGCATGCATTAATTATTCATATACAAAAATATAATAGATCAATACCTAGGCATAGATAAATAATAATTATAATAAGATTCAAGTAATCATAACATGGCAACATCAGCAGCATTATTAAACAGAATAATCACCAGCAACAACAGCTACAGCACCATCAGAAACAGCACCAGCAGCAACAACAACATCAGAATTAGTTAAAGAATTGGTATGCGAAGAGATCTCTTCCAATTCCTTATCAACATTCTCATGTACAGAATCCGATGCAGCGGTATTAGTTGTAGAAATACCAGAGCGAAACACCTCAAGGGAATTCATACTAGTGATACAGATAGGCCTTTTGTTCTCCTCATTTGTTTGTCTGACATAGACTCTACCTCGCCTAGTAAACACAGAATGCAATAATTCGTTCTTTCTAAGATCATTGGCTTTACGAAAGAGTGCATGGTTGTTTTTGGTTAAACTTTCATACACTCGTACAAATTTATTTCCTTCATACCCAAGGTCAGTTAATATAACAGCTCTGGAGTTTAGTTTGTAATAAGTCGTTGCACTAATCAAAACATTAACTTTATCTTGCGCGTGCGGAAGTTTAACGATTATTGCACTGTTGGTAGATTTGTTTCTCGGTTTTGTGCGAATAATGTGAATCGGTGGAGGTGCTGTACAGTTGATTAAAGTGCAAAAGCGTTGAAAAATGCCTTCCAAATTTTCATTAGCATGAATTGGTATACCATGAAGCACAACATCACCAGAAATATTATTCCGGGCGAGTGCATCGATTTGAATTTTCAGCATAGTGTTATCTTTTTCTAACACCTGTGCCTTAACCAAAGTGAGTTCTTCTTCGTGCGTGTCCAATCTGCGTCCCTGTTGCTCCAATGTGTCAAATCGACTACCCAACGTAAACAGAGAATTATTAAGAGAGCATAGTCTCTGATTGTGCATGTTTTCTAGTGATTTTATTTTACGATCAAAATCAAGCTCAGTGCTATTAATCCGCAAAGATAAAGCCTCATGTCTATCATTGAGTTTGTTTTCAAGAATTTTAATTCTTCGATCAAAATCAATTTCGATTTTATTAATGCGCGAAGATAAACTCTAACACATTGTATTGATTTCAGCTTTTAATTGTGACACAATTGTTTCCGTCAATGTCTTAGTGAGTGAATCAAGACGACACTCAATTTTGTTCCACAAATTAACTGAAGCCGAAGCTGTCACAGGGGAGCTGGTGTAAGAGGGGGTAGCATTTAAGTGCTTTTCCACCGACCTGAGCTTTCGTTGTGACTCATTTGTCTTTGAAGCTGACATTTCCAGTTATTGCAAGATTTATGGTTTCACAGAAATGGAAAATTAAAAACTTTAAATCTTATTTTTACTGACACAAATTAAATTTTTAATATAAATATATCAGGTATACATAAGTAGATTTATAAACTTTATTGCTCTTTATTTACTTTATAATGACTTTGTAACAAGAAATCAAAATACTTTTTGCAGAGCTAAATTTTATACTACTTTCGTGTGCACATTTCGAACTATATCATTCTGCACAAACGGACAAGTTTGGCAGGGATGTCAAAACTAGACATTGCTCTGTATAGTTCTTCCCTATAGATGCTGTCATACGCGGCCTTGAAATCGATGAAGAGGTGGTGGGTATCGATTTGAAGTTCCTAGGTTTCTTCCAAGATCTGCCGTAGTGTGAATATTTGGTCGGTGGTGGACTTTCCTGGTCTGAAGCCACACTGATATGGACCTATCAGGTTGCTGACAAAAGGCTTCAGACGTTCACACAATACGGCAGAAAGGATCTTGTAAGCGATGTTCAGGAGACTGATGCCTCTATAGTTAGCGCAGTTCAGAGGGTCTCCTTTCTTGAGGATTGGGCAAACAATGCTGAGATTCCATTCATCGGGCTTTCTTCGGCCATATTTTGCAGATGAGTTGGTGCATACTTGTTACCAAGTCATCGCCTGCTGCTTTGAACAGTTCGGCAGTGAGGCCGTCAGCCCCAGCAGCTTTTTTGGACTTAAGATTGGATATAGCTATCCTCACTTCATCGAGGTCGGGTAGGCGGAATTGTTAGTCTGCGTCGCCTAGGTCGAATGGCGCTATCTCCCTTGCAGCGGAATTCGATTCGTTATCGCCGTTATACAGCTTGGACAAGTGGTCTTTCCATGTTCCCAGCATGGACTGCGGTTCTACCACGATGTTCCCCTGATCATCTTTGCAGGCTTCGGTTCGCGGTCGGTAACCC
>OY288110.1:46438284-46443284 GCA_958431115.1 Syrphus vitripennis | reverse complement strand
TTTGACGCTGTTTGTTTTGAATAAGAATGTAACATTCGCATCCAAAAGATTTCATTGACTTGAGATTGACTTTACGACCAAACCATAATTCAGCAGGAGTTTTACCAGCAACATTACTATTTCCCGTTTGATTAATTGTAAACACTGAATAATTGATTGCTTCTGCCCATAAATGTGTTCCAAGTTCCTTGGCATAAATTTCAGCTCTTGCTGCTTCAACTATGGTACGCATCTCTCGTTCAATTCTGCCATTTTGTTGTGGAGTATAGGTAGCTGATCGTTCATGAAATATTCCAAGTTCTTCAAAAATCTGCTTACTTCTTGCGTTCTTAATTTCTTTTCCATTGTCTGACATTAAAACTTTGACTCTTCTTCCAAATTGATTTTCGACCAGATTCAAGAAAATCTTAAGCTTTTGTATTGCTTCGGACTTATTCTTCAAGAAATAAACAGTTCGGAATCGGGTAAAATCATCTTTGAACAATAAAAAATATTTGGCTCCTCCAAGAGATCGAACATTCATTTCACCAAGATCAACATGAACTTTGTCGAGTGGATTCTGGGCGATTACTTCATTCTTTGGATGAGACACTTTATGTTGCTTTCCGTACACACATCCTTTGCAGACATTATTATCCCAGTCATCAATGTAATGAATCTCGTTCCTCTTCAAAATATCTTTCACATGAGATATATTTTGATGTGCCAGTCTCTCATGCCAAAGTTTCAAACTTACTGCTGACAAGTTATACTCCTCCGTTTGTTTAAATAACATTTGAAACAAACCTCCAGACCTTTCCGCTATCAACACAACGTCATTACCTTCCATGATGTAAGACTTTTTTGATGTAGCTTGTTGAGTATAGCCTTTGTCAAGAACAGTTGTCACAGAAAATAAGTTGAAAGTAAGTGCAGGAACAAATAATACATCTTTCACTATAATTGGATACCATTTCTTGCCGTTATAAGCTTGCAGATTTACATCACCAAAAGAAACGCTTTCTAGTCTTGTAGAATCTCCTATTTCAACTTGAACAGGTACATCTAAGGATCTCACATTTGTCAAGCATTTCAAATTTCCAGTCAGATGATGAGTAGCACTACTATCTTTGATCCATAATTCTCGTTTATTTGGTAGATTTTCAAGAAGAGTTGACGATAAAGCGACTGTGATAAAAGACTTTACTTTATTTTTATCGAGACTTGACTTCTTTGAACATTCATTGGCAAAGTGACCTTTCTTCTGACAATAATTGCAGTTGTAATTTTTCTTGCAGTACTCTAAATATTCAGAGCATGGTCTGTTCGTACATTCACGCTTCATATGTCCAAGTTCACCACATTTAAAACATTTCTTGTCAAATTGACCTGACTGTGTTGAATGATTTGAACCATAGTTAACAGACTTCTTTAAATGACTTCTCTTTTGCTGTTCTTTCTTGAACCTATCATATTTCCTAAAGTTTTACTAAAAGTTTCTGACTCACGACCTTGCAATCTAATTTCTTCTTGCTGAAGACGATCACGCAATTTCTGAAGAGTTTTCTCAGCTCCCGACACTGATTCCCAAGCAGCATGAAAATGGTCAAACTTCGATGGTAGTGAGTTCATAATTCTTGACATTATCCAACTATCTTTCACTTCTTCACCATTTGCTCGAAGTTCCTGAGCAAGAACATCAATTTGGAGACAATTTTCTGCAACCGACTTGGATTCATCATACTTATAACTGAAGAATTGTTGTTGTAGGACTGTTGTAGATTTCTGATTTTTCTGACCATAGAGTTGTTCTAATCGTTCAATCATTTGTGAAGCAGAATTGCATGTTGTAATTTTCAATGCAATTTTCTCGTCTACATTCAAACCAATTATTGTTTGAGCTTCTATATCTTTTTTTGTCCAACTTGCTTGAGCAACTGCTTCTGTTGGCATTGATATTTCACCAGTTGCAATTTTCAATATATCTTTCATGCGTAGCAAAAGATTTAATTTGAATCTCCAGGATACATAGTTAGTTTTTCCATTTCCTTCTGCAGACTCAGATAACTTTTCCAGACTAAGCTTAGTATCCATTTTTATTTCTTTTCAAATTTTCAATATAATTTCCCTTTCAAAAAAATTTCAAATTAATTAATCCTTATTTGTTTTTAGCTAACTGGGCCCATAACCTGTTGCTAGACCAATGATTAATTAATTGAAAACACGTCTTTTCAAATTGATAATAATATTTTTATTAATAAATTAAATGAACATGTTGTTCAATGAAAAAGTAAAATGAGATTGAAAAAATTATTTTCAAGTCAGACTTAAATTAATATAAATAAAAATCTAAGCTTTCTAAAAAAATAATAAAACAGTTGTAGAAGCTGCTTACTTAATTCAAAGTGTAGCTTTAACTATTTTTAACAGTGTTGTTGGTGTTGTTGGTGGTGTTGGTGTTGTTGGTGTTGTTGGTGTTGTTGTTGGTGTTGTTGGTGTTGTTGTTGGCGTTGTTGTTGGTGTTGTTGTTGGTGTTGTTGGTGTTGTTGGTGTTGTTTTTGTTGTTTTTGTTGTTGTTGTTGTTGTTGTTGGTGTTGTTGGTGTTGGAGTTGTTCGTTTTGTTGGTGTTTCTGGTGTTGTTGGTGTTGTTGGTATTGTTGGTGTTGTTGGTGTTGTTGGTGTTGTTGTTGTTGTTGGTGTTGTTGTTGGTGTTGTTGGTGTTGTTGGTGTTGTTGGTGTTGTTGGTGGTGTTGGTGTTGTTGGTGTTGTTGGTGTTGTTGTTGGTGTTGTTGGTGTTGTTGTTGGCGTTGTTGTTGGTGTTGGTGTTGTTGTTGGTGTTGTTGGTGTTGTTGGTGTTGTTGGTGTTGTTGTTGTTGTTGTTGTTGTTGTTGTTGTTGTTGTTGTTGTTGTTAATGTTGTTGTTGTTGTTGTTGTTGTTGTTGTTGTTGTTGTTGTTGTTGTTGTTGTTGTTGATGTTGTTGTTGTTGTTGTTGTTGTTGTTGTTGGTGTTGTTGGTGTTGTTGGTGTTGTTGGTGTTGTTGGTGTTGTTGGTGGTGTTTTTGATTTGATTTATTTATAATTCGTTAAATACTAACGTTAACAATTCTTAATATATACTTAAAATCTAAAAAACTTAAACTAGACTGTTGAAAAATATCAATTTGCAATTTATACTTTTTAAATTATCATTTGGTGAATTAATACAAGAGTAAAATTTATTATAGATGTCAATTAATTGATTTAAGGGGCTATGTACACCATAGTTTGATCTGCTAAAATAAGTATTCAATGGTTTCTGGAGTCTTATACTTGAACGACTAAAACTAAAGTTTAAACTACCAAGAACTGATGGTGATGAAATTTGTCCGTTTATTATTCCAACAATAAAACAAAACTGCAAGTACATCCTATGATTTGTCAAAGAAGGAAGATTTATGAGAGAGAGTCTTTGTGAATAAGGTGGTAATGTATGAATATCATGAAACATCGGAAGGGATCGTAGACAAAAACGCAAAAATCTTTTCTGAATGGCCTCGAGTCTTGTGACGTGTACGGCGTAGTAAGGTGACCATACAGTACAAGCATATTCCAGTACTGGTCTTACAAATGAAACAAAAAGTAATTTTAAAACATATGGATCACGGAAATCACGGCCAAATCTCTTAATAAAACCCAGAACTCTATTTGCTTTTTTAACTATGAAGTTAATATGTTCATTAAATGTTAGTTTCGAATCTAAGACAACACCCAAGTCAGAAAATACATATACTCTACTTAAAGGACAAGAATCAAACATGTAACTAAAAACGATTGGAACTTTTTTGCGTGTAAAACTCATGGTTTTACATTTGTCAACATTTAAAACAAGACGATTATTATTGCACCATTCCCTGAATAATATTAAGTCTTCTTGCAAGAGAAGACAGTCAGATTTAGAGTTAATTTTTTTAAAAATTTTAATGTCATCAGCATATATTAGGACAGACGAATTTTGTATGATCAAAACCAAGTCATTTATAAATAAAACAAATAGAATAGGACCAAGGTGACTACCCTGGGGGACACCAGAATTCACAACAAATGAACTTGAACACTCATTACTAAATTTAACACTATAACGCCTATCTTGCAAATATGAGGAGATCCAGTTTATGAAACAGTCGTTAAAACCTTGTTGTGATAGTTTTAAAAGTAATGTTTTATGACACAATTTATCAAAGGCCTTGCTGAAATCAGTAAAGATACAATCAACTTGTTCACGTTTTTCAAAAACATCTAAACAAAAGGACGTAAAGTTAAACAGATTAGTAACAGTTGAACGCTTTTTAACAAAACCATGCTGGTTATCACAGATAATTGAACTACAGTGATAGAAAGGACGCTACATACGATTGACTCAAATAGTTTAGGTATCACAGATAGTTTAGCAATAGGTCGGTAGTTCATTATTTCGTTTTTAGGACCTTTTTTGTGTACTGGTATTATGAAGGAGCTCTTCCAGATAAAAGGAAACAGCGAGTTACTTAAAGACGTGTTGAAAAGAAGACATAACGGGTGTGCTAAATACGCAGCACATTTCTTTAAAATGGATGATGGTACACCGTCGGGACCAGGACTAAAACATTCGTCAAGTTGTAGGATACTATTAAGGACAGTATTTTCACTTATAACGAAATTGATAGAATTTAAGTGGGGGAAATTTATAACAGTGGTAGATGTGTTAGATAAACTACTAGTATTATAATCTACAAAAGCATCTTTGAAGTAGTTTGCAAACATGTTTGCAATTATTCTCGGCTCATTACTATTTGATGTCGAATCAGTCATTAAGTTAGGGTACCCACATGTTTTCTTCTTACGATTAACAAATTTCCAAAAACTATCAGGATTATTTTTAAGGTTTAATTCAATTTTCCGAATGTAGTCATCATATAGGATGTTAGAGTAGTCAGTGAAAAGTTGTTTTATTATAATGAACGTCCTATAATCATCATCAGCTCTTGTTTGATTATACCTTATCC
>OY288110.1:46176174-46416174 GCA_958431115.1 Syrphus vitripennis | reverse complement strand
ATGCAGAAAGAGTTATAACCTATAATTTTTAGGCAAAAATTTAATGTACGAGTGAATAATCACATTATTTAATGGGAATTTCACAATACAGCTAAGTCATTCAAGCCATAGTTAAAGTTCAAGTGCCATTCTGTATAGTAGATTAACCTATATAATTATTGGAATTTACACATTTAATATAGTTGCAAACTCATAAATTATAGGTTATGTTACAATAAATAAAGGTATTCCAACAATAGCATTTGTTAAAAAGGCATTCTGGAATGAAAATGAAACTTATATTATTGGAAATTTCCCATTAAAATTAGTTGCAATCTCATAAATTATAGGTAATGTTACAATAAATAAAGGTATGCCAACAATAGCATTTGTTAAAAAGGCATTCTGGAATGAAAATGAAACTTATATTATTGGAAATTTCCCATTTCCATTTTGCTGTGATAACTATAAATTATATATAAAAAATTTCAAAGTATTACTATGCAGAAAGAGTTATAACCTATAATTTTTAGGCAAAAATTTAATGTACGAGTGAATAATCACATTATTTAATGGGAATTTCACAAAACAGCTAAGTCATTCAAGCCATAGTTAAAGTTCAAGTGCCATTCTGTATAGTAGATTAACCTATATAATTATTGGAGTTTACACATTTAATATAGTTGCAAACTCATAAATTATAGGTTATGTTACAATAAATAAAGGTATTCCAACAATAGCATTTGTTAAAAAGGCATTCTGGAATGAAAGTGAAACTTATATTATTGGAAATTTCCCATTTCCATTTTGCTGTGATAACTATAAATTATATAAAAAAAATTTTAAAGTATTACCATGCAGAAAGAGTTATAACCTATAATTTTTAGGCAAAAATTTAATGTACGAGTGAATAATCACATTCTTTAATGGGAATTTCACAATACAGCTAAGTCATTCAAGCCATAGTTGAAGTTTAAGTGCCATTCTGTATAGTAGATTAAGCTATATAATTATTGGAATTTACTCATTTAATAAAGTTGCAAACTCATAAATTATTGGTAATGTCACAATAAAAATTATAGTTATTACAGCAAAATAAAATGGGAAAATTCCAATAATTATGGTTTCATTTACAATCCAGAATGGCTTTTAAATGAAGACTATTGTTGGAATACATTTCTTTATTGTGAAATTGCCTATAATTTATGTGAAAATTCCAATATAATTATTATTTGTAACATTTTTAAGGAAAAAAAGACATGATGTAGGTACCTACATTCTACAACCTACAAGACGACATAATCCAGATTCACAGTGTTGCCGAAGAGAATTTTTACACGATACCTAGAATAGTAGCCAAAAAGGTGGAGTATTTAAAACACGTATGTATCTATTAAAAAAAATATTTAATTGTACCCAAGCAAGCAAATAAGCAAATCATAATGCATTATCTGTAAAACTTAGCAACTCGTATACACCCAGGTTTTTCGTCACAAATTTTGGCTCAACTCCGCTCTTCGAGTGAGATCGAGTCGAATCAAGCAGGTTTACAAAGAGTTGAAGCGAGTTTCAAGCTTAACACTTTACTAAAATTTTTATAATTTCAAACAGTTGCT
Organism: Syrphus vitripennis; assembly: GCA_958431115.1. Lineage (NCBI taxonomy): Eukaryota > Metazoa > Arthropoda > Insecta > Diptera > Syrphidae > Syrphus > Syrphus vitripennis. Next base: position 46,414,579 of record OY288110.1, on the reverse strand, counting down.
GAATTATAAATACCTTTGTATATGAAAACTATAGTACTATCATGGTGGAATTCGAATGGGGCGACATCTAATTTACCTATGCAACCCTTACTCTTTTTTTTTTGCGGAGATCTTATGGAGGTTTTAAATGATATTTATTATTATTTTTTGGATGCAATAATCCAAAAAATAGTCTACTCTTGCCCCTACCACCAATTTTCGACGCTTAAAGACTCCCCAAATCGAATTTTACACCTCACATTTTGCAGCGCCACCACCAGGACCTCTGCAACCCTAAAAAAAACTCGCCATGATAGTACTATAGTTTTCATATACAAAGTAAATACTAACAAAAATTTCTTGAGAAAATCAACCCGAACGTGTCTAGGTCATTGACAGTTCGTTAACGAACATTAATTTTATGAACGCCAAATTTTCGGAGAAAATTTTTTTTGAGACCTAAATGCCACCTACTTAAAGCACAGAACAAATTTGAATTAAAACTTCACTTTTGATTCTGACGCATTCGCTGCTACAAGTAAAGATTTTGAAAATCATTTTAATTTACAAAATCTGCAAACAAAAAACTGAAGTTGTATTTTTTGCTAAATCGATTCTATGATTCGGTCCGTGAAAACTTCGAAGTCGTACAAAACTCCTATCAAAGTATTTCGGCAACACTGCATATCGCACTAACACACATCACAGTTTACAGTTTTGAAATTGAGCACAGCTGCAGTCAGTCTGTGTTTGCCTTTGCCTTCATTGCAGTCGATACCTATTGCCTCAGGGTTGCCATATCTTGAAATGCTTTGATAGCCCAAATTCCAAATTCTTGTAGCCCAATATCGGTGCCCATAATGTAGCCCAAAAAGTAGCCCAAAATAATTAAACGAATTTCATTTTTATATGTTTTATTTAAAACAAAAAACAGAAAAACAAAAAAAAACATATCTTTTAAAATAATACTATTTTTTTTACATTGTCAATTGTCATCACTTTCACTGGTATTATTGTCATCAGCTTCACCATCAGCATCATTATTACATCGGTACATTGCATAGGTAAATTTGCTAAGCATATCGAATGTAGGTGAGAAATCTTTGCAGCAGAGTTTTTTTACGGTTGCATCAATACGCAAGCGCATGATTACATCAAGAGATGCTGTTGTCAAACGATTTCGGGGCTTTGTCTTAACACAATTCATAAAAGAAAATGTCCTTTCCACTACCGCGTTGCTTACAGGTAAGGTAAGTAATTGAATAACAAAATTGGCCAAGTCCTTGAAAACTAATTCGCTTGAATTATTATTATATTTTGTACCTTTGTACTTTGTAGCCAAATGTATCCAAAATGCTTCCATACATGTTGGGATTTCCGATGGAAACACCATACCCCAATCAAAAAGAGGAAGTTTATTCCATTGCTCCTCCAAATTTCTAATATATTCCATCGTCTTTTTTTTTTTTTGGAATTATTTCTAAAGGCAAGTCCTTAAAATCTGGACGGAAATGGTTTAGGCATACAGTTGGTCGAAAGTGTCGAATTTTCTTAAAAATTGTATAGTTTTCTGGAATTCGTTTTTCTATTTCATGTAGAAATGTTTTTATGAATAATTTAATGGAAGCTTTTACACTTAATACAATGCTGTTTGGGTAACTTTTTTCCATTTCGCAAAACTCATAATTTAGCTGAATTTCATCTAAATTTTTCAAATTATTTTCATTTTGTAAATAACTGAAAGTTTTGAAAATATCATATTCTTGAGATGATGGTAACGCCAATGAAGAAATATATTCGCTTTTCAGTATTACTTTTGACATTAAAGTAATGAGAAGATTTGTATCATCTTGGGCTCGGCAAAAGTCAAGGTTTGAACTTTGAAATAACTTATTTAAATCTGAAATTTGTTTTAATAAAGGTGTTAATGCAATCAAAAGGAGATGATTGAAGTCATTTTTGTACAAGTCAGAAAGAAGCCTTGTAGTATGACATTTTTCAGATAAACTAGCTATTCCAAAGTGACACTTAAGCTCTAAGTACTGATTACAAATTTTATTCACACATTCGTATCTTGAGAGCCAGCGCGTTTGACTAATTTTTGTGAGTTTTAGTGGGTCATCATCATTATTTAATAATTTATAGATAGTTTTATATTTACACCGCCTCACTGTACTTCTGGAAAACCAGTTCACTGTTTCAGATATCATGAATTTAAATAAAAGTGTGCTAAGAAAAAATATCGCCCAAAATCGTAGACCCTTAACGATTTATAGCCCAAAGCGTAATTGGGCTACTATTTTCAGATTGTTCTCGGCAATTTACAAAAAAGATAGCCCAATTTACGACAAATAGCCCAATATGGCAACTCTGTTGCCTAACGCTAACCTTCTTCAGTTCGTTTTACATCGTCAGTCTACAAGCATCTTAAAGTCTTCGTTGTTCTATTATGTGAGTACTTATTCATCGATATCCAAAAATTGTATTTCATTTAATATCAAGTCGGTAAATAAACTCTAATTTTGTGTTTGAGTAAATATATCAGTTTGATGTGTGTTTTTTTCTTATTTGAAAATAATTTTGGTTTCTGAAAAATTTTCAATGTGCTTATAATATTTTCATACTGCGCAATAATAATAGAACAATGATATGCGCACATTGTTATATATATACTTACATATGCGCACATTTATTTTAATTAAAAATTGTTCAGAGAAACCAAAATTATTTCCCATTAATACTGAAAAAAAAGAATATCAAAATCAATTGTTCAAGATGTTAAAATAATATTAAAATATTGCTATCTTTACACGCCAATATCAGAAGGGTGCATTCTTATGTACATAGGTACAAGGTACATACATATCCCAGTGCAAAATGTATTCTCATTTTACATTGCTATATGCACGGTTCATTAAAATTGATCATAAGCCTGACGAGAGGTTCTTGTATGAAATTTTTTTTAATATTAATATAAATTGAAAATTCTTTTCACAACTAGTAAGAATACTTAAATAAACCCTCATTAACGATTAAATCATGCAATTCAAAAAAATACTTTTGAAGTTACCGCATTTTAAGTTGCACCAATGAAAAAACATCTCAAAATTAGAAAACTTAAATTGCTTTTATTTCAAAACTATTTTTTGGAATTGCAAGATTTATACGATTATGAGTCTTTATTTAAATATTCTTACTAGTTTGGAAAAGAATTTTCAATTTAAATTAATATTAAACAAAATTTTCATACAAGTTTACTTATTTTAAGATTTTGTTGCACCAATGAAAAAAAATCTCCAAATTAGAAAACTTAAATTGCTTTTATTTCAAAACTATTTTTTGGAATTGCAAGATTTATACGATTCTGAGTCTTCATTTAAATATTCTTACTAGTTTTGAAAAGAATTTTCAATTTAAATTAATATTAAACAAAATTTTCATACAAGTTTACTTATTTTAAGATTTTGTTGCAACAATGAAAAAAAATCTCCAAATTAGAAAACTTAAATTGCTTTTATTTCAAAACTATTTTTTGGAATTGCAAGATTTATACGATTCTGAGTCTTCATTTAAATATTCTTACTAGTTTTGAAAAGAATTTTCAATTTAAATTAATATTAAACAAAATTTTCATACAAGTTTACTTATTTTAAGATTTTGTTGCACCAATGAAAAAAAAATCTCCAAATTAGAAAACTTAAATTGCTTTTATTTCAAAACTATTTTTTGGAATTGCAAGATTTATACGATTCTGAGTCTTCATTTAAATATTCTTACTAGTTTTGAAAAGAGATGCCCGTCAGCAACCAGCGTAGTCCACACACACATCACTATATTAACCGTTGCTTATACGTCTTTTGCTGTTTTGCAGTGGATTGTTTCGTCGTCGTGCGTATCAATAAAATTAATTTCTCAACTTTTTTTCTATTTTGTCGGTAAGTACCTAACTATTTTGGCCTTTATTTACTTTAAATTAATATTAAAAAAAAATTTATAGAAGAACCTCTCAAGTTTATTTATTTTAAGATTTTTTTTTTCAATGATACCTAAAACTTAAAATGCGGTAACTTCAAAAGAATTTTTTTTAATTGCATGATTTAAATGATAACGAGTCTTTCTTTAAGTATTCTTGCTAGATGTGAAAAGAATTTTCAATTTAAATTAATATCAACAAAAAATTTCATACAAGAACCTCTCGTCCGGTTCATTAAAATTGATCATAAGCCTGACGAGAGGTTCTTGTATGAATTTTTTTTTTAATATTAATATAAATTGAAAATTCTTTTCACAACTAGTAAGAATACTTAAATAAACCCTCATTAACGTTTAAATCATGCAATTCAAAAAAATACTTTTGAAGTTACCGCATTTTAAGTTGCACCAATGAAAAAAAATCTCCAAATTAGAAAACTTAAATTGCTTTTATTTCAAAACTATTTTTTGGAATTGCAAGATTTATACGATTCTGAGTCTTCATTTAAATATTCTTACTAGTTTTGAAAAGAATTTTCAATTTAAATTAATATTAAACAAAATTTTCATACAAGTTTACTTATTTTAAGATTTTGTTGCACCAATGAAAAAAAATCTCCAAATTAGAAAACTTAAATTGCTTTTATTTCAAAACTTTTTTTTGGAATTGCAAGATTTATACGATTCTGAGTCTTTATTTAAATATTCTTACTAGTTTTGAAAAGAATTTTCAATTTAAATTAATATAAAACAAAATTTTCATACAAGTTTACTTATTTTAAGATTTTGTTTCCTTTGTACAACTTAAAATGCGGTAATTTCAAAAGTATTTTTTTTAAATTGCAGTATTAATTGAAAGCAAATATAATGGAGCTGGTCAAAGAAAAATTAATATCCTGGAATATGGAGCATTTAATTGATGTTTTTAAAAGTGAGTAAATTGTATGTTTAACGCGATTCACTTCAATACTACTACATAAACCTTTTTTTTACTAACGCTTGCAAAATTTTCTTACTTATGTTTGTAAATATATAAACATTCATTGAATATTTATTTTTTAAAACAACAACACCTTAAGGCTTATCAGAAAAAAAAATGTATCTTTTTTAGTATGAGTTTTTTTTTATTGTTAAGAAAACTTATTGGAAGAAAACTTAAAATTAGATAAACTTAAAATGTATTCATTATGTTGTATTCATTATTATGTATTCTAGGGTCATTTTGTTACAAAATATAAAAAAATAAAAAGTTTATGTATTTTAAGTTTTCTTTCAATAAGTTTTCTTAGCAATAAAAAAAAAAACTCATACTAAAAAAGAAACATTTTATTCCGAATACTTTTGGGAGTGACCGTGCCTAAACATTTGCCAAGCCTTTAGATTTTTTTATTTGTAATAAATTTTTAAACAAAAAATTTAATTGAAATTTGATTGGAAGTTTTAATCATGTTTATCAACAAAGTTTCTAGAAAAAGATATTACATTGAAAAATTACTCAGATGTTATTCACATTGTAAAAAGTGATGGCCAAGTTAATTTATAAGTTCAAATGGAGAAAATAAACCAATTTACTTATTTTTATTTCTTTGCTGAGCAAACTCAATGTAATAGTTAAGTTTATGAAAGCGTTAATTTTTAATGCACCTATGCACAATTTTACATTAGAAATTAAAAGTAATTAATAACATTTTTTTCCTACGCTACATCCTTTTCTGTCTATTTTTATTATTTTTTCGATTAGTTGAACTTAATAATTAGTATGCAAAATTTCAGTATATTTATCATTTCACTTCTACTGCTAGATGAAGAAATCGACGATGAAGCATTTATTCAATTAGAATATGTAAATGTTTGTGAAATTATAAAGAAAACCGGCCCAAGAATTAAGTTTTGGAATAAATATGAAGCTGAATATAAGAAGAACGAAAACGTAAGATTAATTGAACATGTTCTTATAATTGTCAAAAAACTGCATAAATTTCATTGCAAAAAGAAAACGTCAGCATATTTCTTTTTCACTTAAAACATATTTCTCTGATTAGCATAAATGTTGGCAAAAAAATCATAGAAAGCAATTACGATCATTTAAAACAAATTTTACAAAGTCTAGCGGTCTGAAATTTATTTCAAAGCGATTGTTTGTTTTGGGCTTAAGTTTCGATTATCTTCATAATAAATTAGATATAAAAATTACAACTATTTTCTTAGATTTATTAAAAGTATATGCGTAATTTTGTTGATTCTTTAACCGAAGTTTAGTACCATAAGGCGATACGATATAAGGTGTTTATTCTACCTTGAACAACTGATCAATTTATACTTATATTTGGAAAAAAAAATATTTTGATCTACTTTTCTAAATCTTTTAGTTCTAAGAAAGTATTTTTTTTACACTTCAGAATTCTTTGTTGTAGTGAGCTTAAAGCAAGCTGTATTCTAAAAGCATATAAATACTTACTATTCATATATTATATTTGAATTAAAATATCTTTTTAAAAAGATTTAAAATGCGTTTCATTTACTAGATTGATAATTTATCAACCAGAAGTACACTATCCGACATAACTCAACAATCTTCCCCTTGGACTTCAACAAACCTATCGTTAGACGAGGATTTTGAAAAAACCATTCAATTTGTAAGTACATTTTTAAGTTTTAACAGTTCCGTTCAGTTAAATCCAGCTTTGACCATAGCAAAATATCTTTTTCTTTTATTTAAATAAAATAATTGAAAATATTTCGTAAAAATACAGTAGATGACGGACATTTTATATAAGAAAGAAAAGTTCTTTTGAATATCACTAAGACATTTCAAACAAGTTTCCAAAGGATTTGCATTCATTTATAAATATCGCTCATAATTTACCAAAAACAATCATTAAACTATGAATTTCTTTCACATTATCACGGGGTGGTTTCTTAAAGGCGTTTAATTTTCCAGGCAGTGAGAGAAATTTTGTACCAGCATAAATTTCTTAAATTAGTATTTATTTTACACGTATCTTTATGGAAATGTGCATTGTATTTCAGAATGTCTGTCTTATAAGCGAGTTTTTCTTATATGAGATTTTCTTACATCCGTCATCTACTGTAACGCATTTTGAAAATTTTTTTTAAAAACATTTCACTGACAACCAATAAAAGTATTATTTCATTTCCTCATCTTCTAAATATGATAAAAAGGTCCTTGAAGATCAATCAAATCTAAAACAAACAGTTGAGGAATACTTATCCCATGGTGAAGGAAAAGTTCTCACAACATTTTTTAAAACGCATGGAAGACTAGACGACTTTCATAGAAACCGTTTAGTTTCTATAATTATTGCTAAAGAGTTTGAATCCGGGAATTTTTCAAATATCAACGACTTTAGAATATCAACAGAAAGATTCACACAACTAACCCAACAAATCATTGATGCTTTTCCAACACTGAATCATCATCGACTTATTTTAACCCCTACATAAGAGAAACAAAACGAAAGGCATCTGGAAAGCTTTGGGACAGATTGCAAACTTTTAAAAGAACATTGAGACGATCTAAAACGCCAGTAAACATTACCACTACAACCATTGTTAAAAATACTAATATTGATACTGAAAAAATAAATGACAAATTTCAGTTCCTCTTTAATTACTTAGAACCATATGATAAGATTTTAGAGTTCTGGAAAGATACTGTAGAAGCAAGATCTCAGCTTTTTAAACAGGATCCAAATCTCACAATAAATTTGTATGTGGAAAAGTTTCCTTTTTTAAAAAGTGCTAAGGGCTACAAGCTATATAAAATAGACTTTGAGCATCACTACAGAGACAAATGCAATAATTTATTACATAAGTGGGCCGAAACAAACACTAAACTAATAAGCATTGCTGAAAGGAAAAATAAACTTGAAATAAGGGAACTTTTAACACAAAAAAGTAACATCATTGGGTTCTTCCTTCTTCCACACCTCCTATCTACACCAGTTTTAGGGAAGAGAAAACTTTCACAGACCAAACGAAACACCAAGCTTGAAAGCGCCAATTCGTTTATCATTCATGTTTCGGTATGTCTATTTTTTTCAGTTTTACAAACTTGAAGTGCAACGAGTATTTGCCAACTTTTTTATTTAAGTATATAAATATCTAAAAAAATTTTAAGCATTAAGAAAGCAGCTGAGACTTCTTGCTTTAGTAAATGCAAGAAGTTTCCGGGTTTCTTGAGCAAGTTTCGCTTAAGCGGAGTGTTTACTAGATAGTTGGTTGACAAATACTCGGGGACGAAAAAAGCATTTTATATTAGCGGATTTTACTGTAAATCATTAAACGATTGTTTTTATTAAAAACCTATAAAATAAATTATCTTTTTCAGAGTTCAAGTCAAATCAAGGAGAAATTGGGAGAGTTGAGGGAACAACTTAAAAAAAACAAACAGACATTGCAACCGACCGTCCTTCTTGTCGGGGAAAGTAAAGCACAGTGCTTAAAAATATTGATGAAGAATACGTGCAGATTATGAACGACCCTTTTAAAGATATCTCGACGCAATATCAAAGAATTAAAATATTAAAAGAAAATTCGTTGTACTTTCCTTCTTTGTCAACCACTATCGGTAACCGCTTGGACTATATTAACCTTGAAAATCGTACAGTACTTCAAAATATAACAGTTAAGGAGAAATATATATCTCTTAAGAGTAGTCTTATTGTGTTTTTAGAAAATAGTTCAGTTTTCGATCATGTCATAAATTATATGAAGACACTTGAGCTTGAAACAAATTCCATTAGTAATATCATGCAAACCTTATTTTGGAAGGATATATGCTCTAAATACCCTTCTCAAGGTATTATTTTACCCTTGCTTGTGTACTTTGATGACTTCGAGGTTAATAATCCCTTGGGATCAAGAACAGGCTACCAAAAATTAGGTGGCGTTTATATATCATTTCCATTTCTTTCACCACTTTACAGGTCTAAATTGGAAAACATTTTTGTTACATTGTTGTTTCATACATTAGACAAAAAAACATATGGAAATAGCGTATTTCGTCCCCTAGTTGATGAATTGAAACAACTTGAAAGTAGTCCTATAAACATATTTGATAAACAGATTTACTTTGTTCTTGTTTCGTGTATAGGTGATAACCTGGGGCTCAATTCCATGCTAGGGTTCACTGAAAGCTTTTCATGCAATTTTTTTTGCAGAATATGTAAAATTCACAAAAACGTAGCACAAACTGCTTCCACACAAGACCCTTTCTTAATTAAAAATCCATACAACTACGCAGTTGATTTAAGGATAAACGATGTGAAAAAAACTGGCATTTTATCACCCTGTATTTTTAATGAGTTAAGTAGCTTTCATGTTTGCCGAAATTTTAGTGTTGACCTTCTTCATGATCTTTATGAAGGAATTTGTGGTTTCGAAGTATCTTTCATATTGCATTCCTTTATTGTAAATAAATTGTTTTCGTTACAAACATTAAACAATAGAATTTTAGGTTTCTTTTATGGCCGGTTTGAAGGTTTAAATAAACCTCAAGAGTTCAGCATGGATAGTTTAAAAAATAATAAGCTAAGATATTCGGCTTCAGAACTAATATGGCTAATAAGATATCTTCCTCTTATTATTTCTGATCTGGTACCTGAAACTGACATCATTTGGGAGATTTTATTAACTTTGAAAGAAATAATAGAATTACTCTTTTTAGAAAGTATTGACGAAAGTATTATTATTCAGTTAGAATACTTAATAGAACAACATCATACTTTATATTTAACCCATTTTCAAATGCCCCTTAAACCAAAGCATCATTTTCTCACGCATTATCCTTTCTTAATGCGAAAATTTGGACCACTGAAACAGTTTTGGGTAATGCGACATGAAGCAAAGCATAAAGAATTAAAACAAATTGCAAGTTCTACAAGATCTCGAATAAACATTTGCCATACAATTGCTGAACGGATTCAATTATCTTTTTTCCAAAATAAATTTCAAAACGATTTTGAGAATAAAATATTTTCTGGGAAAGAAATTAAAAACATTAACGCTTTTAAAGAATTTTCTCTTCATGTTGCTCAGCTAAAAAATGTTGATTTTGATGCAAAGTTTTGCAGATGGGCAACAATTTGTGATGTTAAAGTCAAAACTGGAATGGTATTGGAATTTGAAAATATTGATAATTTTCCATGTTTCGGACTCATAGAATTGATTAGTGTTACTTCTAATTCAAGCATTTTTTGTATCTGCAAATTACTTAAAACTCTTTATTTTGATAGACACAGTTATGGGTATGCTGTAGAGAAAACTGATACTGCTAAGCTAATTGAATTTAAATTAAATGTAACAACTATTCATTCATTGATCTTTTCGAATGAAGAATTTTATGTAACTACATAGAAACTCTAGGTTTCAGCAAGTTTTATGAAATGATTTTGTTTTAGTGCATCGTCCAGGGTTTTGTTCCAAACCTTCGCAGCTTGTTTAAGTCCATAAATACTTCCTCTTAGCTTACATACCTTGTGTCCTTCCTGACTTAACTATGGCCACGTGCATACAAACATACATTTAAATGCATTTATTTTTTATTAAAACATTAAAAAGAACAATATCATTTTCATGCTTTCAAATATAATGGAATAACTATCCATGCTCTTTTTTAATGAAGAGCCTTATGTTACTATTTTAAAAGTGTATTGTAGCGTAAAAAATAAGTGATTTATGCTGTTACAGTGTCCTTAGCTTTTGTAGACAAGTTTTTCTTTTAATATTGAATATAGAGCTACATCCTATTCATGTTCGGTTCACTAAAGGGTTCATAATTTGCAAAATGAAAAAAGAGTGGCATTGTCATTGCATTTATTTTACGTTCGTATTAATAATTTATGTTTATAATTACCAAATTATTTAACTATGATATGATTACTTTAAGTTAAAGTTTAATTAATAAAAATTAATGAAATAAATTGTTTTAAAAATGCAAAATACTAATATCAAAGATTTTTATTTTTTTTTTTGGATGATGAGTTTAAGAATATTTCACTTTTGAATATTATGAAATATATAGAAAAATTACAAACTTAAGTTAATATTACTTAATCTTAACTTTAAAAACTGATAATATGATAAACTTAGTAGAAACCAAAGAATAATTTGGTTTCCAGTAATTTCATCTTAAAACTTTTGGATTCCACATAAAATTTTGTATTCCACTTCGGATTGATCCTTTGCTGTTAAGGTTTTCTGGATTTTCAGCTGGTATTTTAAAATCGAGCTCCATTTTGAAGTAAATGGATGTCAAACAGTTTAAATAAAAACTAATCATTTGCGTTTGGGTTACCACAAATAAAAGAAAGTAAGTATAACATTAAAAGTAAGGTAAGTAGGTATACAGAAGTTAAATTTAATTAGTTTATTATGCTACAATAATTTCAGTAAGAATAGCTATAACTTATTGAAATTTCCCATTAAAATTAGTTGCAATCTCATAAATTATAGGTAAAGTTACAATAAATAAAGGTATTCCAACAATAGCATTTGTTAAAAAGGCATTCTGGAATGAAAATGAAACTCATATTATTGGAAATTTCCCATTAAAATTAGTTGCAATCTCATAAATTATAGGTAATGGCACAATAAATAAAGGTATTCCAACAATAGCATTTGTTAAAAGGGCATTCTGGAATGTAAATATGTAAATGAAACTTATATTATTGGAAATTTCCCATTAAAATTAGTTGCAATCTCATAAATTATAGGTAATGGCACAATAAATAAAGGTATTCCAACAATAGCATTTGTTAAAAGGGCATTCTGGAATGTAAATGAAACTAATATTATTGGAAATTTCCCATTAAAATTAGTTGCAATCTCATAAATTATAGGTAATGGCACAATAAATAAAGGTATTCCAACAATAACATTTGTTAAAAGGGCATTCTGGAATGTAAATGAAACTTATATTATTGGAAATTTCCCATTAAAATTAGTTGCAATCTCATAAATTATAGGTAAAGTTACAATAAATAAAGGTATTCCAACAATAGCATTTGTTAAAAAGGCATTCTGGAATGTAAATGAAACTTATATTATTGGAAATTTCCCATTAAAATTAGTTGCAATCTCATAAATTATAGGTAAAGTTACAATAAATAAAGATATTCCAACAATAGCATTTGTTAAAAAGGCATTCTGGAATGAAAATGAAACTTATATTATTGGAAATTTCCCATTAAAATTAGTTGCAATCTCATAAATTATAGGTAAAGTTACAATAAATAAAGGCATTCCAACAATAGCATTTGTTAAAAAGGCATTCTGGAATGTAAATGAAACTTATATTATTGGAAATTTCCCATTAAAATTAGTTGCAATCTCATAAATTATAGGTAAAGTTACAATAAATAAAGATATTCCAACAATAGCATTTGTTAAAAAGGCATTCTGGAATGAAAATGAAACTTATATTATTGGAAATTTCCCATTAAAATTAGTTGCAATCTCATAAATTATAGGTAATGGCACAATAAATAAAGGTATTCCAACAATAGCATTTGTTAAAAGGGCATTCTGGAATGTAAATGAAACTTATATTATTGGAAATTTCCCATTAAAATTAGTTGCAATCTCATAAATTATAGGTAATGGCACAATAAATAAAGGTATTCCAACAAAAGCATTTTTTGTTAAAAGGGCATTCTGGAATGTAAATGAAACTTATATTATTGGAAATTTCCCATTAAAATTAGTTGCAATCTCATAAATTATAGGTAATGGCACAATAAATAAAGGTATTCCAACAATAACATTTGTTAAAAGGGCATTCTGGAATGTAAATGAAACTTATATTATTGGAAATTTCCCATTATTATTAGTTGCAATCTCATAAATTATAGGTAAAGTTACAATAAATAAAGGTATTCCAACAATAGCATTTGTTAAAAAGGCATTCTGGAATGAAAATGAAACTTATATTATTGGAAATTTCCCATTAAAATTAGTTGCAATCTCATAAATTATAGGTAATGTTACAATAAATAAAGGTATTCCAACAATAGCATTTGTTAAAAAGGCATTCTGGAATGAAAATGAAACTTATATTATTGGAAATTTCCCATTAAAATTAGTTGCAATCTCATAAATTATAGGTAATGTTACTATAAATAAAGGTATTCCAACAATAGCATTTGTTAAAAAGGCATTCTGGAATGAAAATGAAACTTATATTATTGGAAATTTCCCATTAAAATTAGTTGCAATCTCATAAATTATATTTAAAGTTACAATAAATAAAGGTATTCCAACAATAGCATTTGTTAAAAAGGCATTCTGGAATGTAAATGAAACTTATATTATTGGAAATTTCCCATTAAAATTAGTTGCAATCTCATAAATTATAGGTAAAGTTACAATAAATAAAGGTATTCCAACAATAGCATTTGTTAAAAAGGCATTCTGGAATGTAAATGAAACTTATATTATTGGAAATTTCCCATTAAAATTAGTTGCAATCTCACAAATTATAAATAATATCGCAATAAAGAAAGGTATTCCAACAATCGTCTTTGTTAAAATGTCATCCTTAATAGTTCAAATAGCTATATGTATTGGAGCTTTGTCCTCACGAAAAATTTAAATTAAAAAAAAGCAGGTCAAATAACAATAATTATAGTTAAAAATCCATTTTGGAAAGTAATTGAAACTGTAATTATTGCAGTTATCCCTTTATGTTTTGTTTGATTACTTCCACAATATCGTAAAATAAATACTATTTGGTCATTCCAACAATAAATATGGTTAAAATTTCATTTCGTTTATTAAATACCACTATAATGAATTGGAGATAAACTATAAAGTATTGTTAAGGTCTCCATAAAATATAGGCTACATTAAGAAACAGATTGTTATTTCACCTTTACTTTTAGTAAATTAACTAGAAATTGAATGGAATGGAATGGAATTGATCATTATACCAATGCGATCCAAAACTATACCAATATAGTTATAGCATATATCCAATACAATTTATTGTATTTTTAACAATAAAAAGTTGAAGTCACGATTTCACCTATAAATATTGTTGAATAACACGTGAAAATACGGTTAAAATAACAATATGTTTTCTGAGTGTAGTAATTTAAAACGAGATATCGAAATAACTTTCATTGATCATCTGTATGCACTAAATTTAAATCAGGTTAACAATGTTTTAAACAGTTTGCTAAAAATTTTGGATCTTGTATTCATTCCTTGTGATGAACTTAAGGTATCAGTAAGTGAAATTGTTCCTTATTCATTGTTGAATAACTCGATTCATCATAAGGAATTATATATAGTTCTTTTTACTTACAATTATTTAAAAAATGATAACTCAAATGCTAATTCTTTTAATTTTTCAAAATCAAATTTTATTGAACCCAATAATTATCTAGGTAATGTTGATTGGAATACGGAGTTTCTAGGTCTGAATTTAAGTAACTCATTTCATCATTTTGTAGATATTTTAACAAAAGCTTTTGATTTATATGTGCCACGTAGAAACAAAAAGAATGTGTCCAAACCTCCATGGTATAATAAGAAATTGGCACATCTTAAAAATTTGAAGAACAAATCCTTTGCTAAGTTTAAAAAAACAAATAATATGGAGGACAAAAATCAGTTTTGTAAACTACGTAAGGATTTTACCATCCTCAGTAAATTCTCACATAGAAATTATATTTTGAATTTGGAACAGGACTTGAAGAGTGACCCAAAACGTTTCTGGTCGTTTATTAAATCCAAAAGAAAATCTATAGGAATTCCAACGTCTATGAATTACGGAAGCGTTGAATCTACAGATGTTAATAATACTGTAGAACTCTTTGCTCAGTTTTTCGAGTCGGTGTATTCTAATTTAACTCCAAATTGTATTCAGTCTCCAGGGAATGTACCTAAAGTTGATATTGGATTTTTATCATTTTCATAGATGACATCGTTAAACATATCAGATATAGCAATTGTTTTATATATGCCGATGATTTGAAATTATTTTTAAAAATAACCTCCATTGATGATTGCGTTAAGCTTCAAAAGGATTTAGACAATTTGTCTAAAAGGTGTAATTTTAATTGCTTAAATCTTAATATAAAAAAAATGTTTTATTATTTCTCTTTCTAGAAAACCTCTTCCTCATGAGTTTATGTATTCTCTTGAATGCAATACCCTTCAGAGAACTTCAAAAGTGAAAGATTTAGGTGTTCATTTCGACTCAAAGTTTTCGTTTTCTTTACATGTTGATACTGTTGTTGCTAAATCTAACGCAATGTTAGGATTCATTAAAAGAAATTCTAGTGATTTTTCTGACCCTTATACTCTGGTTTCACTGTATACTTCCTTGGTAAGACCAAATCTTGAATATGCGGATATCATCTGGAACCCTTACCAACAGTCTTTCTGCGATAGAATTCAAAGAGTTCAGAATCGTTTTACGAAATACGTATTCTATAAATTGAATTGGAATTTTACCCCTTCTTCTCGAGCCAGGCAAAGCTTTTTGGGTCTGCAACCTCTAAAGTCCAGAAGAATTATTCAGGATATTGTTTTTGTGCGTGACATTCTTTGCTACCACATAAAGTGCCCCTTGTTACTTTCTATTGTACAAGTTTATGCCCCAATACGACCATTAAGGGAAAGACACCTTCTTTTTGAGCCAAGGCATAGAACAAATTATGGTCAGAATGAACCACTTTCAAGGTCAATCAGAGAGTTCAATAATGTTTATGAGCACATTGATTTAATTTTTTCTCGAGAAAATTTTAAAAACATATTGTACTACTTATTTCTAAGAATTTGATATTTGGTATAAGAAATAAATAAATAAATAAATTCTTAACATCTAAATTGAGTGTTCCTGCGACCAAATATTTGATTATCATGGATTCCTCTATCTGGCCATGCTTTGTCCAAATAAAAAAATTCGTCTCGCGAGAAAACAATAATGAACTAACTAAACCCTCATTTCAGCCTACGGGAACTCCATCATCATCATCATCATCATCATCATCATCATCATCATCATCATCATCATCATCATCATCATCATCATCATCATCATCATCATCATCATCATCATCATCATCATCATCATCATCATCATCATCATCATCATCATCATCATCATCATCATCATCATCATCATCATCATCATCATCATCATCATCATCATCATCATCATCATCATCATCATCATCATCATCATCATCATCATCATCATCATCATCATCATCATCATCATCATCATCATCATCATCATCATCATCATCATCATCATCATCATCATCATCATCATCATCATCATCATCATCATCATCATCATCATCATCATCATCATCATCATCATCATCATCATCATCATCATCATCATCATCATCATCATCATCATCATCATCATCATCATCATCATCATCATCATCATCATCATCATCATCATCATCATCATCATCATCATCATCATCATCATCATCATCATCATCATCATCATCATCATCATCATCATCATCATCATCATCATCATCATCATCATCATCATCATCATCATCATCATCATCATCATCATCATCATCATCATCATCATCATCATCATCATCATCATCATCATCATCATCATCATCATCATCATCATCATCATCATCATCATCATCATCATCATCATCATCATCATCATCATCATCATCATCATCATCATCATCATCATCATCATCATCATCATCATCATCATCATCATCATCATCATCATCATCATCATCATCATCATCATCATCATCATCATCATCATCATCATCATCATCATCATCATCATCATCATCATCATCATCATCATCATCATCATCATCATCATCATCATCATCATCATCATCATCATCATCATCATCATCATCATCATCATCATCATCATCATCATCATCATCATCATCATCACCACCATCACCATCATCATCATCATCATCATCATCATCATCATCATCATCATCATCATCATCATCATCATCATCATCATCATCATCATCATCATCATCATCATCATCATCATCATCATCATCATCATCATCATCATCATCATCATCATCATCATCATCATCATCATCATCATCATCATCATCATCATCATCATCATCATCATCATCATCATCATCATCATCATCATCATCATCATCATCATCATCATCATCATCATCATCATCATCATCATCATCATCATCATCATCATCATCATCATCATCATCATCATCATCATCATCATCATCATCATCATCATCATCATCATCATCATCATCATCATCATCATCATCATCATCATCATCATCATCATCATCATCATCATCATCATCATCATCATCATCATCATCATCATCATCATCATCATCATCATCATCATCATCATCATCATCATCATCATCATCATCATCATCATCATCATCATCATCATCATCATCATCATCATCATCATCATCATCATCATCATCATCATCATCATCATCATCATCATCATCATCATCATCATCATCATCATCATCATCATCATCATCATCATCATCATCATCATCATCATCATCATCATCATCATCATCATCATCATCATCATCATCATCATCATCATCATCATCATCATCATCATCATCATCATCATCATCATCATCATCATCATCATCATCATCATCATCATCATCATCATCATCATCATCATCATCATCATCATCATCATCATCATCATCATCATCATCATCATCATCATCATCATCATCATCATCATCATCATCATCATCATCATCATCATCATCATCATCATCATCATCATCATCATCATCATCATCATCATCATCATCATCATCATCATCATCATCATCATCATCATCATCATCATCATCATCATCATCATCATCATCATCATCATCATCATCATCATCATCATCATCATCATCATCATCATCATCATCATCATCATCATCATCATCATCATCATCATCATCATCATCATCATCATCATCATCATCATCATCATCATCATCATCATCATCATCATCATCATCATCATCATCATCATCATCATCATCATCATCATCATCATCATCATCATCATCATCATCATCATCATCATCATCATCATCATCATCATCATCATCATCATCATCATCATCATCATCATCATCATCATCATCATCATCATCATCATCATCATCATCATCATCATCATCATCATCATCATCATCATCATCATCATCATCATCATCATCATCATCATCATCATCATCATCATCATCATCATCATCATCATCATCATCATCATCATCATCATCATCATCATCATCATCATCATCATCATCATCATCATCATCATCATCATCATCATCATCATCATCATCATCATCATCATCATCATCATCATCATCATCATCATCATCATCATCATCATCATCATCATCATCATCATCATCATCATCATCATCATCATCATCATCATCATCATCATCATCATCATCATCATCATCATCATCATCATCATCATCATCATCATCATCATCATCATCATCATCATCATCATCATCATCATCATCATCATCATCATCATCATCATCATCATCATCATCATCATCATCATCATCATCATCATCATCATCATCATCATCATCATCATCATCATCATCATCATCATCATCATCATCATCATCATCATCATCATCATCATCAATTTTTTTTCTTATTTCTTTCGCTTTTGATAATTTCATTCATACTTTTCTTTCCATATTTCTTTCTCTTTGATAATACAATAAATTCCTGTGCTACGTTACATCTCATCTTTGGTTTTGCATATTATTTAATAATTAGATATTTCTTTATCCTTTGAAGGTTGCTACGTTTTATCTTAAAACTTATGAAACTACTTTGTGAATTCGAATTTTTAACTACTTCTATATTTTCTCGTTCAAAATGGAACAAGTTGACATTGTAGGAGGGTACGCAGGCATTAGTAGTGACGACATCTTACGGTCCATGATTAGAATCTTAAATAATAATCAGGAAGGTCTTCGGGTGTGTCACTTCAACGCACAAAGCTTATTTTGTAAAATTGATGAACTTAGGGATGTGTTTGAGGGTTCTGATACCGATATCATCTGCGTTTCTGAAACTTGGTTTCTGGATTCAAATAGTGACGGAATGTATAGCCTTGGAAATTATAAGTTATATCGTGCCGATAGATGTGGGAGAAGAGGTGGGGGAGTGGCGGTGTATGTACGCAAAAATCTTACCTGTAAATTTAACTGCAAGTCCGAAGCGGGGTGTGTAATTGAATATATTTTTATAGACATTATGGCTGAAAATAGTTCATTAACAATAGGCGTTGTGTATAGACCACATAACGATGTTGCTTTAACCCCGTTGCTTACGCTTTTGGAAAATTTTTCTTTGCGCGCTTCTAAAGTGCTTGTTTGTGGTGACTTTAATAGCAACCTTCTTACTGAAAACCTACCAATTGATGAAATGAGGACATTTAATTTGTTTCCAGTTAACACGACCTTTGCAAATCATTTTGTAGGTAGATCGGAAACACTCTTAGATGTTTTTTTGTAAGTGATCTGTGTGATGTTTTACATTATGACCAGTTGTCCGCATCAGCTTTTTCAAAACACTTAGTGTTCGATTTTGGGATAGATAGCCTTGACACCACATTTGAGTATCGAGATTTTAGCAGAGTAGATTATTCTCGTTTGGAACAACAGGTACATTGTATTGAATGGGATAGATTTTATTATTTCGCTTCTCCCAATGATCAAGTGGAATATCTGAATTCTAGGATTTTAAATCTGTTTAACAACATTCCAATCAGAACTAGAACTTTAAATTGTGGATAGTGTCCCTGGTTTTCGAATGAAATTCGAAGGCTCTTACTTCAGCGGGATCAAGCATACAGAGTGTGGAAAAGATGTAGATTAGATTTTCACCTTCAAAATTTTCGTACTCTTCGTAACCAAGCCGTTTGTAAAATAAAATCAGCTAAAATTGAAATGTACAGTAGAAAGCTAGGAACAACATCAAATAAACGTCAACTATGGAAAAATCTAAAGGAAATTGGGATAGGTAAACAAAACATGGAATGTAAATAGAATATCGATGTAGAGGTATTAAATCAAAACTTTATTCATGGGAACTGAACACAAACGATATACCATGCTATTAAATGTCTCCTTTTTATATTGTATTGGGCAAAATGAATTGCTTGGTATATAACGTGGAATGTTAGTTGGTTTCCTATATATTGAAAACTCAAGCTTATTATCACCATGTCTCTTTACAAGAACATCTAAAATTGGAAGTTTTTTTTTTGCCATTTCAAATGTAAATTTCAGCGATGGCCATTTTGAATTCAAAATGTTCAAGAAAGCATTTAAATTGTATGGATTTATAGATGCAAACACATCATCAACGTATCTAAACCATATCAGTGGTAAGTTACCTCCGGCTTCAATGCTTTTCTCAAAGTTTGACATGATAACAAGAATGGTGAAAAAACAATCTAAAATAATGAAAAGAATAATGGGTACGTTCAGGAGAATTAAGGGACTGCAATTGAAATGAAGGGAGATTTTTCTTCCCTTACTATCCAGTCAAAAATCACCTGCATTTGCAGGAAACTTTTTGACAGCTGGCCAATCAGAGACAAGAAAATTGCCTTTGCCTTGCAGTCCTTTCGTCGACTGAACTCACCCAATGTCGTTTTCAATTGGCAATCTGGAAGCAGAAAAAAGCATTCTGAATGCGTTCAATTGGGCCAAAGTGACAGTTCTGATTCTAAAAAAAAGAGAATTTCTCTTTTGGATTTAAAATCAGGAGCAAAAACAGAATCACTCACACATTCAAAGATTTAAGTGTCATACTTGATAATTCATATTTTTTTAAATTTACAAACTGTGAAGTGATTGCTTGAAATACTAATACTGTCACACCAAACATCAAATTTTTCAGAATCGAAAAAAAACTGTTCAATTGGGATTCCGAATCTAAAACCAATTCCGGATTGCCAATTGAAAACGACGTAAGTTTAACAACACTAAAAACACCTAAAGAGACTGAAGAGAAGAGACGATTGAAAATTCATTTTGCACCTTCAATAACAAATAAGCTCTCCAAAGTTTTAGAGGAACAAAATATACAATTTGTGTATTCATCCGACGAGCAACTCAAATCGAAGCTAGGGTCAACAAAAGACAGAACAGAAAACAATAAAAAACCAGGTATTTACGAAATTGCATGCAATGAGTGTGAGCAGAAGAAATATTGAAACTTTCGTGTCTATTAGGAGGATAGTGAAAAGAAACGCACCGGACTATGATCAGCTTAAGACTAACTTTATTTAATATCACACTTATAATCTAAACTTACAAACTATACTACATAAATGTTTACTCTTATACTGTGTAGGGTACAGAGCGTTAATAGCAGAAGGTACCTTTAACATTCATGACACTCCCCCAAACTTATTATAAACTTAATATATAAAATACCATTCATGTTAAATTGAAACTAATATACAATTTGTATCAAGGTATAAATTAAAAAGAACAAGTTTTAGTTTTGTTCATTGAGTTAGTTATAAACAGTGTGTATGATTTCAATGCAGAAACAGATCAGCATTTTAAACTAAAAATTCATTTAATAATTCATAATAATTCATAATAATAATAATAATAATAATTCAATAATTCAAAAACAAAATTTTTCTATTCTATTCTATCTTCTATTCAAAGTTCTGATATTTTTTTTTTTTTTTTTTTTTTTTTTTTTTTTTTTATGTTTCGTTTGGCACCCATCTTTTAATTGGAACAGGTGCTCTCTTAGATCTACGTGGCGAGTTGGATAATGAAACAGGCTTCTTATATCTATGCCCCACATTTGTAGGTGCAAAAGACACTTCTTTGAATTTTGTCTTTTTCAATTGTGAAATATGAGCGGATCTATATACACCATCAGTATTTACAGTATAGATAACATTTCCTACTTTTCTTACGATAATTCCAGGTATCCAATTAAAAGAAAAGTTATTTTTTAGCTTATATAAAATTTTATCACCTGGTTTAAAAATTATATTTTTACGTTGGCCTACGTTTAAAAATGAAACTTTTTTCTTTTTGGCTTTTGTTTCAATTTCTTTTATTTTCATATTTACTTTATTTCCATCACGAATTTTAGGATTAATTTCATCTAAAAGAGTTTTCGGTTTCCTTTTAAATATAATTTCATTTGGGCATAAATTGGTTATTGTTGATGGAGTTGACCGATACTTCAAAAGAAAATTATTAATTAAAATATCCATTGGAAGTGATTCATAGTTGGGATCATTTAACATTTTTTTTAGAGCATTTTTTGAAGTTTGAACGGCTCTCTCCGCAGCCCCATTGGACTGTGGATGGTACGGTGGACTCTTCAAACATTTTATGTTGTTATCTACACAAAATTTGACAAAAACATCCGAACTGAAAGGTGGTCCGTTATCAGATACTAGTGTGGAGGGCAAACCAAAATAAGTAAAAAGTGATCTTAAAACGGATATAACGTTTTCAACTTTTGTTTGTTTCATAGCCTTGACATCAATCCATTTTGTGTAGCTATCCACAATAAGTAAGTAGTTGAAACCTTTCATATAAAAAAAATCGATGTGTATACGTTCAAAAAAACATTTTGACTCAGGCCATCGTTCATGATATTGTGATGCTGGCTTGCTACCTGAAAAAGCACAAGGTTTACACTTTGATACAAAAACGTCAATATCATGATCGATCCCTGGCCACCAAAAATATTGTCTGGCTAACATTTTCATGCGGACGACACCCACATGTGATTCATGAAGATGAACTAAAATCGATTGTTGTAAAATGTCTGGTATTACCAATCGCTCGCCATAAAAAAGACACCCTTCTTCTTCGGATAATTGCAATCTTTTATGAAAAAATTTCATTAAGGTTTCTGGCACACTGCTTGGCCATCCTGTTTGTACCATATTTAAAACATTTTTAATTTTCCAATCTCTATTTGACTCGACAGCTACATCTTCAAATTTAACGTTTAAAAAACTATCGCACTTTATTGCACTTAAAAGTGAACTATACTCCTCTACTTCTGTAGGGTAGGCAAGGGGAAGACGTGAAAGCCCGTCTGCATTGTTCATTTGAGTACCTTTCTTATACTCAATTTTATACTGATACATACTTAATATCAAGGCCCACCGATGAATCCTAGCCGCTGTCACTGGCGGTGTGGACTTCTTGGGATTAAAAATTTCTCGTAACGGCTGATGGTCAGAGTAAATTGTGAAAGATTTTCCATATATATATTTATGGAATTTCTTTACCGTGAAAATAATAGCTAACGCTTCCCTATGGAGCTGGGAGTATTTTTTTTCAGAAGAACTCAGCGTACTAGAAGCAAAAAGAACTGGTCTTTCTACCCCGTCAACTATATGAGATAAGATTCCGCCTACTCCATAAGGACTCGCGTCACAATGTAAAATTATCTGTTTATTTGGGTCATAATGAGCTAACATTTTACTTTTTAAAATCGCTTCTTTACTTTTTATGAATGCTTTTGACCAGTGAAAACCAACATCTTTTTTTGTTAGATTATAAAGATCTTTGAGTTCTGAAGAAAGGTTCGGAATAAATCTCGAATAATAATTTAACAACCCAAGATACGATTTTAATTGGCTCACGTTTTCTGGCTTAGGGGCATTTTTAATCGCTTCCAACTTTTTAAAACTGGGTTTAATTCCATCTTTATTAATCACATGCCCTAAGTACTCTATTTCACTTTGAAAAAACTGGCATTTATCCATTTTGACTCTAACTTTGTATTTTTCTAATCTGTCAAGAACTTTAATTAAATTTGATCTACACTCATCATAGTTCGAGCCGCCTATAATTATATCATCGAGATAACACTGCACTTTGGGAACGTTCTTTAAAATCTCGTCCATTATGGATTGGAAAATGGCAGGTGCGCATTTGACACCGAAAATTAGACGTCGAAATCTGAAAAGTCCCTTATGGGTATTTATGGTCAACAATTCTTGGCACTTCTCTTCAACTTCCACTTGTTGATAAGCACCTTCCAGATCTAGGACACAAAAACAGGTTGAGTTGCTCAAACTTGCAAAAATGTCATCGCACCTTGGCAAAGGATAATGATCGGTTCGCACAAATGGGTTAATTGTGACTTTACAGTCAACACATAAACGAATATCCCCATTGGGTTTCGTAACCACCACCACAGGTGAGGCCCAATCACTATACCGTACTGAATATATAATATTTTCTTCTAAAAGCCTATCTATCTCACGTTCTACCTTATCCCGTATGGAACAGTATATGGTCTAAAAAATACCGGGGTACTATTTTCTTTCAAAATGATGTTTGCTTTATATTCTAAAATCGAATCGCGCTTATCTCCTTGGAATACACTTTTATATTTTTGAACTAAATCACTTACTTTCGAGTTATTTTCCTTCAAACTATCACATGCACTAACGTCAAATAACGCACTCCTCCAATTCGGAAGAAGTCTATCGAGCCATGACCTCCCTAACAGTGGGATAAAAATTTTAGGTCCATCAACTATAATCAATTCCAATTGAAAAACTTGTTCACTATCTGTCAAATGAATCGAAACCTTACATGCACCAACTATAACCACTTTACTCCCTGAAATTACATTAAGAGTCCTATTACACGATTCAAGAATTTGATTTGGGAATAATTCATCAAATGTTTTTATATGCATGACAGATGTACATGCGCCCGAATCAAGTTCCATTCCCAAACGTTTGCCATTACAAATTACATATACAATTAGAGGAGTATTAACACTTTGTAAATTATGTATATATCCTAAATGAATAGCTTGGTCTCTTTCTGTTTCTTCGTCGTTTTTTATGGCACGAATGTTGTTGCCACTCGCACCACTGTACCGGTTTCGCGATCTACCTCGAGATTTACTTCTTTTGTTCTTCTTATAACAGTTACCTTGAACATGTCCCCATTTTTTACAGAAGTAGCACTGCACGTTATCGAAATTACCCCTCGCTGCACTGGTTGGATGTCGATATATTCTCTCATCTGGATTTTTGTAGTCCATCGAATTTCCCTTTAAACTTTTTTGTTTCACCGCATGCACTGTTCCCACTGCCGAAGCTCCACTCATATGCACCATCTCCACCTCGATCAATTCCATATTAAGGGCTGTCTCACATGCCTTTTCAAAGGTCAAGTCTCCCATATCAATCAATTTTGTTTGGATCTTTTTATTTTTGATGCCCATCAAAAGCCTGTCTTTGAGAGCTTCTTCGAGGAATTCACCATATTTGCAATTTGTGGCTAATTGCTTAATAGACACAATAAAATCAGAAATGCTTTCTGCTGAGTCTTGGTTGCGATTTAAGAATTTAAACCGCTCCGCTACTGTGTTCTTCTTTGGCTCATAGTGCGCTTTAAGTTTTTCTACCAGATCATCATATTTGTACTCGTCTGGTTTTCGTGGTGCAACTAGAGTCTTAGCAATAGCATAAAGTTCACTACCTCCCATTCCAATTATGAAAGACACTTTGTCCTCATCTTTAACAATTTTATTCAATTTTAACAAATGAGTCATACGCTCGATGTACTCATTGAAATTATCACCCGCATTAAAATATTCTATGCGTCCAATAAAGCTAGACATTGTATTGTTGGATTTTGTGTCTACTTTTTCGTCTTTTAAAGAAACTTTTTTTTCTTCAGTTTCGTTATCACTCATTTAAGTATAGGGCACACAACTTTGAAAAAAAATTATTTTCTTTGTTTGCCTCGTCGCCAGTTTCGTGTCTATTAGGAGGATAGTGAAAAGAAACGCACCGGACTATGATCAGCTTAAGACTAACTTTATTTAATATCACACTTATAATCTAAACTTACAAACTATACTACATAAATGTTTACTCTTATACTGTGTAGGGTACAGAGCGTTAATAGCAGAAGGTACCTTTAACATTCATGACAGAAACAAGGTTTAATGAGCATCTAGCTAACAAAAAGCTCAACAGACATAATAAATCTGCAGTTGCCTTACACATGATAGAGAACGAGCATAGTATGACGAAAGAACATTTAAAGCTTATCAAACATGTAAGGGACGACAGATCCTTGGACGCATATGAAAGCTTGTACATGCACAAAAACAACAACATCTTGATGAATACCATGGATGCACCGATCAAGTCATCTCTCTTCAACATCATAGGAAGACAAAACTAGCTAAATGTTTTATGTGTGCAAGGTTAAAAGCTTTAATAATAAGTAATTTATGTTTTGATTTTAGTCAATAAAAAGAAGTGCTGAGAATGGCATACAAAATTGACGTTTGTTTGTTTTTATTAGTTTTTGTTAATTTTCTGATGTTCTTGATAAGGAAATAAAAACAAACGCGCAAAAATAAAGTGGAGTCAATAAGGCGTTTGACAAAATTCTTTGTAGTTAATTAATAATATTCAAAACATTGATTTAATGAATATTTCAGATGACTCGGACGTCGGGTATATACATATATAAAGTAGACTTAGAATACCCTGTTTCCTTGGATGAACGTCATAATGATTTACAGTTTTGTGTGCAAAACAGAAAAGTAAATCAATCACAGTTTTCAAAATTAATAGCAGATTTAACTTCAAAACAAAATTATGTTATACATTATAAAAATCTACAATAATGTATTAAAAATGGTTTAAAACTCATTCGTATACATAGAGTTTTACAGTTTAAACAATCTAGGTGGCTTCAAAAATATATTGATTTGAATAATCAACATCGCACCTTAGCTACGAGCGATTTTGAGAAAAATTTAATGAACAGTAGTGTTTTTGGGAAAACTATGGAAAACGTAGATAAAAGTAAAGATGTTAAGATTGTGACCCCTTAGGAGAGTCACAAAAAACGTCTAGGAGCTAGAGCTTTAATAGCAAAACCGAATTTCCATAGTTTAACTAAATTCACTGATGAAATGACGGCAATTCAAATGAAAAGAGTTACCACTTATAAAGATAAGCCGTTGTACTCAGGATTTGGTGTGTTAGAGTTTTCTAAATGGAAAATGTATGAAATGTATGTTGTATGCACAACATCTCTTTGATTTCAACCCTAGTATCTCCTCCCTTAGATGAAACCTCTACTCTATTTATCCTTAACCCCCTCCTCCATCAATAGTCTTAAGTTAGAATAAGTTTTTTATATGTTTTAAGTTATCTTAATATTGTTAACGTAATTATTACAGCTTGAATTAAGCGAAATAAAATAAATAAATAAAAAATAAATTTCCAAAAATAGCTATGTATATGCAACCCAAATATGGCAATTGTTTAAAATTAAACTATATGGATACAGATTGATTGACATTTGAACGTCAAAGTAGTGAGATAGCATTGATTTAGGCTCTGCTAAAAAGTTTTAAAATAAGCTACTTAAGTATAATTTCTAAGTTATATTAGCCTTTAAAAGAAAGATTTAATAACCAGCTTTCTATTCTCATCAAAAATAAGTAAGTTCTTAGCAATAAGTAACGCAAAATCAAAAAAAAAGGGAAAAAAAAACAACATCTTTCATCTCAACCTACGACTGTATAAGACGAATGAATAAAAGATCAATTATAGACACATCTACAGAATCTTTTGGAACTGAGAAACGTTACCAAACCACTAAATCAAGCATGTCCAATGTAAGTAGCATGTCCATTGAAGATTTAGAGCGGCTTTTGGACTCTAAGCTGAGTAATCTTGCGTCGAAAAACGATATCGCTGCCCTAGGTTTTGAAATCACTTCTTTAAAGGCAAGTCATGAAGAATTTAGAGCTAAAGTGTCACAGTTGGAGACACGAAATGTTTATTTAGAAGCCCAAGTCGAAAGACTTTTGAAGAAGGAAACAGAGAATAATCTGATCTTGCACCTACCTGTGGATGAATCGTCCGAGCCGCTTTCTAAAGCAAAAAATATCTGCAATGGCCTCATTGAAGAAGACGTGGCCCAAAATGCACACCAAGTGAAAGGCAGCAAGCCGGGAATGGTCAGCGTGTTGGTACAGCTCCCTAACCGCTCGACAGTAGATAAAGTTCTCCGAAAATCAGCTCAACTTAAAGGAACAGGCATGTCAATCCGCAAGGATTTACCATTCAGTGTCCGGCAGAAAAGAAGGTTCCTTGAGCAATCAGATCGGCGGTAAGGTTACAGCTCCCGAATGTTAAAACTTCCCTTAAAGACAATAGGCTGTACATCGATGGAAACTTTTTTACTTGGGACAACAACCTAGGTCTAAGATGTGGAGATAGCGATGGATTTGCGCGATTGAGTGAACTTTTTCCAGTTTTAACTAATTTGCATTTGCAATTCAACCCGAAAGGAATGTTAACCACAAAAGTAAACGAAACATATAAAACAGACCTGTCATCAAGACAAGCTGTCAATAAGTTCTCCCTTCCTAACACAGCGCCACCTGGAAGTCACTCCGGAAATCGTTCATCTTCTGGAAGTTCCTATAATTGACACCTCACCGTCAGCCAGACGATAAATTCAAACAATGTTTTTGAAAATAATATTTTAAGTTTAAGAATTCTGTGTTATAATGTTACTGGTCTCAAAAATAAACCGATTTATCCCGATTTCTTCAATTTTGTTCGAGAATTCGATATTTTTATACTGATAGAAACTTTTTTAGTTGAAAGCCAGTTTGAAATGTTTAATAAGGTATTTAGAGGATACGAATTAGCGTGGACACCTGCAACGAGAAGACATAACTTTGGAAGAGCAAGTGGTGGGTTGGTGTTAGGATTCAAAAGTGAACTTAAAAACATTTTAAAATTCGAAAAGCACGTAGATTTCAACGTCATCTCGCTTCAAGAGCAAGGAGTTCCACATTTAATTGTTCCAATATACCTCAATTGTAACCACTTGTTTGAAGATGTTCTTGCAGTGAGAAAATGGAAATAAATTGAACAACTAGTTCCGAACTTAAAGAATGATTTTTATTGAATGAAAAATAATTAATTTAGAAAATCTCAAAATATAAGCATTTCAACAAAAGCTTATTTAATATGAATGAGTGAAGTAGTTTTTAAACAAGTAGTTTGATGTTTTCTTTAACACCCTTCCTCAAACGAATTGTAACCCAGCTTTTGTTCTAAGCTTTTCGATTTTTGATGCACATAGTGGCTTGGTAAGCATATCAGCTATCATATCTTCACTGTGACAATAAGTGCATACAATTTGGTTTTGATCCACGTGGTCCTTGACGAAATGAATTTTAGTGTCAATGTGCTTGGTCCTGTTGCTTACTTTAATCATACGCAGACAGCTTTGATTATCTTCAAAAATTATGGTTGGAGATGTTTGTTGAATGTTCATGTCTTCTAGCAGCTGACGAATCCAGATAGCTTCTTTGCATACATCAGATAATGCAATAAATTCGGCTTCTGTGGATGAGAGCGATACACAGGATTGCTTTTTACAACTCCAACTTATAGTTCCACCATTTATCTGAAAGATATAACCAGAATTAGATTTTCTATCTAGCCTATCTTCTGCCCAGTTTGCGTCCGCGTAGCCTATCAGGTCCTTGTCTTTCCTTGACATATCACTTAATTTAAGATACAAATCTACTGTGCCTTTTAAATATTTTAATACACGTTTAATTTCGGTTCAATCTTCTTGGTTAGGGCAGCTTACTTTTCTTGCCAAAATAGAAACGGAAGCTGCGATATCGGGTCTGGAATTCACACTTAAATATAAGAGAGAACCTATTAACTTTTGGTAATTTTTATTATCTAACAAGTTTTCTGAATGAGCTTTTCCATATCCAGGGTCAAGAGGAAATTTTGATATTTTTGATTTCCCAAGACCGAATTCTTCTAATAAATTTTGTATATACTGACTTTGCCTGATGTTATAATTTAAATTTTGGTCTTGAAAAACTTCCATTCCAAGATAAGAATGGACTGCTCCAAGGTTGCTTACTTCAAAATGTTTGTTAAGTAAACTCTCAATTTCGTCAATTTCGGTCTGTTTTGAACTTGTTACTAAAATGTCATCGACGTAAATTAATACGTATGTTATTCCTTCCTCGATGGACCATTTTACGTAAAGACACGGTTCTGCTGTACTTTGAACGAAACTTCCATTGACAAGTACATTGTGTAATGTCTTATTCCATACATGCGCTGCCTGTTTTAATCCGTATAAGCTTTTCTTGAGTTTACAAACGTAGTTGGTTTCCCCTTCCTCAAAGCCAGGCGGTTGCTTCATATAAATGTTCTCATCTAAATGAGAGTTGAGGAATGCTGACTTAATATCCATATGGACAACTTTCATACCCTTAGACCCAGCTATGGACAGCATTGTTCGAAGAGTAGTTTGTCTTACAACGGGAGCGAATACCTCATCATAGTCATATCCATATTTTTGACTAAACCCACGAGCGACTAAACGAGCTTTATATTTTTGGATGATTCCCTTTGCATCACGCTTAATTTTGTAAGTCCACTTACAGCCGACGATGTTAACATCTTTTGGAGGAATAACTAAATCCCAAGTACTATTCTTTTTCAAAGCCCTTATTTCGTCTTTCATAGCAACTGTCCACTCGTTTCGTTGCTTACATTTAATAGCTTCGTTGTAAGATTTAGGTTCCACTAGAGATGAATCTAGAGTTGAAGCTGTAAGACTAAGTCGATCTGGCGGTTTGCCCTTTGTTGACCTTTCGGACTTACGAACACGGCCTTCACCTTCACTTGTTTGGCTCCTAGGACTATCTGTATTCTCTTCTAGACTTTGGAACGAAGCATCATCTTCTAAAGGCAACTCTTGGTCTTGTGGGCTTATGTCATTTGCATCAGGGTCGTTTGAACATTTCTTAGGACAAGAAATTTCAACAAATATTTCTGAATCTTGATTTACCTCAGGCTCAATAATTCTAGTAATTTCCTTTCCCTTTATGAATTTAACGTCTCTACTTATTGTAATTTTCTTTGTTTTTACATCGACTAAACGATACCCTTTCGAATTTGGATCATATCCAACAAATGTTAAAACTTGGGCTTTTGAATCTAACTTTCGACGGTTATCTTTAGGAATCAAACAATAAGCTTTCGAACCGAAAATTTGTAAATGACTAATGTTTGGTTTTCTACCTTCCCAAAGCTCAAAAAGAGTAGACGGGATTGAACTCGAGACCAACACATTTTGTAAATAATTCGCTGTCATAAGGGCTTCTCCCCAAAAAACATTTGGCAATTCAGCTTCAGCCAACAAACAACGAGTCATTTCCACAAGGGACCTATTTTTCCTCTCCGCAACTCCATTTTGTTGTGGAGAATAGGGTACTGTGTACTGATGACGAATACCTTTGTTCTCAAGATAACGTTTGAAATTGTTCAAGGTGTACTCCCCGCCATTATCTGAACGAATAATAGAAGGATATCTGCTAAACTTATTTTTGACTTCTTCGAGAAAAATTTTTAGCTTGTCGAAAACTTCTGATTTATCGTGAAGTAGATACACTACTGTAAAGCGGCTATTGTCGTCTATGAAGGTCAGAAAGTAACGTTTTTTACCTGGTGTCATGGTTTGCATAGGACCACAAACGTCCGTGTGGACCAAATCTAACACACGTTTGGATTTTGTTTCAGAATACTTGCTAAACGGTATCCTAGTCATTTTGCATTGAATGCAAACCTCGCAGTTTTTTCTAACGCCACAATCAGTAATATGAAAATCGCTTACCGTTTTTCCATGTTGCATCATCCTCACAGCATCAACGTCCCGGTGTCCAAATATTTTGTGCCAATAGTGCTGACAGTTTTGTAACTTGCAATCCACTTTTAGGGCCTTTTGGTCGGATGGTTGGCGTAGTCGAAAAAGGCCACTGGATGAATCAGCAACTGCAATTTCTTTTCCGGAAACGGTCTGGATACTGCAACTTGTGTCTGAGAATATTAATTTGAATCCCATCTTTAAAATTTTTGTGACAGAAAGCAGATTTCCATGAAAAGAAGGAATGAACAACACATCCTTCACGTCGACGATCATATTTTCACCTTTGCTATTCAGAAGAGCTATTCGACAAAGCCCTTTGCCACTGGAAACCACAGATTCTCCATTTGCCACTGTAACTTTTTCACAAACGGACCTGTCTATTGTGACAAAATCTGACTCACGTGCGCTGATGTGACAGGTTGCTCCAGAGTCAACAACCCAAATGCTCTTGTTATTTGCCATTGAAAAACAAAAGTTACCAACCTGTTCCACATTATTTTCGCGAGCTTCATTTACATGGTTGTTTTGCCTCAACCTCTTCAGCTTCCAACAATCTTTCTTGATATGTCCTTTGGCCTTGCAATGATGACAAACCTTTTTGTTACGTTCTTCTACACTTCCCGATGATCTTAAAGCTGAATTATTTGCTGAAAACTGTTGTGTTTGACGCTGGTACTCATCGATGAGGCTAGCTTCGACAATCTTAAGTGTCAGTTCCTCAATCTTTCGAGCTTCCAGAGCCGTGACCAACGTATCGAAAGAAGATGGAAGACTGCTTAGTAACATAGCCACTAGCCAACGCTCAGAAAATTGCTCACCTAAAGCATCCAACTTTTCGAACAAAAGTTTCAGTTCCATAATGTGATCTGTTATGCTGGAATCCATGGAAAATTTAATCCCACAAATTCTTCTCATAAGTCGCACGCTGCTTCCCAACGTGTTCTTCTCATGATGACTTCGAAGAGCTTCCCAAGATTCATATGCTGTTTTGGATTTCTTGATCAGCATTAGTTGACTATCTTCCACAGATAATCCAATTATCACAGTCGCCTCATCATCAAGTTTCTTCCAAGCATCGTCTGGGTCTGCCTGTGGTGCCTTAGAAACACATTCCCATGCTCCTTGCCTCTTCAATATAAGTTCGACTTTATACTTCCATAAATGGGAATTTTCAGCATTAAGTTTCGTAAAAGACGACTTCAGAAAATCCATACTGCCTGGGCCCATAACCTCTTGCAGTGAGAAAATGGAAATAAATTGAACAACTAGTTCCGAACTTAATGAATGATTTTTATTGAATGAAAAATAATTAATTTAGAAAATCTCAAAATATAAACATTTCAACAAAAGCTTATTTAATATGAATGAGTGAAGTAGTTTTTAAACAAGTAGTTTGATGTTTTCTTTAACAGATTTTGCCGGTCTGGAAGACTTGTTAGCTCAATTGTCAACGCCCAACCTGCTTTTGCTGGGAGATTTCAACGCACGTATAGGTAATGAACAAGGTCGGCCTCTATATTCTACAGTGTATCCTTATGAACATATTTGTGCTCGTTCTTCGAAAGACAATAGAAAGGATTCTAAAGGTAACAACTTTCTAGAACTCTGCGATTCGTATAACCTTGTTGTATTGAACGGAAGGTGCCCAGGAGATAAAAACGGAGATTATACGTTTGGGCGCTCTTCTGCTGACTCAGTTATTGATTATGGTGTCGCTGCAGAGGCCTGGTTGAACAAAACACTGGATTTTGAGATTGGTGTTAAAACTTTTTCCGAACACATGCCAATGATTCTGTCATTCAGCACCAACTCACCGGCTCAACATGAGGTATTTAATCTACCACCAAAGCTCAAGTGGAACAATTCATTCTGTAAGGAATATCAACGAAACCTGAACATTGAACTTAGATCGCTTAATACATTGGAGGATCTACTCGATATTGTTAGAAAGGCAAACCCACGTCAACCAAGTGCAAAAAAAATCGCCAAATTCATAAAGAGAAGTGGTTCGATAATGATTGTGAGAGAGCCAGAAATCTTTCTTTTGCATACCTAGCTCTATTTCGTAAACATAACATCACCATATTTCAACAGTGTTACGCAAAATTTAATAAGATCTATAAGACCTTGTGTGTACAAAAGAAGAGGGATTATCATACGAACATCATTGAATCTTTATCAAATGAAAAGTCTTCTGCCGAATTTTGGAAAGTAATTAAAAATGTTAGCGGATCAAACCTAACTAATGGATGCCAACTGAAAGCAGCGGAGTTTTGCTTCTCTGCTAAACGCTGAGTTTACATCTCTCCGAGTTCAATATGCAATGCCATATGTTGAGGACAATTTTTTAGATTCCAACTTTTCTGTAGATGAACTTCTTTGCGTATTAGATAGAGTATGTTTGAATAAAGCCGCAGGTCTGGACAGAATCCCCTATGAGTTCTTTAAATTCGCGTCGACTGATTTTATAATAAGCCTTAAAAACTGCTATAATCACATATTCAATTCGCGTGCCATCCCATCAGCGTTCCTGTCTTCAATAATATATCCGCTATTCAAAAAAGGAGATGCTTTAGCTGTTGAAAACTACCGAGGGATTTCATTTTTGAACACATCCATGAAACTTTTTGCCAGCTTAATATTTCGTAGACTTGTTGCATGGGCGAAGGAAAAATCGGTGTTGAGTGAGTTTCAAGCTGGCTTTCGAACTGGTTACTCCACAATAGATCAAGTATTTCTTCTGGTAAACATAGCAGATCTATACCTACAACAAGGAAAGAAAATGTACGCTTTTTACATAGATTTCAAGGCAGCTTTTGACAGCATTGACAGAGAGTCTCTTTTCTTCAAACTCGCAGGCATTGGCTTATCTTCAAAAATCATCGAAATAGTAAGAGCTCTCTATGAAAATGACTCCATAAAGGTTTGGGATGGTGAGAGCCTTTCAGAGGAATTTAGTTCGTCAATGGGATTGAAGCAGGGATGCTCGCTAAGTACCCTTCTTTTTACAATTTTTATTAACGATTTAGTGGATTGTGTTGGTGGCGGGGTTAAGGTAGCAGGCGAAGAAGTTCCTGCTTTAATGTATGCGGATGACATTGTTCTTTTAACAGAATCCCCTCACCAATTGCAAAGGATGATTAATATTCTTGAGAGGTATTGTGACACGTGGAACCTGACTGTTAATTTGAATAAATCGAAAATAATGATATTCAGAAAAGGGCATGGAAGATATGCTGCTAACGAATATTGGAAGTATAAGGTGGTTGAAATTGAAGTGGTGAAAGATTTCAAATATCTGGGAGTTATAATATCAAGTAACCTTTCATTTAAAAATCACGTCCAGGCAAAGCTGAAAGAAGCGAAATCTGCACTGTGTGTTTCCTGGAAAAAATGCATCGATAATAATTTAATCAGTCATTCACATAAGTACAAACTTTTTCAGGCGGTTTCCAAATCGATCATGTTATATTCAGCGCAAGTTTGGGGGTACAAAGAGTATAATGATGTGGAAAAGCTGCTTCGATTTTTTCTAAAGTGAATCTTTAAACTACCTTCCACGACTCCTAACTATATGCTCCACATTGAAACTGGAATTCCTCCAATGTTCATAGATTCGTTGAAAATTCACTTTGACTACATTTTAAAAATATTTCAATTGGATTCATCGAGGCTAGTCAAGAAAATGCTTAATTATCTAATTGTAAATAAACTTAATTTTCTGAAATCCTGGGCCCTAATCACGTAACTTTGCTGACGACTATCGTCTACGCGATAGCTGTAAACGATATCATCAATAGTTTGGTTCATGCATCACTACTGCTCTCGTGTCGTCTATCGTTCTCGTTGTTTTAAGTTTGAGAGCCACTGAACACAACATTGTTTTATCTGTCAATATAATTCATTGAGTATCTTTTCAAAAAATTTTGTGTTTGTTACTGTTAGCTGTTGCGGTTTGGTGGAAAATATAAATAAAATATACATATATATATGTACACATCCCACGACAAAAAAATTAATATTATGTAGTTATATAAATTGTATTTTATAAATTTATAAGAATAGTGTGTATCTTAGGCCCACCTCCTGGTATTCCATATTTTCTATGAAACCATTGTTTAATATCAGTTCTTTCATTTTGGCTATCGATATCCCATTTAATACATAACGGACATATTTTTGCTTCCAGCTAACTAGTGGTCACCTGGAGGATTGTCGAGTGTGCTTTGAGCAACAGCAACCCCAAAATCATTCCTAACAGCCACTGGTATCCTCCTATGATCTCGAATGTAGCAGCAAGTCTCAATATTGGGGGGATGTAGGTGGATCGACAGCCATCTGACAAATTAATGGTTTGCAAAAGTACTACAAAAGTTTCTTTCCAAAGACGAAAGCGTTGAATAAAGCTGTAACACATTAGAATCTCTTAACAATAAAAAAAAATAATTTGTAGGGGATCAGAGGCATCTCTAAGTTCCTTTCTTCTTCTTATTAAGCGATATTTTTCCATTTCGTTAGCGTTCTGTACCATTAAAATATTGCGGCGAAACATTTTTTCTACGATTTAGTTTTTGTTGACACTAAAAACAAACTAAACAACAAAGACGATAGCTAAATGGGTATCGCGCAGTGGCTATCGACGAAACGATAGTGATAGTGCTTTCGTGAAGTAAAAACCAAATCGTCTATTCGATATCGTTTGGACGATAGAGGTTTTTTGTGCTAACGTGAAGAATAGCTATCGATGTCGATATCGAAAACGATATCGCCACCCTTACGTGATGAGGGCCCAGGTGATCACTAGTTAGCTGGAAGCAAAAATATGTCCGTTATGGATTAAATGGGATATCGATAGCCAAAATGAAAGAACTGAGATTAAACAATGGTTTCATAGAAAATATAGAATACCAGGAGGTGGGCCTAAGATACACACTATTCTTATAAATGTATAAAATACAATTTATATAACTACATAATATTAATTTTTTTGTCGTGGGATGTGTACATATATATATGTATATTTTATTTATATTTTCCACCAAACCGCAACAGCTAACAGCAACAAACACAAAATTTTTTGAAAAGATACTCAATGAATTATATTGACAGATAAAACAATGTTGTGTTCAGTGGCTCTCAAACTTAAAACAACGAGAACGATAGACGACACGAGAGCAGTAGTGATGCATGAACCAAACTATTGATGATATCGTTTACAGCTATCGCGTAGACGATAGTCGTCAGCAAAGTTACGTGATTAGGGCCCAGCATAATGATGAAATAAGAAATAAAGAACATATATTAAAAGAGTACATTGATCTACATATTTTCAATACAATCCGTCTCTTGGATGATCTTCGAGAGTATTTTCTACTTGAGATAGGAAAAATTAAAGGGAACCAAGAAGCGGAATCAAATTATTATTCATATAAGACAGAATAACTAACAAATCTTACATTCAGTTTTTATTTGTAAACCAAAGCGATACCACAATCATGTCTAATATCAATATATCATTAATTTTAGATGAAATTTTGACATTTTTAAGGGTTCATAAACAATATTTGCTTGAAGAACATCATGAAGAGTTTCTGAGAAATATTTCATTTTTTAGTAATTATAAAAATGTTGATCGAGTAAAATCTAAGTTTGGGTGTCACTTTACAAACTGTTCGTGGTCTTCAAATACATGTAGGGTGGGACCAGATACTTGTGGATGTTGTTTGATTGAAACCCGTTTAATAAGATTAAGAAAACTAATGTTACTGTACCATAGATTAAAATAAATATTATTATGCCTACATATAAGTGTGCATATAAAACCATAAAAATTGATTTTTCTTTCATTCTTTTGAAAAATGAGCAAACGAAAAGTTGTTGCAGAGCTTCATAGGTCAGCAAGAAATCGACGAAAAATTATAATCAGGGGGTTTGATGACCTTTGGCAAGCTGATTTGGTTGGAATGATACCCTATCATAAAGAAAATAACGGCTACAAATATTTAATTACGGTCATTGACACTTTCTCCAAGTATGCATGGGCAGTTGCTAAAAAAAATAAGACAGCTTCATCTATTACAGAAGCAATAAAGCTAGCTTTCATCAAATTAAATCTACAAATTGATGATGGAAAAGAATTTTTCAATAAGAAATTTCATAATTTAATTTCATAAATCAATACTCTACATTCAGCTCACTTAAAGCATCAATTGTTGAACGTTTTAATCGCACAATTAAGGAGAAAATGTGGAAGGAATTCAGTTTTAATGGTAATTACAAATGGACATCCATTATTAATGATATGTTGAAAGAATACAATCACTCTGACTCTATGCATAGAACTATAAAAATGCGCCCAATCGATGTGAATCAGGAAAACTCTAAAAAACTCTTATCTACGGCTTATAATAGAATTAAAATCGCTCCACAAGGTAATTATAGAGTTGGCGACAATGGGGTTGGCCGTGGCGCGATGGTGTGCATGGTCGCCTGTCAACCAAATGGTCACAGGTTCGATCCCAGCCGTAGTTCTATGTCTTGTTTTTTTCCATTATCATTGATCATTGTTGGGCCGCTGGTTTACTCATTACATGTTGTTCAGGCATAACACTAGCAACATGTGATTGAGTAAATACTAGTATGCCCAACAAATATGACAATGAACAAAATAATGCGAATTATAAAGGGAAATAGATATAAGACACGGAAATTTCTCCGCTTTAGCCCAGCCGCCAACCCTGGAGATAAAATCTGAGACAACCACCACCTTCAGTCTCAGTACCTCGCGCCACACACACCTTCCCATATTATCCTATCCTTCACGCCCGCGCTGTGTTGATGCATATAAAGGGTAAACCAAAAATCCCCGCATATTATAAAAAAAAAAAAAAAAAAAAAAAAATGTTAGAATAAACAAGTTCAAACACGTTTTTGAGAAAGGCTACACACCAAATTGGACAACGGACATTTTTATGATAAGAAAAGTAAACCTAACTAATCCGCCAACATATCTCCTTGAAGATTTTAATGGTCAACCTATCAGTGGATGTTTTTACGAAAAAGAATTACAAAATACTAAATACCCTACTATTTATCTCTTGGAAAAAGTACTTAAAAGTAATGGAGACAATGTATATGTTAATGGCTCGGCTTCCAATCGGCTAACAATTCATGGATTAATAAATCACAATTATTATATTCGACATAAAATATTTGTTTCCTTTCTATTATTTCTTAATTTGTTTTTCATAAATTACTATCAACCTTCAAACAACCAATGCATCTTAAAGTCAATGAACTCCCACTGATGTAATATGATCTGATTACCATACAAAACATATATACCCTACCCATACTCTATTGATAGATAGATTGATTGATTTTATTTCAACATAAATTTTAACAATATAATTTAATTATAATTTATAATTTACAAAAACAAAAAAGCATGGCATTTTGCCGTCTGCCTAGTTGACAAAACATGAAAATTTCACATAATATGAAAATTTGATTGAGCAATAATTCGTATGTATTTTTGCAATATATATTTATAAAAAATAAAAAAAAAAATTAGTTTCTCTTAAAAGCTTTCATTTATGATTTTGTTTCTATAGAGAAGAGCTAGTCTGCAGTATTTGTATAAGTTTTGTACATCCATATTGTTAAGCAATTGTATAATTTGGCTTTGTGTCAACATGTCACTTCCGAATACATCCCTTCTGATTTCTCTTAAAATCGGACATTTACCCATAAAGTGAAAATTATCTTCTCTTTCACCTAAGTTACACAAAGAGCACACAATGGGTAAATCATCTCTATGAGGTATGTAGTTCAATGGCATAAGTTCGCTCCGCAGTTTTACCATCATTGAAATCTCGGCTGTACTATTGTCATCCCTAAAATAATTTTTCTCCTCCAGGTTATGATTCAATTGACTATATAGTTGTCTGTAGATAGATCCTGTTGCATCATTCAAATATTTATCACGATGTCTTAAGTCCACTGCAGCAATGAGTTGATAAGGCGAAGTTTCTAATTCTTCACTGCTCAGGTTTAAGACTATCCCACATTCTGAAGCAAGTTCCAACCAATCAGCGCACCAACTTGTCTTTGTCCTTATGACTTCAAGAGCTACTATTTTAGGCAGTCGATTATCATCCATCTTTAAGACTTTCGTGACATAATCCACTTGCATTTTTAATGTTCGAATGAACAATGGCGAGATTCCTGTTTCTAACATGATAACGTAGTTAGGTGTGCTACGCGGAAGCTGGAAGATTCTTTTGCAGAAGTATCGTAGAAGTTTTTCCACCGTATCGTACTGCTTTGTACCCCATGTCTGAGCTGCGTAGAAAAGGATTGACGCTGATATCGCTTCAAATAATTTGAATTTACTGCTGTGTGCTATACTTTTGTTATGAAAGCATCTATTCCATGTTGCGCTGATTGCGCATTTTGCCTTCATTAATTTTTCCTTCAGATGTTTTTCCATACCCAGATTTTGCGTGAAAATAACTCCTAGATATTTGAATTCCGTTACAACCTCTATATTTGCTTCATTATAATGCCATTTTTCGTTTGCACATTTGCGGCCTCTTCCACTTTTGAATATTAAAACCTTGGATTTGTCAAGGTTAACTATCAGATTCCAAACCCGACAGTATTCGAATAATCGGTTAATCATCAACTGCAAGGATTCAAAAGAGGCTGCCAACAGAACAATATCGTCCGCAAATATCAATAGTTTTATTATCATCCCCGCGTACTCTATTCCACATGGCAGAATGTCTACCAGATCATCAATGAACATGGCGAACATGCTTGGGCTCAATGTACAACCTTGCCTGACTCCCGATTGTGTTTTAAATTCTTCCGAAAGCGCTTCACCATTCCATACTTTACTTTTTGTGTCGTCG
Organism: Syrphus vitripennis; assembly: GCA_958431115.1. Classification (NCBI taxonomy): domain Eukaryota; kingdom Metazoa; phylum Arthropoda; class Insecta; order Diptera; family Syrphidae; genus Syrphus; species Syrphus vitripennis. The sequence goes on along the minus strand of OY288110.1, from coordinate 46,373,886 downwards.
TAGAGATTCTGTATGACTCTTCCAAACTTCCATGACATACCTTTACTATATAGCTTATAAAATAGAGCCTTTCTATCGATCATATCGAAAGCAGCTCTAAAATCCACGAAAAAGGCATATAACTTCTTTTCCTTGCGAAGGAATGTTTCAGCCATACATCTAAGGGTAAAAATATGATCGATCGTTGAATATCCACTTCTAAATCCTGCCTGGTACTCCTTCAGTAGTTTGTTGCTATCAATCCATTCGTTGAATCGTTTGTGTAGTATTAGTGTAAATATTTTATATGAAGCATTTAGGAACGATATACCCCTGTAATTAGCTGGTTCGGCCATGTTTCCTTTCTTGTGAATCGGAAAAATAATCGATTCCTTGAATTCATGTGGTATAGTCCCGCTTTCCATGATATTGTTATATATGAAAGTTAGCCTTGTGAGTAGTTCCGGTGTCCCATACTTATAAAATTCAGCTGATATGCCATTCGAACCTGCAGCTTTTCCATCTTTAAGCTTCGTTACAGCTGATATTACTTCTTGGTAACTAATTGTAGCATCAAGAACACCACATTCATAGGCTGGTATAGCGTATTCCACCGAAGGTGTCTCATGTACTGGATTCAGCAGTTTCTCAAAGTGAGCTGCCAGAAGGTTTGGACTCAAGTTCGTGTGGATTGAAAACCGTTTGCCATTCAGCTGCCTTGCCAAGTTCCAAAAATCTTTTGAGTTTTTGCATAGCGCTAATCGTCTTGATTCAGCTTCGTAGAAAACAGCCTTTTTTTGTTTACAGATTCCTTTGTACACCTTATTAACCATCAAATATTGGTGTCTGAAATAGTCCTCATTTGAGGTTCTATATGCTCTTAACCAGCCAAACGATAATTTTCTGTATTTTCTACAGTCGGCATCATACCACGGTGCCGAAGAGTTCCGCTGAGTGTTGGTGTTAACTGTGTAGTAAGAGGCTTTGATTATCTCTTCTATCTGAGGTAAATCGCAAGTTCTTTGGCATATCAGTGCATTATCTAACCTCAATTGATACTCTGACTTGTGTTCGATTTCCATTTTATTTTCGGTAAAGTATTCATAATTCTCGTTTCCTGTGCTTCTCTGATATTAAGTTTGAAGTTTACGGCGATTGGAAAGTGGTCAGAGTAAGGTACGTTATGGATTTCCAAATCAACAATGAGTTCATTCCATTCACTACCTACCAAACTATAATCAATCACCGAGCTACCTTGTCCTCCAACAAAAGTAAATTCTCCGTTCGTATCCGATAAGCTAGTTCCATTTTGAATTCTTAAACCGTATGTATCGCATAGATCAATAAGCTTTAGTCCTCTTGCATTAACAATAATGTCCTTTGAATTTCGTTCAATTCCCAGGATCTCATTTTCATTTCCCCCTTGTCTTCCTGTCCTCGCATTCATATCACCCACCACCAGCAAGTTAGATGTTTTACCTCGAGTTATTACACCTTCTAGTTTTTCAAAATCGTTATTCCATTGATTGCAGTTGATGTAAGCCGGCAGGATTCGGAAACATTTTTCTTTGTAAAACAGTTCAACACAAATAACGCCTTCATATGCTTTAAATTCGCAGCACATATTTTTAAGATTTTTTTTAAATCCAAAGAAGCAACCTCCACTAGCTCTTCCCCTTGATTGTGTTCATACTCTATTGAAATCTACCTAGAAACCATACCAAAACACCGTTTTTCTAGCATCCTCCTACTATACATCCTCCTACTATATAGGTACATGCACCGCATCCACAACGTCAACCTTCAAGCTAAAAACATAAAAATATTTTGTACATCACTAACCGCAATTCAAAGTCACGAAAACTAAATTTACACCAAAATTCACAATTTACAACAACAAAATACATTTTATAGAAATTACTGGAATCAGGGATAGTATTATAAACTATCATTTTTGATGATTAAGGTGTAATCGAATGGTTACTAATTCACCTCGGAAACTAATAAGGTTTCCTTCTTGATCTAATAAATTTATTGTTATTGAACTTATCTTCACGTTCACGTTCACTGGTAAATAAATAACATTTTTAGGCACCTCAATTATTTTCTACCCCGGACTGACTTTGATTGCAAATTGATGAAGGTTGACTATTTATGAATGTCCATCAATTAAGTTACATTCAATTCTCACTGTATTGACACGATTGATATCAACGTATAGATCTGATTCATGCATTTGTTTTGCCAACAATTTTCTTTTACTGAACCCTAAAAGTGAACCAATCGAACAAGAATGTGAAAAATCTATATCTTCAGTGCAGTATATTTCACATTTCAAAGTGTTGTTATTTGCTCTGATTTTTGATTTACAAGAAACTCTAAGCATAAGTGATCGCAATTAAAAGTATTAAAACTCTGTAAACATTTATGATTATAGTAAATATTATTTCCATGCAAGTATCTTACTATTTCCTGGGAGGTCATAGATTACCGAAGCTATCAAAATATTTTACATTATTTTTGTGTTTGTTATATGCTACCCAATGTGTACCGCTTCCGTTGTTATTATCTAAATTTATGATTCCATTTTCTATTCTAAATGGTTTATTCGGCAATGTATCCCTCATAAAAACACCTCTGAAATTTGGAATATATGTAAGTTTTAACAAAATTAAGTAAGTACATCTACGTTAGCAAGTGGACGGTTGGGTAGCATTTTTAAATAGATTCTAGTGAACTTAAAAATAATCCCAACCCATTTTTATATGGCTTTAGAAAAAGACCCTTTCCTTGCTTAAGTTTTATAGTTTCCATAACTTTATTATGACGTTTATTTTCCTCCAATTGTTTTCTTCTAATCTTTGAATAGTTTATAGCTTTCGCCATTCCTGCAGCAGATAATCCTGCTAAGATAGGAAGCAATAGTAAAGATCCTCCAACTTTTGGAATTGGTATTTCTCTAGGTAATGTAAAATTCCTCCGTTTGTTCTTTATAAGTTGTCTAGCTGCATTTAAAGCAGTCGATGCTAATTTATTTATGTTTTCAGTATTCGAATTTTTGATTGCCACTTTAGCTTCTTTGACTGCATTTTTGAAGAAACTAATTTTCTTATTCCTAGGGCACTGACGACTTTTCTTTGTCTTAGTTTTTGATGATATACCCATTCCAAGAGTAGATTTAGCCTTCATCATGTTAGTAACTAAAAGACTACTTAGTTTCTCTGATAATGTTGAATCCTTAGCTTTCGACCTGTGCCAGGATTTCTCAGATAAAATTTTATCGACTGAATGTCTGTAATTTAAATTATTACTTTTACTTAATGCTATATCGTGTTCACGACAAGCTTCATCTAGTTTATTGATCCCCCGATCTCCTCTAGCAAGACGCTTCTCAAATTTGGTTCCGGGTCCACAAAAATTATAAGATAGGAGGTGTAGTTCAAATGGAAGATTGTTTATTAATGAGTTAACCAATCCCTTTCCCTGAACTGAGTTAGTAGAACTAACAGTTGATGTTCTAAAATCAATCATTGTACAACTGTTATATAAGACGTAGGGAACGATTATGAAACAATGATCATAAAACACGAAGACTTACATATATGAAAAGCTTCATTCAATAAAATGAAGTTCGTAAGGCAGCAAGAATTTTGACGGAAATATAAAACAAAAAAAGAAGCATGGAAAATTATTTCCTAATAGTATTCGAGGAATAATTGTAGGTCCATCTAATTGTGGAAAAACTAACGTAATGCTAAGCATTCTTTTAGATGCCAATGGTTTAAAGTCTAAAAACATATACCTTTACTCAAAATCATTGCAACAACCAAAATATGCATATCTAAAAAAGGTTATAAAATCAATAAAAGAAATGCAGTATTATGAATTTTCAAATAATTGTGAAGTTATGTTGCCTTCTGAGGCTAAACCCAATTCAGTTTTCATATTTGATGATGTAGCTTGTGAAAAACAAAATACCATAAGAGACTATTTCTCTATGGGTCGACATAGCGGTGTAGATAGTTTCTACTTATGTCAATCATATACAGTATACACACATTCCAAAACATTTGATTCGAGGTAACGCTAACTATATAATTCTCTTCAAGCAAGACGATCTTAATTTGAAACATATTTTTAATGATCATATAAATTCAGATATGAAACAATTCAAAGAGCTGTGTGCATAATGCTGGAAAGAATTGTATGGGTTTTTAGTTGTTGATAAAGATAGTTGCGTTTAAAATAGACGATATAGAAGTAATCTAACACTCTACATAGATATGGATACCAATATAAAAACACTGAAAAATCTTATAAAAACAAAGGAAGGTTTGAAAAAAGTATGTGCTTCTCAAAACTGGAAAAATCATTAAGGAAATTGAAACTGAAAACACGTTTAAATCAATTGTTGAACCCTTACGAAAAATCGTGAAAAATATTGAAAGTAGTGAAACCAAGAATTTCGAGTTAAAAGAAATAAAATCATCCGCTGTTAAACGTCGACTTCAATTTAAAAGTCCCACAACAGGAGAAGCTGTAGGAAATGATTATGAAAATATTTCTTCAGAAGATTTAAATTTACCATTATCGAATTCGATGATAGTCGATGACGACACATCATTTAAAACACCTTCAAATAACTTTAATGAAAGTAGTCCGATCAACGGATCTTACATTTCAACTTCAATCATGATAAAATCTATGGTCCGTATACTTTGACGCTGAATCAAATTCAAACAAATTAGGAAGATCAAATTTTAAAATTGATGATGAAAACAATATTATAATTGATGAAAAAATTTTCTATGGAATTGAGGGTCTTCTTGAACTTGTACTGAGCAAAAACCCCCTGAAGAGTATTTATAATACTGAAGATTTAAAGCAGTATCAAAAAATATTACAAAAAACATGTGCTCATTTAAGGAATCATGATATAAATTCTCAGGTTAAATGTTATAGAGGACAAAAATATAAAAAAAATATTAAACTTTTGATTCAGAGCATAACAGAAGGTAAACAAACGAAAGTTGGAAATGCATACATGGATAGTTCACCTACAATGACCTATTCAGCTAATCCTATTGATTATGTATATTGGGATAACCCAAATGAGCTTGTAGATAGGTTGAGACTTTTATTCGCATCTGAAACTTCGGGGCATAACAATCATAAAAATGAAATAAATTCAATCGTGGAAGAGTTACGAGAACAAAATATAATTTATTAGCAAAATGAGTGTTGACAAGTTCGGAAGAAGCTCCAGCAAATTTCAAAGAACAATCGTTGGTCCTCAAGGTCTTCCTGGAGATGGATTTAAGCAAACTGAGAATGGTGATTTTGATATTGAAGGAAAATGTCTGCATAATATCGGAAGTCCAACAATGCCTCATCAAGCAGCATAATGATGAAATAAGAAATAAAGAACATATATTAAAAGAGTACATTGATCTACATATTTTCAATACAATCCGTCTCTTGGATGATCTTCGAGAGTATTTTCTACTTGAGATAGGAAAAATTAAAGGGAACCAAGAAGCGGAATCAAATTATTATTCATATAAGACAGAATAACTAACAAATCTTACATTCAGTTTTTATTTGTAAACCAAAGCGATACCACAATCATGTCTAATATCAATATATCATTAATTTTAGATGAAATTTTGACATTTTTAAGAGTTCATAAACAATATTTGCTTGAAGAACATCATGAAGAGTTTCTGAGAAATATTTCATTTTTTAGTAATTATAAAAATGTTGATCGAGTAAAATCTAAGTTTGGGTGTCACTTTACAAACTGTTCGTGGTCTTCAAATACATGTAGGGTGGGACCAGATACTTGTGGATGTTGTTTGATTGAAACCCGTTTAATAAGATTAAGAAAACTAATGTTACTGTACCATAGATTAAAATAAATATTATTATGCCTACATATAAGTGTGCATATAAAACCATAAAAATTGATTTTTCTTTCATTCTTTTGAAAAATGAGCAAACGAAAAGTTGTTGCAGAGCTTCATAGGTCAGCAAGAAATCGACGAAAAATTATAATCAGGGGGTTTGATGACCTTTGGCAAGCTGATTTGGTTGGAATGATACCCTATCATAAAGAAAATAACGGCTACAAATATTTAATTACGGTCATTGACACTTTCTCCAAGTATGCATGGGCAGTTGCTAAAAAAAATAAGACAGCTTCATCTATTACAGAAGCAATAAAGCTAGCTTTCATCAAATTAAATCTACAAATTGATGATGGAAAAGAATTTTTCAATAAGAAATTTCATAATTTAATTTCATAAATCAATACTCTACATTCAGCTCACTTAAAGCATCAATTGTTGAACGTTTTAATCGCACAATTAAGGAGAAAATGTGGAAGGAATTCAGTTTTAATGGTAATTACAAATGGACATCCATTATTAATGATATGTTGAAAGAATACAATCACTCTGACTCTATGCATAGAACTATAAAAATGCGCCCAATCGATGTGAATCAGGAAAACTCTAAAAAACTCTTATCTACGGCTTATAATAGAATTAAAATCGCTCCACAAGGTAATTATAGAGTTGGCGACAATGGGGTTGGCCGTGGCGCGATGGTGTGCATGGTCGCCTGTCAACCAAATGGTCACAGGTTCGATCCCAGCCGTAGTTCTATGTCTTGTTTTTTTCCATTATCATTGATCATTGTTGGGCCGCTGGTTTACTCATTACATGTTGTTCAGGCATAACACTAGCAACATGTGATTGAGTAAATACTAGTATGCCCAACAAATATGACAATGAACAAAATAATGCGAATTATAAAGGGACATAGATATAAGACACGGAAATTTCTCCGCTTTAGCCCAGCCGCCAACCCTGGAGATAAAATCTGAGACAACCACCACCTTCAGTCTCAGTACCTCGCGCCACACACACCTTCCCATATTATCCTATCCTTCACGCCCGCGCTGTGTTGATGCATATAAAGGGTAAACCAAAAATCCCCGCATATTATAAAAAAAAAAAAAAAAAAAAAAAAAATGTTAGAATAAACAAGTTCAAACACGTTTTTGAGAAAGGCTACACACCAAATTGGACAACGGACATTTTTATGATAAGAAAAGTAAACCTAACTAATCCGCCAACATATCTCCTTGAAGATTTTAATGGTCAACCTATCAGTGGATGTTTTTACGAAAAAGAATTACAAAAGACTAAATACCCTACTATTTATCTCTTGGAAAAAGTACTTAAAAGTAATGGAGACAATGTATATGTTAATGGCTCGGCTTCCAATCGGCTAACAATTCATGGATTAATAAATCACAATTATTATATTCGACATAAAATATTTGTTTCCTTTCTATTATTTCTTAATTTGTTTTTCATAAATTACTATCAACCTTCAAACAACCAATGCATCTTAAAGTCAATGAACTCCCACTGATGTAATATGATCTGATTACCATACAAAACTCATATACCCTACCCATACTCTATTGAAATCTACCTAGAAACCATACCAAAACACCGTTTTTCTAGCATCCTCCTACTATACATCCTCCTACTATACATGCACCGCATCCACAACGTCAACCTTCAAGCTAAAAACATAAAAATATTTTGTACATCACTAACCGCAATTCAAAGTCACGAAAACTAAATTTACACCAAAATTCACAATTTACAACAACAAAATACATTTTACCCAAATGCTCTATTCCTCAAGTCCGATACTACTGTATATAGTTGTTGTAAATAGACAGCATACTTTTCGACTCATCACTAAAAACACACTCCCGAAAACACTTTTCAAACCACACATTTTTCACTATTATCAGTTCTAATAAAATATAGTTTAAGAAATTTAAAAAAACACGCTTTAATAGCAAATCGAACTAAAAATCAGAAAATAAATTTTAATTTATATTATATTCAGTGGTTATAAGAAAATAAAGTCATGAAAAGAAAATTAATTTCATTGTAAAAAAGCGTGGGGTGCTTTTTATATCATATTTCTATACTAACTCTATGATTACAAATAACTACTAATCATATATTTACAACAAACGATATCGAGCACCCCACGCTTTTTTACAATGAAATTAATTTTCTTTTCATGACTTTATTTTCTTATAACCACTGAATATAATATAAATTAAAATTTATTTTCTGATTTTTAGTTCGATTTGCTATTAAAGCGTTTTTCAAAATTATTGAAACATATTGATGAGTTAGTATACTTTTTATAACCGTTGAATAAAATATTAATTAAAATTTATTTTCCGATTTTTAGTTCGATTTGTTATTAAAGCGTGTTTTTTTAGTTTTTTTAAACTATATTTTATTTTTCACTTTTTAGTTCGATTACTTTAATATGTACAGATGTGTTAACAGTTGCATCTCGATAGAAAACATATTCAAGAATTTTTATGTTGCCAACATAAACAGCGAGAGATAGTGGTATAACTTTATTTGCGAACAAGTCTTATGAATTATTTCGTAGTCGAACCATTTCATCTAATGCTTCACTGTTACTTGGGGTTCTTCCTGTTAATTTTGAGCAATCAAGTTCTTCAATTCGAATACCGTCTAAGGATTTTACACGACTAAGTGCTACATAAGCTTGTCCAGCAGCAAACAGTCGTGAGCCTAAATAAATGACTGCGTTTTTGCTCTATCTCATTTGCTCTCACGCAAAGGACCTGCGTTAAAATCACTAATCCTGACAATCCTAATCAGGAAAATGAGATAAGCTTATCAAAATATTGTTATTGTCGGTGGTCGTTGATAAGTCTACAACATTTGAAGTAAATCTGATCGCTTAAAGTGGGGCAAAATTGAGCCCCAACGAGTCAGTTACATACATACAAACAAACACACGGGTGAAACTAATAAAAGCGTGTTAAAAATAGAACTCAGATTTTTCATCCACTTTTTTTACATGCACCCGCAACCAGCAACCCATTAATCGCTACACATACAACCTAGTACACAGTACTAGCAAGCTGCTCCATAATGAGCAATTTTGGCTGGAGGAGCAAATGTTTTACACTGAGGAGGAGCATTTTATTCCTCAAGTCCGATATTTATACTACTAAGGTATACAATCCAGAAATTAGGTTGGAACATCGAAATCCCGTCATACTCAACTAGATGTAAACTTCGCGGAGCTCAATCTCTCGAAAATAGAAGAAAAATGATATCTGTAATGTTCATAAATGATATTTTGTCACATCATATCAAATGTCCTATGCTTTTGCATTGATTGATTTGTATGCTCCGTCGCGTCAGACAAGAGAACGTTGTCTATTCCGAGAAAAGGAACACAGAGTAAACTATGCTCGTAATGAACCAATAACTCGTTGTGTCAGAGAAACTAATTTCATTTTATCAAATTATATTGATTTTAACTTTTATAGAAGCAGATACATTTTAAAAAATAATTGACTTTTGTTGTTTTCAAATTAATGAATAAAATTATGTTTACACAATTATTGTATTAAATACATAATGCTATTTTGTTAGGTGTTAAATTTTATACCTATTTATTTCCTGTTTTTTTTTTTTTTTTTTTTTGTAGTCTAATTGTAGATTTAATTATCTCTAATTGATGTAAATAAATAAATAAATAAATAAACATTCATACCACTAAGTAAATTTCCTTCATTTTTCATTTGTTTATAACTTTTTTTTGAGAATAAATAAAAAAAAAAATAAACCCGAACTTGTCTTGCAGATACCTATATTGTCTTAAGAAAAAAATTATGTTTATTCCTTCTCCTATCAAATGTGTAACCACTCTATAAAATTTTATGGTTTTGCCATCTGTTTGCAAGTTTTTAGGCTCAATATTTTTTAAAGCCCCAACATATTTTACCCAACCTTTTTCCACTCGATATCCGTTCGTTTTATTAAAATATTCGGAAAAGTGTATGATTAAGCGCAAAACTCTAACCTATTTTTTCATGGGACATACACCCTTAATTTACGATGGTAAACCACTGTTTAAATGCCATTTTAAAGAGCTTAAGGCTGAGTTTCTTTTTTTATCAGACTTCATGTAAATGCATTTCAAAGGTTTAGTGAAAGAATAATATACCTAAATGATAATTCTCTTGTTTACCAAATGACCTGTGATGTTCGATATGAGTAATGAGAATTTGTATATGCCTGCTCCCTCTCAACATTTTCTTATACATTTACATTTCCGAATAGTGTTGTATCACTCAAATCATTATTCATGACCTTGCACCAAATAGAAAAAATCAACCATTTGGCAATAAAAATATGATTACATATTAAAGAACAGGTTTTTTATACATTACTTTATTTACTGTGAGATGAAATGTGTAACGTATCTACCCACGAGAGAAGCTTAGGTCCATGAAAACCCAACCATCAAATAAATACCTGCCTTCTCTCTTCCTTCTCCATGCCACCTCTATGACTCCAGGCCACAGGTTTCCTGAGGCCAGTCCAGGCAGCAAGAAGGAGGGGTGCCCCGGGCATGGTAGAAGGCATGCTAGTTGCACGCTCGTCCTAGCTCGTCGGATGGGAGGGTTCTTTCTACTATGCCGCGGAACTTGGTTACGTAAAAACCATGCCTGACTGAGATGTTATTCGTCAATGAAGGATTGTTAATGAGGTGCGAATCGCCACTTTACACAAACAATCACAAAACGTTAGCACAATCATGTGAAGTCGGGAGGCTAGATGTCGTCAACCCCCATTCTACCCACCCTTGCACTAGGAAGTACCACCTTGGTTGACACCATCTAATTTCTGTGACAGTCCCTGAAGTTCACGAATCCACCCTCCTGTATCACGCTCATGTCGATACTAAAATCAGCCACATCCCTCCATTACCTTATTAAATACTAGCCATCATACTCGCTCGCTAGAATGTCTCATTTGCAAACAATTTCATTCAACTTGACTTATTCTTTATTAGGGGTATTCATGCAACGGTGGAAAACTCGGATAAACCTCGGAAACCAGATAATTTTATCTCGGCAGAAACGAGCTGTCAAAATTTGTATGGAAAAAATATTCTGCAAACCAAATAAATTTATCTCACAGATTTCATGCAGAAAGCGAAGAATTAAACCTCATAAAGTTTCGAGAAGTAATTTGTGACGTTTAGTTCTGACAGCTGATCTTTCTGCAAAGCGGAAAATTATCTCGTTGCATGAATACCCTTATTACAAAAAAAGATATCCTAGGCTAAGAGCAATACAATTGCATAAACTTCTTGTTTCAATGAAAACACAAAAATAAAAATAGCTACAGCAAAAGTTAAATATTATTCTATTGAATTGAATAATGTTCTCCTCTCTCAATCAAAATAATAATAATTACATATGTGTAAAAGCAACTTTGATTTCTCTGCTTATAGTCTAAGATCCGGCTGCTAAATTCCTACATTAATAATGTAGATTAATAAGATTGAAATTTTAAGTATTTTTACAACTAGGAGAAGTCAAATTTCATGGGGTGCCAATTAAAAAATGGCCTCTAGTATTATTAATTAAATTATTATTAATTGATTTTTGGAATTAAATTTCGTCTATATCGTAGGGAAGTAAAACCTACACGACATCAAAATAGGGTATTCAAGGGATCCGAAAAGTTATGGTTGCTGCTGATTGCTTAGCCGCAACCTCTAGACAGCCAGGTGTAAACAGTTATAGTTTTGTTAAAAAATTTCGTTCATAACGTAGACTCATTTCATTTATACCACATCAAAGCTCATTTTTTTCTGTTTTTTCATGATATAAGGTTGCCTATATAAAAAAAGCCGCAACTCACACTTTCGATGAACTCAATAGATCCCAAAATACATGAAATCTTTCCAAAAATGTTTACTATATGTAAATTAAAAATATAACTTAAGAGATATAAGCCAGTGTTTGAAAAATAGACAAAAAAAACATTTTTTGCGTATATCTCGAAAACTGTTCTTTGAAAAAAAAATTAATGTCATTTTCGTTTTCAGCGACCTCAAATTAGTAAAAAAAAATTGTTTTTTTTTAGTTAGCATCGGTGACCCAGAATTTTGTAAGCTAGTGTTTTTGATACCTATTACCTTTAAGGGCAGGCAACTGTGAGTTGCGGCTTTTTTTATATAGGCAACCTTATATCATGAAAAACAGAAAAAATGAGCTTTGATGTGGTATAAATGAAATGAGTCTACGTTATGAACGAAATTTTTTTTAACAAAACTATAACTGTTTACACCTGGCTGCCTAGAGGTTGCGGCTAAGCAATCAGCAGCAACCATAACTTTTCGGATCCCTTGAATACCCTATTTTGATGTCGTGTAGGTTTTACTTCCCTACGATATAGACGAAATTTAATTCCAAAAATCAATTAATAATAATTTAATTAATAATACTAGAGGCTATTTTTTAATTGGCACCCCATGAAATTTGACTTCTCCTAGTTGCAAAAATACTTAAAAGCTAAATCTTATCAATCTACGTTATTAATGTATGAATTAAGCAGCCGGATCTCGTACTATTACCATTAACATTTCCAGCTGTTTAGTGCAATATTTGAATCGAGTTAAATGAAAAATTTCTATTTAAATGTTTGAATGTAAACTAATAAGTGAAATAAGATAGAAATCAATTTATGCTTTCTTCTCTTTCTTCTCTTTCCTTATTTTTGTTTTTGGTCCAATTTATCATCATCTCACACATAGAGAAAAGACTTAAAGTAAGACTTAAAGTCTTTTCTCTATGATCTCACATGTGATCAACAGCGTTACCACTTCAAAAAAAAAGCGAAGATTTGACCAAAAAAGTGAAGTAGATTCAAGAAAAAGGAAGTAGAATTCAAAATCATAATATTAGTGATATACTTGTTGTTGTTGTTCACAAAAAATTCAATGCAATTGACGGAAGAACGGTTAAGTCTAATAAACTGACATTCTATGTACAAAATAGTACAATAAAAATAATAAATTAATAAGAATAAATTGTGGCCAGCGCCAAACTCTTCCGTAACTCTCCCCCTTTGATACAGACTACGATCTGTAGTCTATCGAAGTATGGAGCAAGATAACATACTTTAAGGCGTTTGTAAAAATGCTGTGACTCCAAATGCATTTGATGAACAAGTACGACATCTGGACACGTAGCATCAGTGGTCTGAAGTGGTGTAGTGCGTAAGAGCACATGACTACAAAGACTGAGCAAATCTGATATGCGTGGGTTCGAATCCTACAAGTGTTCTTCAAATAAAATTGGATTAAAGCTCAGCGCCACTAAAAAGGAGTCTGATGATTGTGATTTATCTTGGCTCCACGTGTCACTCGCTACATTTATGTGCTTCCTATTCGTGCAAATCTCTTCCAAATCATTTGGAAAAACTTTTAAGAGACATATGCTATCATTTTTCCCAAAACGACAAGACAGTTTCAAGGAATTTCAAGAAAGTTTTAACGTTGAGGTACATAAAATTCTGCGAGTAAGTTCAACTCGCTGGCTTTCATTGCAAAGTGTAGTAAACAGAATTCCAGAGCAATGGTCTGCACTATGGAATTACTTTAATCTCTTGGCTTTTAATGGCTTTAATGAAACTATTTCATCTGGGTTACATTTTACCAATAAAGCTTACTTTTATTTCCTTTCCTATATTTTAAATGAAATCAACTTAGTAAATAAAGTATTTCAAAGTGAAAATTCAATAGCATGTAAGATTTTGACATTAACTGAAGCGCCTTTCACAAACGTTCAAACAAATTTTGTAAACCCGAACATATTGGGGTTAAATCTGATTTCTCGAATCCGAATTTTCATCTTCCTATACAACAATTGTTTTTGGGAATAAAATTCGAGCAGATGCAAGTCGAAATGGAAAATTTAGAATTGGAAGAAGTTAGAAGAAATTGCTTGCAATTTTATATTGTTTTATGCAAGCAGTTACTTAAAAGATTTGAATTTGAAAATACAGATATAAAAACGTTGCAATACTTAAACCCAAGAAAAATTCAAGAAGGGACTATGCAAACAATTTTACCTCTTGTAAATGCTTTTCCTTTTCACTTTGATTCAGATTTAGAAGTATTAAATTCTCAATGGCGCTTGCTAATGAGAAAGAATAATGCTTTCTTTGGAAAATCTAATCTTGACGGAGACATTGTTAAATTTTGGAGCGATCTAGGGAAAACAAACAATGTCTTAGAAGAGCCTATGTTTAAGGAAATCTCAAATTACATGATAAACTTAGCTGTCTTACCGCATAGTTCGGCGGCAGCTGAAAGGAAATCTTCAGAAATGAACTCCATAAAATCAGATACTAACAATAAATTATTATGAGAAACTGTCGAAAATTTAATGCTTTGTAAAGAACTAATAAGAGAAAATAATATTGACAAAAACGATATTTTTGAGCCTCCTATGGAATTACTACTTAGACTTATGAATTTTGAGACTTTTATTTATAAAAAACTGTGTTATCATAAAATGAACTGATATTATCTTGCAACTAAAAAGATAAATGTAGTACTATAATAATTATAGTACCTTTATTTTAATAAAAAAATAGTTTTAGATCTTAAAACATTTTTTGTATGTATTTTTATACCTAAATAAAATTAAATTTGAATCAAGTAGTAGTGAACAACAACAACAACTTTAAGGCACTACCACCAATTGTTTTTACGAATTAATTTTATATTAGTTCGTTTATATTTTTTTATTTTTTGGCCGGAGTTACAGCTATTTCATGCTTGCCAGACAATCATCAGACTCCTTTTTAGTGGCGCTGAGCTTTAATCCAATTTTATTTGAAGAGCACTTGTAGGATTCGAACCCACGCATATCAGATTTGCTCAGTCTTTGTAGTCATGTGCTCTTTTTTTTTTTTTTTTTTTTTTTTAAATTCATTTTTATTCATATCTCTTAACCTAACTAAAACTAGACAATGAATCTTAAACTAGTGTACTTAACTAAGACTTAAATATAACTTACTGGCCCCATTGGGGCGCTCTAAGCAATTCATGATAAACTTAAAACTAATGCCTTTCGGCCTATGAACTATTTATTTATCTATTTGATTTTATTTATTTATTTTTTATTGTTAGAAAAAAATGTTATAAAAACTAACTCATTATTTTACCTTACATACTACTTAAAACTAAGTCCTTAAAATAAAACTTAATACTACTTAAAACTAACCTAATCTACCTAAAAAACTACTTACAAACTAGAACACCCACAGCGGCAAAAAAATTTAAATGACCACTTTGATCTTATCACATATCTTTTTTTTTGTATTTTTTCAATTTTTATATTTTTTTTTTAATTTTAATTTGTTTTATTTTTATTAAAATTTTTATTATTTTTTTTTTTTTTTTTTTTTGTGCCACCACCTACTCTACTTAAAAACTAAACCCTAAACCCTTAAACCTAAAACAATTATGTAAGCCGGCCAAGGCTCAAAAACAAACCCAACCCGACTACCCATTATCAATCGCAGCTTGAAGCCACCAAAACTGGTTCTCCTGCTTCACCCTATCTCTTCGATCCCGTTCGGACACAGCCCTACTGAACCGAAAGAGCTTGGCTCCGTCTTGTGCGAGGACGTCTCGACTGTAAAGGAGCCGCCGGTCAACGGTACTTCGTCTGACGTGGTAGATCAGCGGAATTGCCAACCTATCTTGGATCAGACCGCATCTGTCTAAATAGAGGAAGGCCTCTGGAGGAATGAACCCACTCAAGCGCGCACTTTCAAAATATTGTTCGTTTGGATAGTAGGCTCCAAAGATCAAATTATTTGTCGAGGTCATAGCTCTGGCAATGTGACCCCGAACCAGCTTTATGACGAAATTATTAATTCTGTTGACCCGGGCCCTGTTGTATAGGACTTCGTTCGAGTAATATTTAATGTAATCGGATTCCGGTGTTCGATACAAACCGAGACAGCGCCGAAGACACTGCCTCTCGAAAACCCGAATCTTCTCCATTTGAGATGGGGCAACGTTGAACCACACGGGACAGCCATAAACGATCATCGGCCGTATGAGGGCCATGTAGCAAATTACCTTCACTCGAGAGTCTAGCCGACTGCTATAAAAAAGCCGTTTCGTCTGAGCGAAGGCTCCTCTGGCTCTGGCCAGCGCAGCATCTATATGTCTATTGAAATATAGATACTGATCCAGCCAGATCCCCAGGTACTTCACTTCACTTTTGCTCGTTAATCGCTGACCGTGAGGCCCAACGATGACCATCTTGCGCCAGTTCTTGCGCGTGTCTCTCGGAGCCCCAGCCAAAGGGGTCCGGAACAGAATTGTTTCCGACTTCTGGAAGTTGATTTTCAACTTCCAGTCATCGCAGTATCGCTGGATCTTGTCGAAGTCACGCTGTAAGAGAATTCTAATGACCTCAACCTTTGGAGCCGTTCTGTACGCAACTAGGTCGTCGGCATACGCAATCGCCTGAGTTAAACTACCTATCAGATCGCTAGTGTAAATACTGAAGAGGATTGGCGAGTTCACCGCTCCCTGTTGAAGACCATTTTTAATTTCAAACGTTGTCGCGGAAGTTATGTTGCCATTTTTCACAACAAACTTCCTGCCGTTAAGCATATCATAAAGCATATACAATAATGGTTTGCTGATGCCGAGTCTGGATAGCTTTAGGTACAGACCTTCTAACCATACGGTGTCGAAGGCTTTCTCCAAATCCACCAGGACCGCACCAGTACATTGTTTCTTTGTCTTGTTCCATTGGATATCAGAAACGAGCTTAGACGCGGCATGTAAGGTATCATGTCCCGCCTTGAACCCGAACTGGTTATCCGGAATTATATTGTTGTCCGCAGACCACTGAATCAGAACCCTATTGATTACTTTCTCGAATACCTTGCTGATACTTGGAAGGAGACTTATTGACCGCAGATTTGCCGGATTGGAGCTATCCTTACCCTTCTTCGGGAGAGGATGCACCACAGCTGTCCTCCAACGCTCTGGATAATAGGCATTATTCAGCGCGTTGTTGAAGAGTGTGGTGTAAATGTCTATGGCTTCTATCGGCAAATGTTTCAGTACAACGTTGGATATACCATCGACACCTGCAGACTTCTTATTCTTTATTGAATCGAAAATGAGCTGAAGCTCCACTTTCGTAACTAACAGGGGACTTGAACCCATTGGCTCGGCGATTATAGCATTTGCTAAAAAGTCATCATTGAACCGGGTGAAACCACAGTTCTCGGATCGCTATTGCACGATTTCGTTACGGAGGTAGAAGTGGTGAAGTAAGGCTCTGTTTTCCAGGTCGTGGTTCGGGCGAGTGCAAGCATTCACCCTATACACTTGCTGAAACGCAGCTCCCACTGTCTCCACTTTCTCCTGCGGATTTTCGATAATAAAGAAGTCATCGTCCAAGATGGCTTCTTCAGGAACGATTTGCGCTGTCAGAAGTACGTCTCTGTTTTCATCCGTTCTTTGGAGTTTCAGACACGGAAGGTCGTTTTGATTGTTTTTTCTAAAGATTTTGTTGATTTGGGGAAACATGCTCGGGTCACTGGAATTTACGGCCCGAATTTTGTTGTCTCAAAACGAATTTATTGACAATCTATAATTCTGTTTAATTAAAACGTTAATGTTCTTAATTGACGATTTCAGTGTCCTAATCTCCGGTTCGTGGGGGTCCGTAAATGGTCTGTACAAGTTTTTGAGTCTTGTCAGCAGTCCACTTTTCTGTCTGTGCAGTGCGTCTATTGTCGCGTTTCTGTAGACGTTGTTTTGGTCACGTTCTTTGTATTTCGGTATTGTCCGTTCCATTGTTCGTTTTATTGTTTCGTCCATCAGTTGTAGATGTTGGTCAATTTCAGTGTTTGTCAAGTTCCTGTTATTTGGTATGTCACTCGAACGAAGTTCTGTCGCTAAGGCGTTGGTGAAACGCGCCCAGCGAACCTTACTGTAATTGTAAGAGTACGTTGGGACGTATTCCTCCAGCTCCACGCGCTCGTTCGGAATCTGTATTACAGCAGCCAGTCCGCAGTGATCACTGTCGTGCTCGACTGTTTGTAAACAGTTTCGATGGTGATTACCAACTTTGTCCGTGATCGTTAGTCTCGTATCGTAAAGCAAAACGTCCAAAAAGGAACCGGTTCTTGGATACGATGGCCTATTAGTAGCAAGCAGGTCGATACCATACTCAACGCCGTAAAGATTCAATAAATTTAAAAGACCATAGCCTCTCATGTTGTTGACCCTATTTCCCCATTCTTCATGTTTGGCATTTAAATCCCCAGCCAACAAAAAATAGCTTCCTTCCAATCTCAGTTCCAGTACCCTAAAAAGAATCTCGAGTTCTGAGACAAAAGTAGTAGCCTGTGGAGCATCAGGCGCGTAAGCCGCAATTACATACATCCGATTCCCACCAGTCAGAGAGATGCATATAACGCAAACTTCAAGCGTCTTCAGCTTTCGAAGTTCATTATTGTATATGACTTTAAAATTAATGCCTTTTCGTATGAAGACAGCGACCCCACCTCCTCGAGTGGAGTTGGGCCGATCTCTTCTTACGATATTGTAATTTTTATGAGTCAATGTATGCTTCTGGTTTAGCTTGGTTTCGCTAGCCAGAAACACATCTGGACTGAGGTCTTTCAACAACTGGAACAAATTGGCTCTTCGTTCAATCCTAACCAGAGAATTTACATTCAAAGCTAGGATCTTGAGGCGCGTCTCCGGCAGCGCGCCCGTTAACCGTTAAGTTGCGCCAAGCCAGGCAACAAAGAGTAGATGTGGTCTACTCTTTCGCCTTGCTCCTTTATCTGACTTTGTAGTCCTGTTAGTTGGCCTTGAATGCTCACCAACAAGGCTAAAATGTCTGGCTGCACCGCTGGCGCCTGAGGCACGGGGGCCTGTGGGGCAACCATTGGTGCAGCCTGTCTCGTCGTTCCCATTCCTTTCGCCATACGGGCGAAAGAAAATTCGGGAGTGACGAATTTTGGTGTTGGAGCAGATCGTTTGCTAACGGCGGCTTTTTGCATGGCCTGTTTTTCTTTGATTTGCTGAACCTTAGGACAGCCCCGATAGTTAGCGGGGTGCCCCTCGTTTCCGCATATGACACACTTGAGCTTAGCCAAATCTTCGACCGGCTCAGTTCCTAATGGGCACTCGCCTCTGTTGTGGCTCTCTGCACACTTGACGCAGCGCAACTGCATTTCGCAATTGGCTGCGGCGTGCCCAAACCTCTGGCACCGCATGCATTGAAGCATATCGTCGTGCCGCTTTAATTTATCCCAATGGATAACTTGGAAGTCGAGGATGGAAATACTCCTCAGACTGTCCAATTTACTTTGGGGCGATAATGTTACCAAGAACATTGGCAACTTGTAACCCCCCCGCCTAGACCTAACCGTTGAGAACGGCTTGACTGATTTAAAGTCAAGATCGTCGCTCGCTTTTTCACGGAGCTCATCTAAGAGCGCCTGAGGTTCCGTGCAGAAACTGATGCCCTTCAGGAGGACCGTTTTCATTTTTTCGCTTCTTGGGGTGAAGCTGAAGAACTCCGCTGTTACCTTTTTTAGGCACTCTTTAACTGTATTGTATTCGGCCAATGTGAAGCATTGAACCGAATACTTCTGTTCTTTTTCATTAATAATTTTGATAGAAAAATTACCCTTAGTGGCCGACTTACATACCTGTTTTATGTCGTTCAGGTCCAGTTTGTGGGTCATAATAGGTGGCACTTGGTCTTTCTTCCTCATTTGCTGTGGCTGTTGCTGGTGTTGCTGCACTCGCTGCCTCTGTTGTCGCTGGTTGTCTGCTGCTGATGATGTTGCCGATGTTGATGGGCCTTCTGTTGGGCCTGCTTCTGCTGCTGGTCTTAAAGCTACTTGGTCCGCTCCTGTGTTTTTTTGTTTTTGTGGAGGCAGAGAAGTCTTTTTTGCTTGGACTTGCTGCTGCTCCACACGTTTTGGCTGGGGTTGTTGTTTTTGTTCAACCACCTTTTTTTGTCCAGCTTTTTCATTCTCAAGCTGCTTGGATTTTTGCCGCTCTGATTGCTCTTTTTGGCGGCGCGCCTCTTGTTTTTGTCTGAGGAGGGCGCAAAGGGCTTCCCTTTCCTCAAGCAACTTCTGAACTTGTGCCTCATTTTCATCTATCTTACTCGAGATGCTGTGTTCGTCTTCAGCCTCCTCGAGTTCCTCCTCCGATGACGCCTCTGAGATTAGCTCTTTGCTATTCTGAGAGCTGTAAAGAACCTCCCCATCATCTGACGACATGTATTCCGCATGTTCGTGGATTTCGTCTTCGGCGGGGAAGGACTGCTGCAGTTGTTGAAAAATTTGATGTGCTGCCGAAAAAATACTTGTGTCGTCCACGGGTTTGAACCGGCGTCCTCTCGCTTAAGTAGCGGGTGCCCTAGCACTAGACCACGGATCTTATTGAAAATATACTGGCCAACTTGCCACTTCTAATAAACACTTTGTATTGCTTACTTTTTGATATAGTTGATTTGTTAGGACACGTCCGATCGCTGAGAGAGCACAAGATCAACTGAGTCATGTGCTCTTACGCACTACACCACTTCAGACTACTGATGCTACGTGTCCAGATGTCGTACTTGTTCATCAAATGCATTTGGAGTCACAGCATTTTTACAAACGCCTTAAAGTATGTTATCTTGCTCCATACTTCGATAGACTACAGATCGTAGTCTGTATCAAAGGGGGAGAGTTACGGAGGAGTTTGGCGCTGGCCACAATTTATTCTTATTAATTTATTATTTTTATTGTACTATTTTGTACATAGAATGTCAGTTTATTAGACTTAACCGTTCTTCCGTCAATTGCATTGAATTTTTTGTGAACAACAACAACAAGTATATCACTAATATTATGATTTTGAATTCTACTTCCTTTTTCTTGAATCTACTTCACTTTTTTGGTCAAATCTTCGCTTTTTTTTGAAGTGGTAACGCTGTTGATCACATGTGAGATCATAGAGAAAAGACTTTAAGTCTTACTTTAAGTCTTTTCTCTATGTGTGAGATGATGATAAATTGGAACAAAAAACAAAAATAAGGAAAGAGAAGAAAGCATAAATTGATTTCTATCTTATTTCACTTATTAGTTTACATTCAAACATTTGAATAGAAATGTTTCATTCAACTCGATTCAAATATTGCACTAAACAGCTGGAAATGTTAATGGTAATAGTACGAGATCCGGCAGCTTAATTCATACATTAATAACGTAGATTGATAAGATTTAGCTTTTAAGTATTTTTGCAACTAGGAGAAGTCAAATTTCATGGGGTGCCAATTAAAAAATAGCCTCTAGTATTATTAATTAAATTATTATTAATTGATTTTTGGAATTAAATTTCGTCTATATCGTAGGGAAATAAAACCTACACGACATCAAAATAGGGTATTCAAGGGATCCGAAAAGTTATGGTTGCTGCTGATTGCTTAGCCGCAACCTCTCGGCAGCCAGGTGTAAACAGTTATAGTTTTTTTAAAAAATTTCGTTCATAACGTAGACTCATTTCATTTATACCACATCAAAGCTCATTTTTTTTCTGTTTTTCATGATATAAGGTTGCCTATATAAAAAAAGCCGCAACTCACAGTTGCCTGCCCTTAAAGGTAATAGGTATCAAAAACACTAGCTTACAAAATTCTGGGTCACCGATGCTAATTAAAAAAAACAATTTTTTTTTATGATTTGGAAGAGATTTGCACGAATAGGAAGCACATAAATGTAGCGAGTGACACGTGGAGCCAAGATAAAACATAATGGGATTTATCTCGCGCAATTAAGATCTTACACCGTTTAAATCGCTCAGAAAAATTAAAGAATCTAGGAACTAACACCAAACACTTAGATAAGCTAGCATCAGTTGATTCGTCTATAATCAAAGAAAATTTTCTAACCCGGAGCTGTGAAGCAATCTCCTCTCTAAAATATGGTCCAATAACGTCATTTATCATGGCCGCAGCTTTTGTCCTACCACATATAATCGGTCCTTGTGAATCACCAAAAATGTGTTTCAACAATTTTGGAAGATAATCCATTAAAGTAAATGGAAGTGTATGTTGAACGCAGTATATAACACAAATTATTTATTTATGGAGTTTGTTTCTTGCAGCAACTTCCAATTCAGAATTGGTTTGTTTTATGGAATGTGAAATGAATGGTTGATATAATGCTTCTTTTCTCTTTTTAGCATGGTTTTCGGTTTCAGCATGACGTTTTAAGTTTGTTATATTGTTTGATAAAGATTCACGACAAACCTTGCAGTTTGCCTGCCCCTTGATTTGGCTTAACCAATCTAACAATCGTTCCCATTCCTGTTTGTATTTTTGGTCACACAATTTCTTGGAACAGCTTGCCCTTGCTGCATTTTCATTCGAATCAAATTCTGAGTTTGAATCAGAAGAAGAAAACAATACAAAAATTACTTTTCAGCAACAGAACATTTTAGACGAATGAAAATAGTAACATTTACCTTGCCGAAACATCTGCATCTTCTTCTTCAATGTCTACCGAATAAGTCACCACAGACACTTCATTTTTAGTAATTTTGGTGGATCTTGGTTGTTCAGAGCTTTTTGGAAAAAAAAAAAAAAAATATCACAAAAGTGCACAACGATATGTTTATATAACGTTTCTTTTTTTGTACCTATCAGCCTGATACACAGATATTTCTAGTTATAACTTTATAAGTTGTGATCATTGTCACTTACCGATATATAGTTATAGTTAAATGTCCAACGGTGATGCGTGGTGAGCTCAACACTCCGATCCACTGGATGAGGTTTGTTTCTGTAAATTTTTTTACACTTTTCCTTTTTTTTTAATTCTTTTTAGCAAATCGCGATACTGCCTGTGTACGGGGCTTTACATGGATTAACAATTTCCTTTTTTTTTTCTTTTTCTTTTATAAATTTCTTCAACTCATTTCCAAATTAATTAAACTTACACTTTTATTTATTTTTTCTTCTTTTCTTTTTTTTTATTGGATACGATTATACTCTTCTATTTTACGTACCTGGCAGAACTTTACAGTATATAGCTAGTACCTAAAAATTTTGAGAGGGAGAGATCATTGATTCATGCATAATCTCAATTTTACTTTTTTTTGTTTTCCTTTTTGAGTAAAATTTGAATGGAGGAAGCGTCATGTTTTAAGCCAAAAACTTCATCATTATCAAAGTTGAAACTAAGAATGTTGATATTTTGCAAATGGGATTGCATTTTATTGGACTGCAAAGCAGTAGATATTTTAGTGCCGGAGTAGTAGATGTTTTAGTATTGTTTTCACTGATCGGAAAAAGGCAAAAAGGAGAAAACCAAAGTATTGAAAATATGTAAATAGACGAACTTTTTCTTTTGTATGTCAATTGACAAAACGAAACAGCAGTTCTGTAAAAAAAAAAATGTAAGAAGAATGGTTGCACCTGAAACACATCCATGCAGTTAATTTTAAAGCAGAACTTTCTCCATTGAGTTTACTGCATACAATTTTCTTTTAGAATTTGGCGACTGTTTTCCCACATACATATTTGTGTGACCTCTTCTGGCCGAAGCAAAAGTTGAATAAAATAGTTTAAAAAATATCCACAAAATTAAAAGTAAAGGGAAAAAGTTTTCTTTTGATAAATTCTTTTAACTTGTCAAGAATTATGGGTAAGTAAGTAGGTGGTATAAATTATAGTAACTACTGAAAATAAATTATATGGAACGAAAAATATTCTTTATTGCAACATAATAATACATTCAAATTTGATTATTTACGTATTTATTATTCATTCTGAGGCCAAAAGAGGAACAATTGCTTCCAGTCCCTTCCTAGTATTCGCGCCTAAATTTGATAATTAATTATATGAAGAAATTTTCTTTCTAAATTCACAAACACATCAATAGACATTATCTGATGCATCTACTTTATGACTTTCAAGTGTTCCGCCCGTCTGATTTTCTTCATCTAGGTAATCAGGAGGCATTGACTTAATTGATTTGCATGTGATGAAGTCATTATGGCTCCTTAAATTTCAGACAGCCTCAAACCAAAAATAGACTGATTTAATAAAACGCAAACAACAGCAAACGAGGACCCAAAAACCTATAATTATTTTTGGATGAAACAATTAATCAATGAGATACCTGAATATAGCCGTCATCATAATCATCATCAACATCTAGTCTATACATATTATAATCGTCTTGGCGATCTAAACCCATGTAACTTAGTATTCTGCTTCCCCTTGCATGAGGGTTCAGGCAACGCAATGCGAATGCGATGGACGCGGATAGTCAGAATGTTAATATCCCTCTTCCATTTAAGAAGTTACTTCTTTTTGATTCTCAGCTAGGGTCGATATCGATACCGACAAATGGTCGTGAATCTCTACGCCCATAATTAAAGGCAATAACTGAGACCATTGAGATATAAAAATATATATTTCCCTCCCTCAGCAGGTTCCTAATTATAGGTACCATTTATTGAGAATTGATTCCGCATCTTAAGGCTTGTACACAAATCAATGTAAAGAAGAATCAGAATATTACACAAGTTGTTGAAAAAACTGGTAGGAAATAGGTATCCTACTTTTGTCTCGCTTTTGAACTTAGTAAATAATTTACGCAGCCACCTATAACAGGCATAAGAAAAGCAAAAATACCAGTTGTCATTTTCTCACAATTTTTTGAATGCTTTCAGCTGGTACCAATGCGAGCATTTGCAACGATTATTTCTCTTTCCTTTGGGTTTTTTATCTTTAGAAAGGTATTTGTTATGTGGTAAGATATTTATTTGTTTATTTATTTTGTTGATAAATAATTTTATTTTTTAGTGGTTGGACAGTACAAGCGAAAGACCAGCAGGCAAAGCTGGAGCTCAGATTCTATGAGAAAGGCCATTCGGTCCATTAAAGCAGAAGAAATGGGATAGAAAAAGAGGCTGGGTGCGACCCACACTGATAACTTCCCATTTAGTTATATCTTTAGTTTTTTTTTTCAAATAACAAAATTTTGTGCGAAACAAACTTTAGCTGTTAAATTCAAACAATCATTATTTTAAGATTGAAAAGCATTTTAATTATTTAAAGATATTTACGAAATGCACATACAAATATTATAGAGATTAAATACCTAATGGCAAAGTCAATATCATTGCTCGTTCTCAAGATATTCGAGTCGAAAAACCAATTTTACCACTTTTTAGTTTATTTTTTTTTATATGTTTTTGTCAATTAGATATTTTTCAAAATTTAACCTTTCATAAAAAATTGTAAGATATGTATAAAATAAAATATTTTAGAAGGCACAATCGTTGTTCGTTCTCAGGATATTCGAGCTGAAATACAATTGTAACTACTTTTCTTCAGAATTTTTAACAGTTTTTGATTTTTTGTTAAAAAACTGCCCATTCAATATTTGCCAAAATTTTATCAGTTGCTAACAATTATGTTATGTAGAAAATAAAATAAACAAGAAGTTAATATCGTTACCCATTTTGAGAAATTTGAGTCGAAAGACAATTTATACCAATTTTTGGTAGAATTTTTTGCAGTTTTTATTTTTTTGTAAAAAAACTGTCGATTGATTTTTTTTGAAATTATCACCAGTAGTCAAAAACAATATTTTTCGTAAAATAAAACTATTTTAAAGTTAATATCGTTTTTCCATCTAAGGATATTCGAGTTATAAAAATTTTTTTTTCGTTTTTTTGATTTTAAAAAATAACGGTATACTGATTTTTTTCCAAATTCATATTAAATTTGTATAACGTCATAATGTGTCGAATAAAATTTATTTCAAGTCAATAGCATTATTTTTTCGTGAGATATTTGAGCCCAACCAAAATTTTCACTTCTTTTTTAAACTGCTATAGTAAAAAAACAACTAATTGAATATTAATAAACGCCCTTTCAGCTTCTTTCGAAGTTATTATCTGTAAAACAAAATTTATTTCAAGTCGATATCTCTGCTCGTTCTTGAGATATCGACGACGAAAAATGGTACCAGAACGTACGGACGTACGGACGTGCAGACGTACGGACGTACGGACGTACGGACGTACGAACGTACGAACGTACGAACGTACGTACACACGCACACACAGACATCTCTCTAAAAATGATTGATATATGCTCTAAGGACCTTGAAACGTCGAGAAATGTCAAGAATTTCAATTTGACAAATCGGACCGATTACAATAACTCCCTATGGGAAGTTAATAAAGCAGAAAAACATTTCAAAGTCCCAAAAAACACTCTCCGCAGACACGCTGATAAAGAAAGAGACGTACAAGGTTCCAAGGTATTGCAGTGAAAAATAATATCGTGCATCGATTAAACGACACAAACAAATGTGCTGGAAGAGATAAAGTCGACTGTGTATATTTGCAAATTTTGGGATTAATTTATCACTTTAGTTTAGATAAAACTATAGAAAAGCATCAATAAGTCCAAAGGAGAAACGGCGCAAGCGCCAAAGATCAAAAATTGAGTTTGAGGCATTTTTGGAAACTTTTAACAGTTACCTTTTGCTAAGTAAAAACCGCCAAAATGAATTGTCTATGTGCCTTTTTTGCTAAGTATCTTAGAACTTTATTGGTTCATGCACAATTTTACCTATAGCACCCTAGAAATTAACGACTGTCTTACAATTGGTGAGTGGACCACAAAAATAAAACTAAACACCACGATGTTCCACTGAAGCAGCATTACTACACACAGCTCAAGAAGATCTTAACTAAATCTAATTATGTTGTTAAAAAAGTTAAAAAGTTTTTAAAGTATCTTTACTAAGCAAAAAGGGCGTAATAGTACGGGAGGTATAGCGTTGAGTTTTTCCGAGTGATTTTACTCGTAATGATTCTTATCAGAATTGAAAGATGAGTATCATAAAAATGCACGTCAGCCGCATTTTACTCGGGCTGTTTTTTTTTTAATGGATGAATCTTCAAGATAATAAAACAAACCGTCAGCCGATAGCCGATTACCGATAGCGGTGTAAAGACCGTCAGACAACGTCATCAACATAACTTTTTTCAAGTTTTTGCCAGAAACTCCGAAATTGTAAATTTTTAGGATCAATATTTTTCTACAAAAATAAAGTACATTAAATTTTCTAAGAAATACATCCTTCATTTATCATTTTTGGTTAATCCGTTTAGCCGCTACAGCCAGCTGAATGAAGGCCAAAATTTGTGTTTTTTCTTAAACCCGTTTTCTCGATTTTTTTTTCACTCATACTTCAAAAACTGTGCTTGCAATTACAAATATCTATACATTTTTTAAAACTACTTACATTGAATTCGCTATGAAATGAATATCTTAGTAGGTTTGTTCGTTGAACTTTACCCAGGGTTGACCCAGGTTTTCTTGACAACCCCAAGAGTTGTAAAAAAAAACTTGGGTTTTTCAATTCTCAAAAAACACTTCAGGGTTGTCAATTGTTTCTTTTACATTCAAACCAGAAATGTATACTCTGTGCTGTAATAGTTTAAATTGAAATTTGTACGGATTCACCCGTTGCACAGTCAACAACATCAAATATTTTCATTTCTACTTCTATTATTGTTGTGTTAAATTTATTTTTTCGATTTATTTGTACATATAATAATAAACAATACCTGCAACACGTAAGTCCACAGCAAAACAAATGCTTCAAACTCGTGTCACTTTGACAATTCATTCTTTACCTCAACTCGCCCCAGCAAAAAACCTTGTTCTACTTCAGGGCGAGTTCAGGGCAACCCCAGGTCTCAAAAAACACAGAATTTCAATGTCAGGGTGAGTCCAGGTTTTTCAAAAAACGCTTTAGGGCGACCCCAGGGTGACTTCAGGGCTCAACTAGCAAACCTTGTTATTTATTTTAGGCAAACCGTGAATCCGCTGCGCAGTGCGTTGAATGTATGGAGAAGGTAGACAAATTACTGTTTTTCACAAAAAAATGTTTTTGTGTGTGAAATTAGTTCTGAAAATAGAAAGTAAAGGAAAATTCCATCAAACCACAAATAATGCTAATCAGAGGAATAGGTTGACCATTAAAAACAAAAAAAAAATTAAAATTATATTTGTTTTAGCTTGTAACTTTTATTAGTATTAGGAACACAAAAAGTAATCCTTACAGCAGTTTATTATAATAAATATATAATTTAATATACTATTTTAATACTTTTTTATAGCTATGTAGGTACCTACAAAAAAAAAGAAGAAAAAAAATACTTACCTACCATATTTTGAAAGATAAATTGAAAATAGTATTTTTGAAAGAAATATCCATCGAAAAATCTATAGAAGCCAATTTTTCAGAGTATTGCAATATTAATAAAATAATTGATCATATGCATGACCTTTTATATTTTAAAATCTTACAAAGCAAATGCATTATGTAGGAAATCAATAAAACTAAGTCTGAAGGCATGTGCTTAAGGGTAAATCGAAGGGTTGTGATAACTGATGGGATGGTGACGTAATATATGAACAATATACATATACATACATACTCGTAGGTATTACCTTTTTTATTATGTAAAAAAAAAAAAAGAAACATTTCGGAAGAAGTGATGAAATTAATATATGAAATCCAGTTGAATTCGCGTTTTCTAGTTTTGACATATAATTTAAAAGTGCTCCAGCGGTTTCACGGTTTGAGCAAAACAAATAATTAAGATATTCATTTCATAGAGAATTTTAGGTTTAAGACTATTATTTAAAAAGACAAAACACTTAACGGACTTACAGCGATAATTATTTAACATCAAAATAATATTTTTGATTTTTAATTCCCGACTTTTGATAGGATTACAGCTGTCGTGGTCACGGGTGACAGTCACCGATAAGTCCGTTAAGTGTTTTGTCATTACATAATTTAACGTAGTTTCAAAAAAATTAGAAGATATTTGTAATTACAAGCAGTCTTTGAAGTATGAATGAAAAAAAAACCGAGAAAACGAGTTTTAAAAAACCACAAATTTTGACCTTCTTTCAGCTGTAGCAGCCAAACGGCTTAACCAAAAATGATAGCATTTTTTAGGAAATTTAATATCTTTTATTTTTGTAAAAGAATGTTGATCCCAAAAATTTTCAATTTTCTGAGTTTTTGGTAAAAACTTGAAAAAGTCGAAAATTGTGGTATTTTATGTGATTTTTTTTCAAGAATGGTGAAGGGATGGAGGAGCTTGATTCTGTTATTTATTTTTTTTCTGACTGAGTAACATTCAGGTCAAATTTTTAAGATTCATCTGTAAGAAAATCATCTCGAGTAAAATTTTTAAAATTTTTTTACAAGTTCAGATGCCTGGCTGACGATCTTTTCACCGCCATCCATGCGGCTAACTGAAAACCAAAAGACAAGCATAGTGCCTAAGAAGGCACACTGCCCTTTTCTGCGGTTCGTTTATGGATCGCATAAGTTTGAACCCGTCTATGCTTGTTTAGTCTGTCTTACCTGATAAGTAAGGTCTGCTGTTATGGTGCTACAAAATAATTAAAAAAATAAAAGAAAAAAAAGTATGTAAACAAAAAAATATTCTCATAGTTTGGATGTTTCAACAAAATATAAAAAGATAAAAATTTAAACACATTTTTAAACAGTGTGTTATATATTTCCTACACCCACCCTATTCCCAATTCCAATTCGCGGAAAAGTGATATAAAAAAAGTAATAATAATTTAACCCATTTATTTCCATCAATATATAAACAATAATAACTATCCGGTTGCCCTTGACATCTGAAAAAGTGAAACTGCAAGAAATCCGAAAATTAACTCCTTTAACATCTTGAACAGAAGAGGGAAATCAAAAGGTACCCTCTTTCAACAACTAAAAACAACAGAGCCGATAAAGATAATCCAGTTATACAGTTTGGTAAAAACCAAACTTGATTTTCTTGTAAAAGAACATTTAAGTGAATCTCAACATGGGTTCATTTCGGGAAGATCAACTATTACTAACCTGGCTTGTTTCTCGTCATTTGTTGTGGACGCTATCGAAAATAGAAGTCAAGTGGACGCTATAATACTGACTTTAGCAAAGCTTTTGATTCGGTCAACCATGATATTTTGCTTCTTAAACTCGATTCATTTGGAATCCATTCAAACTTACTTAAATGGATTTCTTCATTTCTAAAAGGAAGAGTCCAAAAAGTAATAATTCAAGGATGTACATCAAGACCAATCAAATGCACTTCTGGTGTTCCTCAGGGTAGTCATCTGGGGCCACTGATTTTTATCATTTTCATAGATGACATCGTTAAACATATCAGATATAGCAATTGTCTTATATATGCCGATGATTTGAAATTATTTTTAAAAATAACCTCCATTGATGATTGCGTTAAGCTTCAAAAGGATTTAGACAATTTGTCTAAATGGTGTAATTTTAATTGCTTAAATCTTAATATAAAAAAATGTTTTATTATTTCTCTTTCTAGAAAACCTCTTCCTCATGAGTTTATGTATTCTCTTGGATGCAATACCCTTCAGAGAACTCCAAAAGTGAAAGATTTAGGTGTTCATTTCGACTAAAAGTTTTCGTTTTCTTTACATGTTGATACTGTTGTTGCTAAATCTAACGCAATGCTTTGTATATATAGTATAACCTAATAGTACTACTATGGAACACGATTTTAAGTTACCTTTCTCTCTCTTTTGGTGGCGCTGGTGTTGCCTAAAAAGCAGATTGGAGAGTTCGGAATGAAGGTAGGCACATTGTATATGAAATGGAATAGTACTACTATGGAGAGGAACGAACGACGCGACCTCTGATGAGACGGACGGAAGCTTTTTCCAACCTGAAGTGGAGACGAGTGTAGACTTGAAAGTGGGGTAGTCACAAAGAGAAAGAATATTAAATATGAGTGTTTAGGAAATAACAGAAGATAGAGAACGATGTATAAAATTGGAATGTAAATTTATGGGAGTTGGAGGGAGTTAGGAAAAAAGACTTTTTTCTTCATTTCTTTTTTGCAAAGGGGAATTATTCGAATTTTTTTTTGCTAGGTAGGTAAGGAATGGGCAATGAAAATTCGTGGAGAAAAACGATTTTGTTTTGAAATTTTTCAAGCAAAAGGCCCGTATGCACTTCGTCCTTTGCACATAGAAAAATATTTTTAAGATTATTTTAATTTTATTTTTTCTTGAAAATTGAAGTAATTATGAAAGGAATTTCTTAATATTTTATCAATTGTTTTTTAATTTCACGTAATTTTTTATACTTACGTGATATTTTAAAATTATTGAAAGTCGACATAAAAAATATTGCTATGGAAAATTGAAGTAAATTTTAATTTTTTTTTCGGTTAGGTATTTGAAAATTCAAGTAACATTGAATTGAAACGTGAGTTTTTGAAGATATTTAAAATTCACGTTAATTTTAAAATTATTAAATTATGTTAAAAATTAGCGTGAAATTTTGAATTTACTTAAAAACCTTAAAAATTCACGTCAGTCTTAATTTACTTAAAAAACATGAAAATCACCGTGAAAATTTAAAATTATTAATTTCTTTTGCAAATTCACGTGGTATTTAAAATTTGTTTAGGACTTGAAAATCCAAGAATTCTTAAAATACCCGTAAAATATAAAGACAGTGAGCAATAAAATGACGTGTTTTTGGAAAATTGACTTGAAATTTATAAAATGTTCTAATTCTTTGGAAATACACCTAGAATAGTAAAATTAAGTAAGTTTTTTGAAACCTACGTGTTTTTTAAAGTTCCGTGTTTTTTTTTTTTAATTCACTTGAAATTTATAAAATTATATAATTTCTTGAGAATTAACCTGGAATATTAAAACTACGTGTTTTTTTAAAGTTCGGTGGTTTTTTTGAAAACTCACGTGAAATTTCTCGAAAATTCACAAGAAATTTTAAATTTCTCTGAAAACTACGAAAAATCCACAGAAAAATTAAAAGAAAAAGGTTAAAACTATGAACTATGAATTTTTTTTAAATAATTAAAACTTTTGAAATTTCATGTGAAATTTTTGGAATTAAATATGTAGGTACTTAATTTACTAAAAAACTTTTTAAAATTTTAAATTTCATTGAGAACTATCCACGTGAAATTTTTAACTTCATTTGAATTACAAAAATTCACGTGAAAATTATTTAAACTTTTGAAAATTCAGGTGAAATTTTTCGATTTGCTTAAAATACATACTAAAATTCACGTGGTATCATAAATTTACTTAAAAATTTTGAAAATTGACGTGATATTTTTTGTTTAAACTTCACTGCTGAAAATTCGTACAGAAACCTTTTTTTAACAATTAAGTTCAAAACAAAAAAATTGTTGCTAAACTATCAATTCTTTTATCCTTTTAATTTTTCAAATATCTAGCCATTTCTTCAGATGTGAGAAATTAAAAGGATATCATGTACCTATAAAAAAGAAATAAAAAAAGATATCATAAAAATATGACTGTAACCAAATGACAAAAACCAAATACGTATTGTACCCACAATTCTATCACTTGCAAGAAAAAAAAAATATAAATGTTTCTGTAAAACATGAAATTTGGCAAGATACATAGTTCACAAATACCAAATACGTATAGTAAATTCTATCACAAGCAAGAAAAAAAAAGTTTGAATGTATCTGTAAGACATGAAAATTTGCAACATAGCTCTCATAATATCTCAAATCTCACAAAATCAAATAAAATATACGAAATTATTTGAAAATTGAAAATAATGTAGCTATATCTATACTTATACATATATGAAAAATGCAAAAAAAAGCGTTGAATAAATCCACAGCCCAATAAATTCTTTTCATTTTCCCCTTGTTGCCATAACACTCATCAGCTGGCTCACCTATCTCCTTTACCCTGCCTAATTGTTTTCAGCAATTGTGAGAATGAACATAATTAATTCTCTCACTCTATTACTTATTTTATATTCTTTCTGCCTACCTTCATTCCGAACTCTCCAATCTGCTTTTTAGGCAACACCAGAGCCACCAAAAGAGAGAGAAAGGTAACTTAAAATCGTGTTCCATAGTAGTACTATTAGGTTATATATACAAAGCGGTTGGTTGATTTTATCCAAAAATTAGACAATTTTTTGGTAGAAAATTTGCTGACAATTGCCGACAATTTTTTGTCTTCCAATAAAAAATTGTCTGTTTACACGGTTGGAAGACTTTAGAGAAAAAAAAAATTGGTTGACTCATTGGAAGACAATTTTCTTGACAAATGGAAATATGCATTATTTAGGTACCTACATATAAATATAAAAAAGTTTTAGAAAATTGGTGAAATTTTTTTGCGAAAAATCTGAATTGAATTGGAATTTTACCCCTTCTTCTCGAGCCAGGCAAAGCTTTTTGGGTCTGCAACCTCTAAAGTCCAGAAGAATTATTCAGGATATTGTTTTTGTGCGTGACATTCTTTGCTACCACATAAAGTGCCCCTTGTTACTATCTATTGTACAAGTTTATGCCCCAATACGACCATTAAGGGAAAGACACCTTCTTTTTGAGCCAAGGCATAGAACAAATTATGGTCAGAATGAACCACTTTCAAGGTCAATCAGAGAGTTCAATAATGTTTATGAGCACATTGATTTAATTTTTTCTCGAGAAAATTTTAAAAACATATTGTACTACTTATTTCTAAGAATTTGATATTTGTATAGTTGTGTAACTAATTTATTTAACTATTGTTATTATTATTATTATTTATATTGTAGCATTTTGTATATATATTTTTTTTAATATTATTACTTATTTAAATAATTTTTATAATGTAATCTGTTAAGCTTTTTAGCTCGTAGATGAAATAAGAAATAAATAAATAAATATCAATAATGATCTCAATATAGGAAATTATTATTATATTTATATTTTATTATGTGTTTTGTACATGTACCAGTGTTTTGAAGATTATTATTTTTATTAATGTTTTATCACTGTTTGATGAAAATAATAACAATGCATAAAAAGTGTTAGATATATCGTTGGATATTGAACTTGTCATAAAGTTGATACCTGAGTTCGATGGTTCCTTCAGTAAGTTGAACGGATTTATTGATGAGGTTAACGAAGCTATTATATTAGCTAAACCTGAACAAAAAGCTACCCTTCCATTCATTAAGGACTGGTTAAAAGGTACCGCCAAAAGCGTAACCTTAACGGTTAATTGTTCCAATTGGGATAGTTTAGAGAAAAAACTAATTGAAACATTCGGTGAGAAGAAATCTTTTGCCCAAATCCAGGCAAAAATACAGAAATTACTCTATAGAGTACGGAGAATTATTAAGGATAAGAAATCCAAGTACTCTAACTTAAGCAAGTCGTCTTGCTTATGATGAGGAAATTGCCCTTAATTTAAGAAGATATTCTCGCAATAATACCGAATAATTAAATTGTTTATTTTAATTAACAATTAAACGACGAAAATCCAAAACGCGACCGGCACACGAGGCAAAACACGACTTATGGAAAATATAAAAATGTAATTGATGTGGTTGTCAAACGAATGTCGAAAAAAAGGAAACAACGATAAGGTGTGTTCGAATTCGAAGTGCAACAGGTAGCACTTCCAATGCTACCACCACGGCTAGATCACAAGGGGTGGGTTCCACCAATTAATTTTATTGATCGAATAAATTATTTTGATCGATTAATTGAATTGATTGAAATATTTCTTGATTGCCATGACCTGAAAAGCAAAAGGGCGCCTGCAATTTTTTTTATGAAAATTAAAGGAAATTGCAAACCTTCGGAGCGGAACCGACGGTGAATTTATATTATATTTATATTCCCGAAATGGGATTTTAACTCTTTTTATTAGTTTTAAAACTGATTTGGTTGGGAAACCTTTTAAATAGGAATAAAACCCAAGATCTTTTAATGAAGGCCCCTATTATGACTCGCGAGTCGAACGTTCGCCTTAAGTCGAACGATTTAGCGAATAAGTCTAGTCGAGCTATTGCTAAAAGCGAACTTCGACATTCGCCTTTGAAAACAATGCTACCAAAACGAAAAAGTGAACTGTCAATGTCAATTTCAAATTAAAATTTTTAAATATCAAACTGCACCATTTATTCAAAGAATAAATATAAAATATTAGGAAATATTATACATGCAAAATGATGAGCAGTGTCGATTTGTTTTTTGAAGACCATGATGAAATCGAAAGACAGGAGAAGATCTTGATTTGTAGATTGAGGAAGAGTTTAAGAGATAACTCCAACCCATTTCAACTTCCCGATGCTTTGTAAGAACACAATTATTAATTCTTTTGCAGTTTCACTAATTGCTCTTGCTAGATTTGTTTCATATTTTCGGTTGAATAAACATGCGTTTGAACACATTTAAAAAAAAATTAGTCCAGGATTTAACACAACCCAAAGTTCTGCTGTTCCACCTCTTTTGAAGCTTGCATGTGCCCTGCGATTCCTCGGTAGTGGAAGCTACCAAAATTGTGTGGGAAACAATTTTGAACTAGGTCTTTCACAACCAACTGTTTCCATTGTTTTAAGCGAAGTTCTTCATTTACTTGAAGTTCATATTTGTCCCGTTTGGATTAATGCAGATATGTCTAATGCTGAAAAGCAAGAGGCAAGAAATTATTTCTTCGAAAGATTGCCCGGAATTGTGGGATGTGTGGATGGAACCCACATCGGAATCATTGCCCCGGTTCAGTTTCAGCACCATTATTTAAACAGAAAAGGGTTTTATAGTTTAAATGCGATGGTGGTAAGTTGTTTTGACTGTTTTTTTTTATTTTTATGTTTTTTCTCTTTAGGCCTGCGACAACAATGGCATAATTCGGTTCATCGACTCCCGATATCCTGGAGCCACACATGACTCTTTTGTATGGAATAATAGTCAATTGAAAGAACTCTTGGAAAGCTGGTGGTTAAATGGAGAGCGGTCAAGATATTTAGGTGTGAACATATGTACATATTTCATTTATATGTATATGAGTGAAACTTCTTCTATGTTGATTTTTTTTAAAACAAAACTAGGAGATTCAGGATATCCCCTTCAACCCTTTTTGACAACACCGTTCAGAAACACCCAATCAGGTTCAATAGAAGCACAATTCAATAAAAAACATGCAAAATCAAGGAATATAATAGAAAGGACCATTGGAATTTTAAAAAGCCGATTTAGATCAGTCCTGAATGAGCGCAAATTGCACTATAAACCAAATAAGGCTATTCAAATAGTAAACGTGTGCTGTGCATTGCACAATATTTGTCGAAAATATAAGATTCTAGATCCAGAAATAACGGAAGAAAATCTGCCTGCTATTGAAGTTTTAGATATTCCTCCTGCATTTGAGTTAGAAGCGGGTAGTATGACTACAGAAGCCAACAGGATACGAAACGAAATGTTGTCCTCTCTATAGAAATAATCATAAAAAAAGATCGCATTCGTTTTGTTTTGATAAAATGTGTATTATTTTATTTGTATTTTGTTACCTATAAAAAAAAACTTAAAAATTATGTAACGTATAAAAAAATAAAAATTTGTTTTGAATAAAAAAAAAAATTAATAAAATAGTCCATAAATGTTAAGGCAGTTAAATTCAATTAATTAATCAATTATTTCTCAAACTGTATCATGTAATTAATCTTTTTTAATTTTATTTCCAATAGATCTTTATGTCTTTTGTTTTTCTTGATGCTTTCTTTTTCCTTTCGTTTTTCTTTCTCTCTTAAAAGCTCAAGATGATCTTTCTTTAACTCATATTTTTTTCTGCTATACCGAGCTATTTCCAAAAAAGATTTTTGACATGACTCAGATACAGCTAAAAGCTTGATCTGTGTCTCAGTTTGCTGTTGGAGTAATTTAAG
The DNA here is from genome assembly GCA_958431115.1 of Syrphus vitripennis. Lineage (NCBI taxonomy): Eukaryota > Metazoa > Arthropoda > Insecta > Diptera > Syrphidae > Syrphus > Syrphus vitripennis. The sequence continues at coordinate 46,337,122 of OY288110.1, read as the reverse complement.
CCGGTCACTCTCGACATTTTTTTACAACGGGCCCTCCCAGGTTGCGAGGATGTTGATGGTACATCTATATTCTCGTCCTCCGGTTCAGTCTCAAATCGCTCTATGAACATTGTTTTATGTATGTACTCGTATATAACAGTTATGAAAAATGTTACTCATTTATGTACTTACTTTATGCCACTCTTTCCCCTCACGATAAGGCGGTCCTAGTGAGTTGAGGTCGATGGCAAACGTATCCCAATAGTCCATTTGGTTTTTTTTTGATGATCCAAATAACCGACACCCTTAGCCATGTCTGGGTTCGCTTCCATCAATTCAACCAATTTTGCAAATTGATTTGCATTTGTTCTTTTTATGCTTGAGAAATAAAATCATATTTCATATTCATATTTTTTTCCTTTGTTTTGGTTTTGCTTATACATACCTTTTTTTTCGGTTTTCACTCATTTTTCTACGATTTTTCAACAAAAAACAAAACTTTACTTTAAATTTGAAAATTAAATTTCAAAGTCACGAAGAATTACCGTTCGACTGATTTTGACAAATAAAGTCGAACGTTCGCTAAAGGTAATAGAGTGACTACTCAATTCGCCAAACTTTTTGACATTTGAGGCGAATGTAATTAGGCGAGTCGCAAACAGTAATGTCAAAAAGTCACATTCGACTCATTTTTCGCGCGACTCGCGAGTCATAATAAGGGCCGAAAACAATAGAACAATGGAAATTTGGAGATAACGTAAAATGGACCGCCATTGCTTTGTCCCGAACAAAAGAAAAAAAAATTAACGGGTCACGCGAATTAATTTATGTAACACTTAATTTTGATAAAAAAAACTTTATTTAATTTATTCAAACTTAATCTAGTTATATAAATGGTCACAACGTCTTAAGGTTCTAAATTGACTTAAAAAATATGTGTTGTGAACTTATTCACTGACTTAAAAGAAGTGTCCTTTGGTTTGCTATGATATTCCTATTTATACTATTTGACAAATAAAAACTATATTTTGTAGTTCATAACTTATTACTTTTAATTGTCTTGAAATTATTTTATCTTTTTCAGTATAGACTAAATCTTTTATTACTTTAAACATTTTTGAATTAGTAATCATTTGTTGATTATTATTTTTAACCAAATCATTTATTTTCTCTTCTAAATTTTCTTCATCATAATGATCTGGAGTCCCGGCAATGAATTTCCAAACTGTACCTATAAAATTTAATGAACGTTTAGTTCAAGAATAATGCTCTTTGAGCTGTTCAAGTAAGTTATTAACTATCTCAATTTCTGCATAATGCTTATTCGTTTTTTGTGTATAATTTATATCATTTTGTACCGCCTCATCGCTTTGCTTAAGTACACTTTCTATTATTGTTAGGTTAGTTATATGGAATATATTATTTGTTCCTTGAGTTATTATTGTATCTCCATCTTATATTAGGATGGTTTCTTCTCTGCTATAATCTACTTTTTCTACTTCTGCTTTACTTAGTGTTGCAGTGATAATCATTATTATTATGATTGCATTCATTTTGAATTCCTGTAATAAGGAGATTGATTAGTTTTACGTTTAGGTTTTATTTTTAAATTATCTTTATGAACAATTCTACCTGTGTGAGTTTTAACTGCATGACCTAAGTCTTCTTTTATAATAACCTTTTGAAATTTAGGTTCCATTTTATTTCTTTTATCTATCTTTTTATAACCTATTTGGTTTTCTTCAACTTGAATTTCTCTCCTTCCTTTATTATGAACTTCCAACATTTCTTCTTGTTTATTTTTTAGTTCTTTACTAATTACTTATTTCCCTATTTTATCGAAGTAAACTTCTGTTGGTTTCTTATTAGTAGTACTGTGTATAGAGTTATTATATTCTTTTATTGCTCTAAAAATTATTTCTGTAAAGTCTAATAATTTATATTCATCTTCAATGCATTTTATTATTTCCTGTAAAGTGGAATGGAATCTTTCTATCTGTCCGTTTGTCTTACTGTGACAAGGGTCTGTATAAAATATTTCTATATTATTTCTTTTCATTAAAGACTGGAATACTGGTGATTTAAAACTTCTTTCATTATCCATAACTATTTTTTACACTTTGGATATATCTGTAGTATCTCTATTTCTTTTTCCTTCAAATTAGTTTTGTCTTTCAATTCCAGGATGCTTGCATACTTACTAAATTTATCGATGCACGTTAAATATAAATTTTTATTTATGTAGAAGATGTCTATGTGTAGCATTTCCCCTTCCTCTTTTGGAATTGGTGCCTCACCAATCTTTTCCTTATGTGGTTTGCGATCGTATTTATTTATATTGCATATGTCGCAAAATCTAACATATTCTTCAAAATATCGCCTAATTGTCGGCCAATAGTAATTTTTCTCTATTTGTTTAGTATTTTCTTTAGCATTTCTATGAATTTATTATTAAATTCCTTCAATTTATCTCTTACTCGATAAATTTCTTCTGTCTTTCCATAAATTCCTATTGTTCCTGGGGTTATATATTTTCTTAAAATATTGACTATATTTTCATTATTCCTAAAGTAAATCATTATTGTTTTGTTGTTAAAAACATTTATTATTTCATCCGATTCTGTTTCAGATTGTTCAAATATTATTTGCTGTTTGAATTTATTCACACATTAACTTAGTTTTTCCGAATATTCTTCGCTACTTTCTGCACCATGTTGTGTATTGTTATCTTCTAACATATTTAAATTCTGTCTACTTAATGCATCTGCCACTACATTGGATACTCCTGGTTTTCTTCTATTATTGAATATTTAAAATCTGTCTACTTAATGCATCTGCCACTACATTGGTTACTCCTGGTTTGTAAATTATTTTAGGGCCATATTCTTCTATTCCATCTCTTCATTTTGGCATTCGGATTTTTCTTTGAGCATAAAAACGTTAATGGTTGGTGATCTGTATGTATTTCAAGATCTTTTACACCATATAAATAGTTTCTCAAATTTTTTAAAGCATATACTATTGGGTATAGTTCTTTTTCGTTTGCTGCATAACTGCGTTTTGATTTTTGCAATGTTTTGCTAATAAATGTTATTGGTTTTCCGTTCTGTGAAAGAATTGCTCCTACAGCGTCGTCTGAGGCGTCTGTGGTTAAAATGAATTTCTTATTGAAATCTGGTTGATTTAATTCAACTTCCTTTATTAGATTATTTTTTAATATTTCAGAAGCTTCAATTGCTTCTTTATCTAAATTTATTTTAGTTTTCTTTGCTAAGTATGTTGATACTTGACCATTTTCATTCTGTAAATGCTTTGTTAATGGTTTTGCTATTTGTGCATGGTTAGGTTAGGTTAGTTGTTAGTTGTGTAAGAGTTTCTGTTAAAGGGTATTGTTTAATTGTTTTTACCTTTTCATCATCTGTTTTTATTAAAAAATTCTGATTTTTCTAAACTGATTTTCATATTAGCTTCTTTTAAAACTTTTATAATTGTAGCTAAATGTTTCTTATGACTTTCTATTGATTCTGAATAGATTATAATGTCATCAATGTAAATGTGGCAAAACTTTTCTATAAATGGACGTAATATGTTGTCCATTGCTCTCTGAAATATACTCGGAGCATTACGTAGCCCGAATGGCATTCGCAAATATTTATTTGCCATTATTGACACTGAAACTTGTTTTTTTTTTATGTCTGAATCTTTCATTTTTATTTGGTGGAAACCACTTTCCAAATCTGTACTAGAAAATATTTTTGCTTTCCCTAAATTGCTTAATATGACATTTGTGTCTGGTATTGGATATTTATCCACAACTGTATTTTCGTTATGACTTCTTTGTCAAAATAAATTCTTTCTTCTTCATTATTTACCTTTATATTATTATTCTGAAGATCAATAACTGCTTTGATATCTCTTAAGAATTTGTTACCGATTAATATATCGTAACCGAAATTATTTAATTCATACACTATCACTGTTTTATTAAATATTTCAACTTCGTAATAAAATTCAATTATTACTGCTCCGTTCACTGTCGTTGCCTGTTTCTTTGTGACTAATTTGACTGGTCGATAATAATTGCTTGTTGCGCCTGTATCTAACAAAATTCTTATATTTTTGTTGCCTATCTTTCTGTATAAGTATGGTAAACCGGTCTGACTACCTATCTCATTCTTCTCGTTCAAATTACTGATTCTTTCAACTTTATTGGGTGTGGCTTGCCCTGATACTTGAACACTTTTTTCCCTCTCTCTTTTAAAAACTGGTCTGTTTTGTTTGAATGGGTTACTGTACCTGTTTTGGTTATTATAGGATAAGTAATTCCTATTATTAGCATTTTGATATGTATTTCTTTGTTCGTTTGTATTTGGGATCTGCTGATTGATCGTAGTACATTGCATTCGTTCAAACTGATTTGAGTTTTGTTTGTATTGAGGAGCTAAATTATCTCTCCTGAAGACATTATTATCTTTATGAATAGGTTTATCTTTATCTGAAAATCTCAATGTTTCATTTTTATTCCCAGTAGTTGGACATTCATATCTGTAATCAAATAATGCTCTATTATTATTGCTTTCAAATTCTTGTGCTTTTGCTAGTGCACTTGGAAGATTATCCGGACATATACTAAAGAGTATGTTTGAGAGCTGAATGGCAAAATAAAAACTCTAAGTCGATCTCTTCTATATTTTTCACATAATTCGTTTGTGATTGCCTTACCGTCACCGTGCGTCATGATAGTTTTGTTAATTAACGCTGACCAATAGCTTGTCTCCATGAAACATATTTCTGGGCTTCGCCTGTAAAAGTCGGCACCAATTTTATTGCATCTAAACTCATTAGGTTTGTTCGTTGAACTTTACCCACTGTTGACCCAGGTTTTCTTGACAACCCCAAGAGATGTCAAAAAAACTTGGGTTTTCCATTTCTCAAAAAACACTTAAGTGCTGTCAATTGCCTCTTTGACATTCGAACCAGAAAAACATGAATTTTTTTCTGTGTGCTGTAATAGTTTAATTGAGATTTGTTTTAAATTAATAAGTTTAAAGTATGAATAAAAACAATTTGGCGGTGTTCCTCAATATTTTGTGTGATGAAGATGTTGAGTATAACGAAGACTTTGACGAAAGCAGTGAAAGTAGTGAAAGTGAGGATGTTGTGTACAAAAGACTGAAAAGGAACAGCATCCCTTCTTACTTTGAAAAAGTTGTGCCTACCTACACGGACAAGGAATTCGTCACTCATTTTCGAGTTTCAAGGAATCTTTTTCATCATTTGGCTACGTTATATTCTGAGTCTGAAAGATATAAGTCGCTTGACCAGACCAAAGTCATTAGCGCTGAAAAAAACATGGCTATTTTCCTTTAGTTTGCTGGTCATGAAGCATGTGCTTTTAGGGACATATCAGACCGATTTAATATTTCTATTTCAACGATTCATGTTATCGTTAAGCGAGTGAGTTATTTTGTCAGCTCATTAAGCGAACAGGTGATAAAATGGCCAACAAATGAAGAAAAATACATAAGTGCACAAAATTTCAAGGCTAGGCATGGTTTTCCAGGTATTGTTGGTAAGTGGTTTTGGAAACAAACAGCAACAGAAACCTCAATAACCTTTTTAATTTCCAGGATGTATTGATGATACCCATGTTGTCATTGACCCACCAACCCGAAGTAAGGATGACTACATGAATAGAAAGCATAGTTTTAGCATCTGTGTGCAAGGAATTTGCAACGAGGAGAGGAAATTTATTGATGTTTTTATTGGGTTTCCGGGATCTGCTCATGATAGCAGAGTTTTAAAAAATTCAAGTATTTATCCCAATTTAAGCACATTATGTGGAGACGGAGGTATTTTTGCACAATTTTCCTATAATTCATATTAAAAAAGTTAGAATTTCATTTATTATTAGAATTTCATTTGTTGGGCGATTCTGCTTATCCCTATACCTACATATATCGCAATACCTGCTAACACCTTACCGGGACAACGGACACTTGTCGATGAGGGAAATCAGTTTTAATTAATGCTTAAGTTCCTCTCGGATCAAAATTGAACACACTTTTGGCATTTTAAAAAAGCGCTTTAGACAGCTTTACTATTGTAAACTTGTTGGTATAGAAAATCTATCTTACTTCGTAAGAGCGTGTTGTGTTTTACACAACTTATGCAAAGAAAGTGAGCTGGTCCTTTTAAACATCAATATGGATCGGCTGGAAGAAAATCAAGAGACTTTAGTCCATATTATGGAAACCAACGCCAACGGTGAGGTACAAGACAGTGCAACTGGAAAAAGAAAAAGGAACGACATTTCCCAAATGCTTTTAAGGAGAACTGAGCCATAGTCACCGTTTTCATTTAGTAATAATAAATTTACTGCTTTTTTCTAATAAAATAAATATTTATTACTTTCAAAGTATTGACTTACATCTACATTTAAGATACTTAAAACTAATAACACAAAAACTGAATTCATAAGACTATAACGATTAAAAAACAAAACAAAAAAAAATAAATACATTTCAATAAAAACATCTAAAAATAGTATTAATAGTCTATACTTATGTATGACTATATTAAGTCAGTCTCAAAAGTTGAAAAAAAAAATTATTTGGATGAAGATTGCTTTAGAGTTTGAACAATATCCTGCAAAATATCATTTTTGCGCATTAATTCCCTTTCTAGGATTCGGTTGCGCTCGCGCATAATGTTTAATTTTTCCTGCCAACGACGCTCTTCTATTTCTTCTTTTGCCGGCTTTCTCCTCCTGTTTCTAATGGGCTGGAACTGACTTGGAGAGGTTTCGGAATAATTATCTAACATGAAACAAAAATGCATAATTTGTATATTACGAAGAAAATAGTCAAATAAATTTCAAAATCTGTTTTGTTAGTACTGAATTTAGATTTTAATAACTACCACTTACTATCACTGTTTCCATATTCTTCATCTTCAGTGTTTTCATCCAAAGCTGTTGTTGATGTGGAAGGAAGTGCAGCTCTAGATGTTGATGCCTTCATGGGGTTTTCCTTAGAATGGGAGCCTTGACCGGATGCACCCAACACAAAATCGGGGAACATGCTTGCCGTGTCTTTAAAGACTTCATAAAGTTCGCTTAAAATGAAAAAAATGTCAGTTATGTTTTATTTTAATTCACAAAAATACATACTTATAAAATGGGGAAGTCAACCTATTGTTCCCTGTTTTGTTGTTATGATTGACAACATTGCGGAAGCTCTTTTCCAATCCCTTACATTTGTTGTCAACTTGGATAGCAGAGAAAGAGTATCCTTTTTTCTCATCTCTTCCGCAATGAATTCGGTAAGTTTCTTTTTCGTTTTAAATTTAAAGGTATTCCCCACTTTACCTTTTGTCTGCTTCACTAGAGATATCAACAATAATGTTGCAGAGTCATTCCATTTTTTTTCCTAAAATATATTTAGTTCGATCTTACATATTACTAAAGGCAAAAAGAAAAACAAAATGTTTTACCTTGTGGAATTGGCTCCTCATCGTTAATACAGTCAAACTCAGGCTGATTTTCTTGCAGGCCGTTTCCAGTTGTGGTTCTTGCTTCGTTAACGAGATCCATTAAAAAGTTGTTATCTGGAATGAATGTCCAGAAATTAGCTCTAGCTTTTGCAGTTTAATGATTATATGTAGGTATACAGGGTGAGTCATGAGCAATGCGACAAAATGCTAGGGCGTGTAGGTTGCGTTGAGACAAGAAAAAAATCGTATGGGAGGGGGGGGGGTCTATTCCCCTCCGTTTAGCCGGGAAAACTGACTTGAAATGGGAAAAAAATTATTTAAAATCAACGGCTTCATTCACATGCTGTGCGATACGTTTTTGAAAAGCCAATAACTTTTTCTTTCATTCTGTGTTTAAATAAATCTATTCTAAGAAATAGTTTTTGAAATATTAATTTTCAAAGTCAAAATTTTGAAAAAAAAGAATTGAAAAAAAAATTTCAAATTCATTTTTTCAAAATTTTAGAAGATATACATACCTATTTGCGACCGTGCAGCCGCTTCTGAACTACATGTGATTTGGACTGTTTCACCCGTTGCAATATCCACAACATCAAATGTTTCCAAATCCATTCCTAATTGTTGAATTAAATTTAATTTATTTTATTTATTATTATTTATTTGTACTTGAATAATAAATAATTACCTGCAACAAAAAAATTCACAACAAAACAAATCCTTCACAGTCGTATCACTTTGACAATTTGTACTTTACCTCAACTCGCCCCAGCAAAAAACCTAGTTCTACTTCAGGGCGAGTTCAGGGCGACCCTAGGTCTCAAAAAACAAAGAATTTTATTGTCAGGGTGAGTTCAGGTTTTTCAAAAAACGCTTTAGGGCAACCCCAGGGCGACTTCAGGGCGACTTCAGGGCTCAACAAACAAACCTATTGTATCTATAATTTCTGGTTTAATTTCTTCTGTTTGGAATTCTTTGATAGCAAGTTTTCCAGTCATGAGACTATCTAATTTTGCTGTTAAATCAGCTATTTGTGATTGTAAAACTTCCATGATTACTAATTCACTTATTTCCGATTTCTCAAAATTTAATTTAATTTTACTTAACTCTTGCAATTCAAAATTATCTTGATCTTCTTTAACACTTTGTAACTTAAGTTTACTTTTAAATGATTCTTTATATTTGGTTAATCTATTCATAACACCTTTTTATATAATCTATCATACTTAATATATATAATATAATTCTTACTTAAAACTGCAATACCGCTCTGGGATTCTCTGTCTGCAATTCCGCACTGTACGTCTCTGGGATTCTTTGGTGTAGAATTATCTTTCTCTATCTTCTTTTGGGGTTGGTTGAAATGAAATATTTTCGTGATGACTCACTATTTCGTTTCTTCAATTTTTCTCGATACAATGTTCGATACTTTATTGTCTGTGATGTATTGTTAACACTATCTTACTTTTATTTTCAGATTTCTTACGTTAAATTTACTTTATTATTTTTCAATTTATATTTACGTTAAATAGCTTTGTAAGGCTATCCCGGTCAAGTCAACCGATTTCTTAAACTTTTCCCAAAACTTTTCACAGCAATACACAATGATTTGAATGTAAAAAAAAAATTATAAAAAAAACTACTTATCTTTTTTTTTCTCTGCCAACTAGACCCTCTTCGACTTCTTTTTTCCTTTTTTTTCAACTTTCCTTCCTTCGTCCACACTTCCCAGTCACTTCTTCTCGATTTTTCTTCTTAAATCTTTCCCTTCACTTGTAATATTTCTCGACTTTTTTTCTACTTTACCACTCGAAATAAAACTCTTAAACCTCGACACTTTTCTCTCTGATTTTCTCCTTTTCTCAAAAATTAACTTTGATATTCTGTCTTCAGTAAAGAAGTGATCCTTCCAGGGTTTTCGATGTCTGTCCAAACCTCTTCTTTACTGATCTCCCAATGCTTTCGGCCAATCGGGACGCGCGGACTTCGATCACGTCATAATTCAGCATCATACAGCTTATTTGCTGAGGTGAGGCGACGCTCTTTGTATATATAACCTAATAGTACTACTATGGAACACGATTTTAAGTTACCTTTCTCTCTCTTTTGGTGGCGCTGGTGTTGCCTAAAAAGCAGATTGGAGAGTTCGGAATGAAGGTAGGCAGAAAGAATATAAAATAAGTAATAGAGTGAGAGAATTAATTATGTTCATTCTCACAATTGCTGAAAACAATTAGGCAGGGTAAAGGAGATAGGTGAGCCAGCTGATGGGTGTTATGGCAACAAGGGAAAATGAAAAGAATTTATTGGGCTGTGGATTTATTCAACGCTTTTTTTTGCATTTTTCATATATGTATAAGTATAGATATAGCTACATTATTTTCAATTTTCAAATAATTTCGTATATTTTATTTGATTTTGTGAGATTTGAGATATTATGAGAGCTATGTTGCAAATTTTCATGTCTTACAGATACATTCAAACTTTTTTTTTCTTGCTTGTGATAGAATTTACTATACGTATTTGGTTTTTGTGAACTATGTATCTTGCCAAATTTCATGTTTTACAGAAACATTTATATTTTTTTTTTCTTGCAAGTGATAGAATTGTGGGTACAATACGTATTTGGTTTTTGTCATTTGGTTACAGTCATATTTTTATGATATCTTTTTTTATTTCTTTTTTATAGGTACATGATATCCTTTTAATTTCTCACATCTGAAGAAATGGCTAGATATTTGAAAAATTAAAAGGATAAAAGAATTGATAGTTTAGCAACAATTTTTTTGTTTTGAACTTAACTGTTAAAAAAAGGTTTCTGTACGAATTTTCAGCAGTAAAGTTTAAACAAAAAATATCACGTCAATTTTCAAAATTTTTAAGTAAATTTATGATACCACGTGAATTTTAGTATGTATTTTAAGCAAATCGAAAAATTTCACCTTAATTTTCAAAAGTTTAAATAATTTTCACGTGAATTTTTGTAATTCAAATGAAGTTAAAAATTTCACGTGGATAGTTCTCAATGAAATTTTAAATTTTAAAAAGTTTTTTAGTAAATTAAGTACCTACATATTTAATTCCAAAAATTTCACATGAAATTTCAAAAGTTTTAATTATTTAAAAAAAATTCATAGTTCATAGTTTTAACCTTTTTCTTTTAATTTTTCTTTGGATTTTTCGTAGTTTTCAGAGAAATTTAAAATTTCTTGTGAATTTTCGAGAAATTTCACGTGAGTTTTCAAAAAAACCACCGAACTTTAAAAAAACACGTAGTTTTAATATTCCAGGTTAATTCTCAAGAAATTATATAATTTTATAAATTTCAAGTGAATTAAAAAAAAAAAAACACGGAACTTTAAAAAACACGTAGGTTTCAAAAAACTTACTTAATTTTACTATTTCATATACAATGCGACGCTCTCGAAATCCAGCGGTCCTACCTACTCACACATAACACCCCGCATTGTATATGAAATGGAATAGTACTACTATGGAGAGGAACGAACGACGCGACCTCTGATGAGACGGACGGAAGCTTTTTCCAACCTGAAGTGGAGACGAGTTTAGACTTGAAAATGGGGTAGTCACAAAGAGAAAGAATAATAAATATGAGTGTTTAGGAAATAACAGAAGATAGAGAACGATGTATAAAATTGGAATGTAAATTTATGGGAGTTGGAGGGAGTTAGGAAAAAAGACTTTTTTCTTCATTTCTTTTTTGCAAAGGGGAATTATTTGAATTTTTTTTTGCTAGGTAGGTAAGGAATGGGCAATGAAAATTCGTGGAGAAAAACGATTTTGTTTTGAAATTTTTCAAGAAAAAGGCCCGTATGCACTTCGTCCTTTGCACATAGAAAAATATTTTTAAGATTATTTTAATTTTATTTTTTCTTGAAAATTGAAGTAATTATGAAAGGAATTTCTTAATATTTTATCAATTGTTTTTTAATTTCACGTAATTTTTTATACTTACGTGATATTTTAAAATTATTGAAAGTCGACATAAAAAATATTGCTATGGAAAATTGAAGTAAATTTTAATTTTTTTTCGGTTAGGTATTTGAAAATTCAAGTAACATTGAATTGAAACGTGAGTTATTGAAGATATTTAAAATTCACGTTAATTTTAAAATTATTAAATTATGTTAAAAATTAGCGTGAAATTTTGAATTTACTTAAAAACCTTAAAAATTCACGTCAGTCTTAATTTATTTAAAAAACATGAAAATCACCGTGAAAATTTAAAATTATTAATTTCTTTTGCAAATTCACGTGGTATTTAAAATTTGTTTAGGGCTTGAAAATCCAAGAATTCTTAAAATACCCGTAAAATATAAAGACAGTGAGCAATAAAATGACGTGTATTTGGAAAATTGACGTGAAATTTATAAAATGTTCTAATTCTTTGGAAATACACCTAGAATAGTAAAATTAAGTAAGTTTTTTGAAACCTACGTGTTTTTTAAAGTTCCGTGTTTTTTTTTTTAATTCACTTGAAATTTATAAAATTATATAATTTCTTGAGAATTAACCTGGAATATTAAAACTACGTGTTTTTTTAAAGTTCGGTGGTTTTTTTGAAAGCTCACGTGAAATTTCTCGAAAATTCACACGAAATTTTAAATTTCTCTGAAAACTACGAAAAATCCACAGAAAAATTAAAAGAAAAAGGTTAAAACTATGAACTATGAATTTTTTTTAAATAATTAAAACTTTTGAAATTTCATGTGAAATTTTTGGAATTAAATATGTAGGTACCTTATTTACTAAAAAACTTTTTAAAATTTTAAATTTCATTGAGAACTATCCACGTGAAATTTTTAACTTCATTTGAATTACAAAAATTCACGTGAAAATTATTTAAACTTTTGAAAATTCAGGTGAAATTTTTCGATTTGCTTAAAATACATACTAAAATTCACGTGGTATCATAAATTTACTTAAAAATTTTGAAAATTGACGTGATATTTTTTGTTTAAACTTCACTGCTGAAAATTCGTACAGAAACCTTTTTTTAACAATTAAGTTCAAAACAAAAAAATTGTTGCTAAACTATCAATTCTTTTATCCTTTTAATTTTTCAAATATCTAGCCATTTCTTCAGATGTGAGAAATTAAAAGGATATCATGTACCTATAAAAAAGAAATAAAAAAAGATATCATAAAAATATGACTGTAACCAAATGACAAAAACCAAATACGTATTGTACCCACAATTCTATCACTTGCAAGAAAAAAAAATATAAATGTTTCTGTAAAACATGAAATTTGGCAAGATACATAGTTCACAAAAACCAAATACGTATAGTAAATTCTATCACAAGCAAGAAAAAAAAAGTTTGAATGTATCTGTAAGACATGAAAATTTGCAACATAGCTCTCATAATATCTCAAATCTCACAAAATCAAATAAAATATACGAAATTATTTGAAAATTGAAAATAATGTAGCTATATCTATACTTATACATATATGAAAAATGCAAAAAAAAGCGTTGAATAAATCCACAGCCCAATAAATTCTTTTCATTTTCCCCTTGTTGCCATAACACTCATCAGCTGGCTCACCTATCTCCTTTACCCTGCCTAATTGTTTTCAGCAATTGTGAGAATGAACATAATTAATTCTCTCACTCTATTACTTATTTTATATTCTTTCTGCCTACCTTCATTCCGAACTCTCCAATCTGCTTTTTAGGCAACACCAGCGCCACCAAAAGAGAGAGAAAGGCTTTGTATATGAAAACTATAGTACTATCATGGTGGAAGTCGAATGGGGCGACATCTAATTTACCTATGCAACCCTTACTCTTTTTTTTTTGCGAAGAGCTTATGGAGGTTTTAAATGATATTTATTGATATTTTTTGGATGCAATAATCCAAAAAATAGTCTACTCTTGCCCCTACCACCAATTTTCGACGCTTAAAGACTCCCCAAATCGAATTTTACACCTCACATTTTGCAGCGCCACCACCAGGACCTCTGCAACCCTAAAAAAAACTCGCCATGATAGTACTATAGTTTTCATATACAAAGAGAAAGGTAACTTAAAATCGTGTTCCATAGTAGTACTATTAGGTTATATATACAAAGAATCCCGTCAACTTCAACTGATGCAAATAGTAACATCAATGAAAAAGGATTACAAACGGAAATAACCCAAAATAAAACATTTTCATATGGCATAATCTTGAATTTCAGATATTTTCTTTGAGAGTCTAACATACTCAAATAGACATGAATTTAAACGAAAAAGAATTATTATCTGAAGAACCCATGGAACTAGGTTCAATAATTAAATTCCAAATATGTAATCTAAAAACTATTTGATAACCAAAGAAAACGAATGGGAAGACGCTGAATTAGGTAAAATAACATAGATGAACCAACTAGTTGATATTTGTCACAAATACAAAAAACTTTATATAAAAAAAATGTATGATGTTCACGAAAAGCAATTATTAAATTTAACTTTTTCCAAATTTTCCGAAAGCAACATTGAAGTAAAATATTTTGAAGAAAATGAAGTTATTATTGCAAAACCTCAAGAAATAGATCAAATTTTAAGAGAAGCAGAAGAAGGTATACTAAGAATGATAAAATTTTTGCGAGCGAAATTTAAATGGAAAAATATGAATGAAGATATAGAAAAATATGTTAAATGTTGTATCCAATGCCAGACTAATAAAATAAATAGAAAACCCACAAAAAATCCAATGTTAATTACAACTTCAAGCAAGAAATCTTTTGAAAGAATATCCTTAAACTCGTTTGTAAGTCGAATGAATACTAACTTTATTTCACTACGTAACATCTATTTATATCATCATCATCATCATCATCGGCTCGACAACCGGGGTCCGGTTCTGGCCTCCTTCAACAAGTCTCTCCACCTATCCGCTATCCCGGTCTTGAGCCGACGCCATCCAGTTGCGCACCCCAAGGCTTCGGGCAACTTGGTCTACGCCATCTCTCCAGCGCAAGCATGGTCTACCACGCTGCCGTCTACCATAGAATGTACCACAAAGGACTTTCCGAGCAGGTTCCTCTTCACTCATGCGAGCTAGGTGCCCTGCACACCGGAGTCTACCGAGCCTAATTTTTGTCACTATGTCTGCTTCAAGGTAGATTGCGTACAATTCATGATTGTACCGTCTCCAGAAACGTCCTTAATCACAATTCTCCTTAAGACTTTTCTCTCGAACGCGGCTAAGAGGTCGGAGTGTCTTTTGCTAAGCACCCAAGTCTCGGATCCATACGTGAGTACTGGCAGGACCATGGTTCTGTACAGCAGCAGTTTTGAAGGTATGGTGAAATTTCTGGATTTGAAGAGCTTTGACAGACTGTAGTAGGCTCTGTTGGAATTGAGCAGCCGCCCGCGTATTTCTTCTTCTAAATTATTATCGGCTGATACTATTGACCCAAGGTATTTGAAGTATTGCACCACTTCAAATTCGTGCTCCGCTACCTTGATTGTTTGACCAATTGTTCTTCTCGCATTCGACGCCACCATGCACTTTGTTTTACCTTCACTAATGTGCAGCCCCAGATTTTGTGCCGCCTGCTCGATGTGGATGAAGGAATCGTGTACAGCTTGTTCGATCCTTCCGATGATGTCAATGTCGTCTGCGTAAGCCAGTATCTGGCTGGACCCGTTGACGCTGGATCCTCTTGTTGCCGAGCCAGAGTCACGGATTGCTTTCTCCAACGCCAGGTTGGAGAGGAGGCAGGCCAAACCATCCCCTTGTCGGAGTCCATTATAGATGTTGATTGGTCTGGATAGCAATCCGGCTATTTTTACTTGGCTTCTTACGTTGGTCATGGTCAACCTACAAAGTCGTGTCAATTTATTTGGGATGCCGAATTCTCTCATGACTTTATAAAGTTCTACCCTGGCTATGCTATCATAGGCGGCCTTAAAGTCTATAAACAGATGGTATGTTGGGATGTTAAATTCTAGACATTTTTCCATCGCCTGCCTAAGGGTAAAGATCTGATCAGTTGTTTCTTCGTCTGAGGACTCCTCCGCAGAGTTGTAAAGACTGCAGTCTTTTTGGAACTGCAGTTAAGTCACGAATAAGACTTATTTTTCTTTAGTCTTTTGACTTACAAAAGTCCTTTGACTGTATAACTTACAGTCAGCAGTCAGTACTTACTTTTTGACTTGGCAGTTAAAAAAAGCAGTTAATTGACTAAATATTAGTTAACTGCAGTATTTTAACTGCGTTTAGTATTTTTAGTCAGTACAATTTTTTTTTTACTGGCGTATTAGAATTTTTAGTCAATAAGTCTTTTGACTGCAGTCTATTAACTTTAAGTCTTATTACTTTTTTTTAGTCTATTGACTAAAAAGTCAAATTTATATGGCTTTTAGAGTATGTTGCAGATCGCATGCATGTTAGAACAATTATTAAGAAGAGAAATATTTGAAAGTTTTTGAAGCCTGTATTTTAACAGTAGGGTGCTTCTTAGTAAAAATATACAGTAAAAATATATAGTATATTGAGGTGGTGCAAAAATTTTTTTTTGCCAATTTCAACGTAATTTGAAAGTGTTACATTACACAAGCTCAACAACACATTTTTCACATTTTTGGCTCGTTTAATTTGGCCGCCATTTTGATTTTAACGAAATTTTAGATTTTCACACATAACTCACGTAGTTTTGATCCTAGAAGAAAAAGTTATAGACAAAACTTTAAAAACAACAAATTTTCTACAAAAATTGTTAAATATTTTTTTCGATAACTGCTTTTGTTTAAGAGTTATTGTACATTTTGTTGAAAATTCAATTTTTTTGACGCTTCCTCAGTACAAAATGTACTGTAACTCTTAAACAAAAGCAGTTGTCGAAAAAAGTTATTTAGAATTTTTTGTAGAACTACAACTTTTTTTTCCCTTTTCGGCTAATGGCTGACCGCCCATCTATTTATATACACATTTCTTTTCTTATCTATCTATTCTATATCTATGCTGTTTACTTAATGTTACATATCTGTAGATAACCGTCAGTGCTTATGATGATCTTTCTTATCTTTATTTCACATACACATTTGGTTATCTATAGATTTGGGTATGTTCATGTTTGAACATTCTGCGGGCCAACAGAAAATGATAAAATTCTTTTTTTTTTGAATATTGAATATTATGCCCCGTATTACATAAATTACTAAGTCAGAACCAAGAAGCAACTTAACATTAATCTGCTGTGACCGCTTATGTGGTGAAAGTCCCAGCTTTTAAGGTGAATGTTTTCAGATTTCCACTTGGTATGTTTTTGCAGTTGATGTTGTTATTGTTGGGGATCTGATCGCTGATGCTGTGTTGGTAGATATTTTTGTTAACTGTACCTCATGTTTAGCTCATGGTTATTGTTGTTTTGGTTTGTGCCATTGTTGTTGTTATTGACAAGTGAAGTTCCGATGGATTTAGCACTGAAATTGGCGTGTTGTAATGTATTGGTGACATATTTTCATGCTGTTTAATTGGTAGCGATGGTGTTCCATGCATAATCTCTTAATGATTTGACGAAGCAGGAGAGGTGGTTAATGTATGAGCCAACGCTGTCGGTGGTGGAGCTAGTGTATTTGGACTACTGATATTCGTGAGAAGCGTGCTGAATCGTTGATGCTAGATTTTGCAGTTCGGCCTTGCTATCCGGGATAATACTTGTATTATTTGAACCTTTGTTGTTATTCGATGATGATGATTTGTCAGCAGTTTTAGATCCTTTTGGTTTTTGTTTACGTATCTGAATCGTATCTTTTTTATAGCAATGGAGCCTTTGACATTATGCAGTTAAAAATAATTGTTTTGCATATCAACATAACTGCTGTTTGGCGATTCATCACCGCCACTGGTTGCATTGTTATGCTGACCATGGTGTTGATGATGACGTTGTAAGGCTCCACCACTTGTCATCACTATTACCACTGCTCTCACTCCCATGTAATGTTAATCGACCATCGAACAGGTTTCATCTTTAAAAGTGTCCTGAATCACTTCGTCAATGTTCTTCGGGGTGTCATTGTCACTAATTGTTGCTGCTGTTCCTGTATGCAGAGGTTCGGCCACATTTCCCCCAAATGTTTTGATCGATGACTATCGGATGATTCGCAGCAGTTAGCACAATATCTTTAGTATGTTGAAGGTGTTGATGAGGTTGGAGCTCTTGTTAGTGATGGTGATGCTGATGGTGATACTGATGCTTGTTACTCTCGGGGTCCTTATGATGCAGGGATAAGTCGCAGGCCCAATTGTATATTGGGGCATAGATATGCTATTTTGTTGATGTGAATACCTTCATTTCCTGCATCGTGAAGTTTTTTAACATTAGAAGGTGGTGTAGCGTTTATCATTAGCATGGAGAAATTGATTCTTTTATTTTCGTATCTTCTGATGAGAGTTTTCCACGCTTCTTTATAATTTGCCGTAGGTCCTCGTGTGAGGCTAACGATTGCAGTTCGAACTTCACCGGCTAAACATGATCGCAAGTGATTTAACATCACAGAATCTGGCACATCATTGTTATTGTGAACCAAATCTATGAACAGATCGAAGAATATCTTCCACTCTTTAATTTTTCCACCGAATCTAGGCAGTTCAATTTTAGGACTTTTGTTGATACATTTGCACATGGATCAGATTCTATGCCCTTATGTTTACCTTCCAATTTGTTAAGAAGTAATTTCACATCATCATCCAACTCAATTATATTATTGTCTTATCTGAATGTCTGTTCTTGTATATTAGTCATCTTAGACAGCTGAACTTGCAATCGTTCATTTCATCGTTTCAGCCTTCCAATCCATATATCTTTGTTATAAGGAGAGGAAATGGCCTCTAATTTCGCATCGTCTATTGTTTTCTTTAAGCTCTCCATTATTGTAAGTATTTTCGTTAAGTCTATATGAGTTTCATGATTTGCTGTCGCTTGCATCATAATCATTTGTTTTTTCTGTAAGTCTAGTCAAGTGGCTTGATGCTGACTAACATTTTTTAATTCTGCTTATTTGCTGGATAACTTGCTCCTTTTTTTTCAAGGTTTTTTAAGATTTCAACCTGTTTTTCAATTATTTTTAAATGTTCTGATGACATTGTTGAATGTTTTTTTTTTTATTTTACGTTTATTTTTTCTTTTTTTCACTTGTTAGTACGTATTCAAGCTTTGACAACGCTTTTTCACTGTGTATTATTTTTTTTTCTCTGCCATTATTTTAGCTCTGACGACGCTTATTTTTTACTTTCTCAGTATAGTAGCACTAATTTAATTTTTATCAGTATTTGTAGGTCCGATAACGCCAATTTTATTTTAATCAGTATTTGTTTATTAAAATCTCTTACCACTGGGGGGATTGAAATTTTTAATCCGGCTCGAAGGTCCAATGTTGAGTAAAACTCGTTTGTAAGTCGAATGAATACGAACTTTATTTCACTACGTAACATCTATTTATATACAAATTTTTTTTTGTTCATGTTTGAACATACCCATTGAAAGAGTCCATTGAAAGAGACTTTATTAGGAAATAAATATGGTGCGTGAGTAGACCGGTTGTGTTCAAAGTACATAGATCTCCTGAAATAATATTAAAAAAAAAAAAACCTTAAAAAGCCTAAATAAACTATCCGAAAGTGCATCAAAGTTCGACTTTTACATAAAATTACAAGGGTGAGTCCAAAAACACTAGGATATTGCATCTAATTTTACCAAAAAACCAAAAATATTAAAATGCAACGAACCACACCTAACAAAGGAAACGAGAGAACACTACCCTCACAACGTTGTCGCCACCACCGCCCCCAAAACGTCCCCTAGAAGAGATTTCTCCGGAATTTCCGCCTCATAAAATGACTTAAATCCAAGAGAGTAAATCGTCCGTCACACAAAATACTGCTGCCAGTTCATCGGCAAGATTAATCAAATCCCGAAACCCTAAGGTGGAAAATATAATTGTGGAGCTGCACATCGCGAAGATGTCGGCCGGATTTTACAATTTGCAGTAAGACTCAGAGGCACTGGCATTTCGATACATAAAGATTATCCAGCAGCGGCACGTGAGAGACGAAGACGTGTAATCAAACTAATAACGTCAAAAAACCCGAGAGTTAAAATTTATTTGCGGGGAGAAACTCAAAATATTTTATTTCGACATAAACAACAATCTTTCGTGTGATGAGGAAGGTGGAATGTCACTCATGGAGCCAGCCCCGTCGAGAGGGGGGGAAGGGGAAAACCCCCCGGGCCCGGGATTTTTCAGGGGCCCGTAAAATTGATAGCAATGAGGAGTGTTTTTTTTTTCAATATACTCTCATCATCATCAACATACATATCCTCACTTATTTTTAGGGGCCCGAAAATTTAAAATCACTCATGCTTTCGCAAACGGGCCCCTGATTATTATTGGCGTACATTTTTGTTAATATTTAATGAAAAATTGGGCAACTCTGAACCATTGAAAGAAAGTTATAATAAATTGTTTCGCTTTTCTTATTTAATTTAATGTAACTTTCAAATTTATTTTATTTTGAAAATTTTTAAAGTCAAAATAAGGGGCCCAGCAACTAAAAACAAAACAAAAATATTTATTTCGGTTTCTGTTTTTATAAAGTTTCTTTTCTTCTATTTTTGTTTCTGCTGGGATTTGATTCGGTTTCGGGGGACAAACAAAAAATTATTATTTCCCTTAATTCTTACCAATTTCATGCTATTCGTAATTGAAACTAGAACGTACCTATCAGTAGGCATGAACTTTGGAAAAAATGGTAAATATGGGGGGGCGAGATTTTTCCGTCCCGGGCCCGGAATTCATCTCGACGGCCCTGCATGGAGCAGCTGTTAAATGTCAGTGATGAAACGTCATCCCATGACGCAGTAGCCAGTGGCTCGCAATCTGTGAATCGAAATAAACGCATTCAGCGCTTTTAGTAATGATGCCGTCAGTCGTTTTAAATTTAATGTTAATAAAAAAAAGAAATAATTAAAGTAACTTTTCTTTAAGTATTACCGCTTTTAATATAGCAGGGCTAGGAAATAAGCTTCTTTTCAACGATTTTTTTAAATTTATAAATAAGTTCGGTATTTTTGTACTTTTTGAAACTTTTATTGATAAGGGTATGGATAGATTCGAAAACTTCTTCATTAATCACAAACTATTATGGATACCAGCAACTAGGACGTCCACACAAGGAAGAGCTAGCGGATGAAGTCTTTTTGGAACAAAAAAGGATTTAGGCATTGATTGTAGTTATGTCCAAATACTTCAAAGAGATTTGATAGAAATAACTGTCGAACAGACGAAAATATATATATGTAATACCAATCTATATAAACTGTAACAAATGTAAGAAGTGCAACAGATGAAGTCTTGGATGGCAATGGAAAGAAACTAGTTGAAATGTGTGAATCCATCGGCTTGACGTTACTAAATGGACGAACAAACGGCGCGGCGCGGCGGCGATACCAATGGTAATTTCACATTTATCAGGGGTACTGCTTGCTCAACGATCGATTATTGTCTTGCAAAGGGAATGTGGCTTACATATATTGCCGACTTCATAGTGAATGAGCTTACCTACTCAGACAATTTACCCATTTCTGTTCAAGTTGATATTAAGCTTCAGCAGGATTCTCAATCTAAACAACAGTATTTATTACCTAAACTACGGTATTATGAAAGAGATTTACAGAAGTATACAGCGAATCTAAACCACAATGCTACCCTTATAAACGAAACTGACCTTCAGTCTATATGGGGCACAGATATTCTTACTTCGTGTATTATGGAAGCGAAGTCTTTGCGGAAAAAAAAAACAGTTTACATAGGCAAGCAACCATGGTATGATTGGGAATGCGAATCTGCAAGGAAAAAATCATTTGCCTTTCTCCACCAGTTAAGAAGATGCAATTCCAATCACGCTAGAATCATGTATCGCGAGGCTAACAAAAACTACAAGATTTTATGTGCTCAAAAAAAAGTGTTATTCACAAAGTTTATCTTCAGCCCTGACAGTCGTTCCTTCTGCAAAACTGCCAAAGTGCTAAATGGAGCCCTGTTCACGCAAAATATCAAAGTGGCAGCTGTAGAGTTAGCTACACATTTCGAAAAACTACTAAATCCGCCACCAAACCCAAATCCCATGGAATATGCACTTCCATATCAACAGGACATTTCCTTAGACCGATCTATACTGCTCGAAGTTGTTACAAGTGTCATACACCGATGTGGATTGAATAAAGCCCCTGATGAAGATCGCATCTCGTATGAGTTCTTCAAGGACACTTCAACAGATTTTTTAGTAAAACTAACATCGACATTCAATTTTATGTGGTCCACGGGAGAAGTCCCTGACAGTTTTAAGAAAAGTGTAATACTACCTATTTAAAAAAAAGGAGATCCAAAAAAAAACCCAGTAACTACAGAGGTATATCGTTTTTAAACACTGTCACGAAAATCTTCACAGGTATCTTACTACAACGATTAACAGACTAGATAAACAAAAATGACCTGTTAAGCGAATTTCAAGCCGGTTTCCGCAAAAGGTACTCAACAGTAGATAATATCTTCTCTCTAACAAGTATTGCTCGTATGTATGTGGAAAAAGGAAAAAAACTATGCATTCTTCGTAGACTTCAAGCCAGCTTTCAATTGCATAGACAGAAGATCTCTATTTCTCAAACTAAACAACCTTGGAGTCTCAACAAAAATGTTAAGAATCTTTCAAAAACTCTACGAAGGAAATAAGTCGGCTGTTTGGGGTGGAAATATTCTTTCAATATGGTTCAAACCAACAACTTGTGTAAAGCAGGGATGTCTCTTGAGTCCACTCCTCTTCTCAATTTATTTAGACGATCTAGTTACGGTTCTTTCGAGAGGAGTTCTTTTTGATGGAATGTCCTTAAAAATATTGCTCTACGCTGATGACATTGTAGTTCTCTCTGAATCTCCCAACATGCTCCAGATCATGATAAATAAACTTTATTGATACTGCAAACTGTGGAACCTACAAATAAATACAGCTAAATCAAAAATAATTGCGTTTCGAAACGGGGCGGTCGTCTTGCAAGGAAGGAAAGTTGGACTTGGGGAAATGAAAAACTGGAAACTGTTAAGGAATATAAATACCTCCCCACCTCGGTGTTTGGATTACTCAAACGCTATCATTCAAAAAGCGTTTGTAGGAAAAACTTAAAGAATCCAAACGCGCGATAAATTGTAATCGGAAAACAGTATTCTGCAATCGAAATATAGCTCCAAGTGCAAAATACAGAATTTTTGATGCAGTAGTCAGATCAATTATGTGTTATGCGGCACAAGTTTGGGGTATTCTCTAGTTTGAAGAAGTAGAAATACCCATTTATTTATTTATTTATTTAATTTAATCCGTTAAGTACTAACGTTAGAAAAAATTAAACTAAACAATATATATGTACCTACATTACAAATTCAATTACAATGATGTATTAAAAAAGTTTTCTTTAAATTAACTACATTTTAAATTGTCATTAATTGAAGAAATTAAAAAATTATACTTATTGAAGTCTGAAATCAATTGATTTAAGGGACTGTTCATACCATAGTTTGTTCTGCTGAATGTAGGATAAAGAGACCGTTGATTTCTCAGGCTAGTTTGGCTAAAACTAAAGTTCAAGCGACATAGAGCTGATGGAGATAATATCGAACCATTAACTAATTTTATAATATAACATAAATGCAAATACTGCCTATGTTTCGAGAGTAAAGGAAGATTTATTAAAATGAGTCTATTGTTATAGGGGGGCAGTGTCGACCCTTGTGACCTAGGAAGAAAACGAAGACAGAGTCGTAGGAACCTCCTTTGGATTCCCTCAAGTCTGTTAATGTGAACTGATTAGAAAGGCGCCCAGACTACACAGCCATATTCAAGTACTGGTCTGACAAAAGATATGTAGAGAAGCTTAAGAACGTAGGGATCCTGGAAGTCACGGGAGAATCTTTTTATAAATCCCAAAGATTTATTAGCTTTTTTAATAATATAGTTAATGTGGTCAATGAATGTTAATTTAGAATCTAGAATAATCCCTAGATCAGAAAAAACAGACACTCTGCATAATGAAAAAGAATCTAACATATAGTTGTAAGTTAATACAGTTTTTTTGCGCGTAAAACACATTATTTTGCACTTTTCAATATTTAATAGAAGACGATTTGTATTGCACCATTCCCTGAACCTGGAAATATCTTCTTGAAGTTGTTCACAATCGTTGATGGAGGCTATTCTTTTAAAAATGTTGATGTCATCGGCATAGATAAGCACAGATGAATTTCTTATAATTGATGTCAAGTCATTGATATATAAAACAAAGAGTAATGGCTCTAAATGACTGCCTTGTGGAACACCTGAGTTGACCAAAAATTGATCAGAACGCACATTACGAAAAGTAACACTATATCTCCTGTTTTCTAAATAAAATAATATCCAGGCTAAAAATCTGGCATTGAATCCTAAGTCATTTAGTTTATTGATAAGAGTTTTATGACAAAGCTTATCAAAAGCTTTGCTAAAATCAGTAAATACACAATCTACCTGTTTTCGATCTTCAAAGGAATGGATACAAAAGGAGGCAAAGTCAAACAGATTTGTGATAGTTGACTTCTTTTGGACAAATACATGTTGGTTATCACAAATAATGGATTTACAGCTAAAAGATAAGACGTTATAGATAATGGACTCAAATAATTTCGGAATTACAGACAATTTAGCAATAGGGCGATAGTTAGTTACATATATCGTTTTTTGACCCTTTTTTATGGACTGGTGTTATGAAAGCATAATAGGAAACTTTGATGAATTTAAAGATTCATTGAATAGAACACATAGGGGATAGGGTAAATAAGATATACATTTTTTTAATACACTAGATGGTACGCCATCAGGACCGGGGCTGAAAGAATCATCGAGTTTCAAAATATTTTGAACAATAGATTCTTCACAAATAGAGAAGAAATATTTTTTTTTTTTGAAAATTGTTTCGATTTTTTTTTTATTATTTTATCTTTATGCTTTATCTTTTATATCTAAAGCAGGATGGTGTCGGTCTTCTTTTAATAATATTATATCAGCAGGGGTTACAGATGTATCCGTATTTATAGTATCCGAGAAAAAAATTAAGTCCAACATTTTATCGAAACGGTTAGTAACCCCATTAAATTGACTAAGTCTACACGAAGCCAAACCATCAATTATTGAGAACTCACTAGTTCCAGTAGGGTTCACAGGAAATACGATGTTGGTGTCTGAAGATATTGTCCATTGTAAGTTTGCGAGATTAAAATCGCCTAATATCAAGAGCTCGTCACTTGCGTCCATTACGATTTTTCTTAAAAAGAATATTCAGACTTCCAGAAAATACACCAACGCACATGTTGCACCTTGGAAACTGGTCTACCTCCACTGTATTTGTACACTCTTGATTTACACTTCTCATACATAATAAAGACCTTGAAACACCCTAATCATCGCCTCACAAATAAAATCGCTTTGCATCTCAAAAACAGAAATGAACAATTTTTTTCGGAATGGAGAAGACTGAGCCTCGAGCATGATGTGCCACTCCAACTAGAAAAAGAAGATTATTTAAGAATAAACCTGCAAACTCTTTTAAGTAAAATTGAAGACTCAGCTAGAAATGCTTTCATCGAACAATGTCAACAAAGTCAAACAAGAAGCTCGCATAAGTTTTTAAACCATTTCCTGGGAGAAAACAACTACTTTAATGACCGGAATAGTCTAGATGTTATCAGTACTATCTTTAAAGCGAGAGGCGAACTCTTCAGAGTTAATTACGCACCCTACATAAGTGAACAAAATACAGAATGTACGTTGTGCAATATAAGAACTAGAGAAGACATATGTAATTTCATTGGCATCTGTCCTATTTTAAACTCAATCAGAGGATCAATCTGGAGAAAAAATATTCTTACTGGAGATGAAATTCAGGGTATCCTTAATGGCGATAATTGGACACTTCTTTACTTCTACATCAAAACTGCCTATAAATATCGAAATCAAATCATAAACAAATCTTTTTGATCCTGCCTTTAATTTTATAATCAAATAATTCCTCTTTATATTTTTTGTATTAGTTTATCTATTTGTTATTAATGTAAACTTTGCGTTAAATTAATTCATACTTTGTATTAAGAAATATTAATGCTCTCTTTTCGGCTGACGGCACATGCCCATGCTCTTTTGTGAAAAAAACTTATACCAAACTATGTAATTACTTCTTATAAATGTAAATAAAAATCACACTCACTGACCAAATTGCAAATTTTATGAGTTCAGTAATACAAAATTTATGTAAACTTCTTAAAATCAAAAAATTAAACACAAGTCCTTATTGCCCACAAAAAAATGGTACATTGGAAAGAGTGCATGCAAACACTTACAGAATATTTAAAAAATTTTACCGATTCTAGTGAATGGGATAAATTAATTGATTACGCAAGTTTTTCTTATAATACGAATGTTAATTCAAGTACAAGAATTACCCAATTCTGTTCTCACAAGAAAGGAATTGTGTTATGATGAATATAGTAACGAAATAAAAAACAAAATTATCAAATCGCAAGAAATAGCTAGAGAAAACATTATAAAGTCAAAAGAAAAATCAAAGATACAACACAATAAAACATTAAACCAAAAAACCTATAAGCTAGGAGATAAGGTATTCATCAAAATTCCACAAAAATATAATATCAATAATACGATATACGAAGCCTTATTTGCAGGGAATTGGCTGAAGGCCAGCAGGATAATAACAGGAATTTCGTAATTAACGATTTGTCACACAAGACAGGAATATACTTCGAAAAAATGAAGGAAGTTCACTTATATGATCAGACATGGAATTTAGTAACGTATTTGAACAAATCATTTTTATCACATAGACAAATTCTTATAAAAAATTATTATGAAGAATTTACATTCCTCTGTTCACAACATAAAACATTAGAATGTTCAATAATGCTAAAAACTATTAAAAACAGAATTAAAATCATAGAACATTCATATTTTAATTTATTGCACCTAATTGGTAAATACCACTTAGCAAAAAGAGGATTAATAAACATTATAGGCTCGGGATCGAAAATAATATTTGGAACAATGGGTCAAAAAGAGTCTGATTTTTTATATGGAGCTAGGTATATCCGAATTAGAATATAAACAAAAGGAGAGTATGTATCACAATTTTACAAGACCAAACAACTATTTTGAGTAATACATATACGTATAGTTACCGATTTTAATAAAACCATGTAAGAACTAGAAAGAGCTGAAACTGAAATGAACGAAGGTCTAAGCAAAATAAATAATAATTCCACTAACTTAAAACAAAATTAAGAACATACTTTAGAAATGGTTAATTACTTTTGTATGTTAGTTATAGACTAGACCGGAGCGATTTCTAAAATTTTTGAAAACCAAAACTATACCCCCCACAAAATTGCATACGGCCTTAAAACTAATTTCAAGATTTTTTAAATTTTTTATTTTCACCGCTAAGGGCCACGCAATGCAAAACAAAAACTTACGATTTCTTGATATCGCTTTGTTTTTAATTCTTTTTTAGTGTCTACAGGTTTTTAATCTATGCACAAATTTATAGAAGTATTTTTGCTACAAGAATTTTCCAATAGAGGGAACCATCATAGGCGTCCGCAGAATTTTTTCCAGGGTGGGACAGACAAACCCAGGAGGGGGCCCCTGCCACCCAAACGGGGCAAGATAAACCCCCCATAGTAAAAAATACTTGTTTTGGACCCCTCTACAAAAAACCATTATCAATTCTTGGCGCCAAAGTTATCGTATTCGTGCCACCTTAAGTAATACTACATGTATTCCCAACCTCCTAAAAAGCCAGATACCCACCTGTGTCACAATCAACAATAGACATGTCCCATCAATCCAAGAAATCTCAACTGGTGTGCTTCTTTTCAACCAATTCAACGACTCAGTGACCATCAACAATGAAACCATTAAGTTAGAAGGCACCTATGTCATCAAATTCACCAACAACACAATTGTTGGCCAAAAGTTAAGTTATTCAAGACAAATGGGATTACCAAATACCAACCTCTACCAGCAATACTCCAACTTGAATCATCAGGACAAGACATTGAAGAAGTACTTTCTTTGGAGATGATCAAAGAATTAGAATTCAATACTACAAAACAAATCAGCATCCTTCAAGACAAAAACAGGACAAACATGGGGATCAATATATTATTGGTAATAATACAGACCTTCGGAATTTTTTTTTTTTTTTTCTCATGAACACATCATCAGCTGCAACGTCGAACGAGGGCGTTCGAGTTTAAGCGGGGAGGAGCTAACGAAATATTTGTCACGAA
The DNA here is from genome assembly GCA_958431115.1 of Syrphus vitripennis. NCBI lineage: Eukaryota > Metazoa > Arthropoda > Insecta > Diptera > Syrphidae > Syrphus > Syrphus vitripennis. Next base: position 46,309,257 of record OY288110.1, on the reverse strand, counting down.
TGCAAAGCACCTGCATCATTGTCTTGCCTCACATCCAGCATACGTGAGAAAATGTGCTCACAGCGCGTCTGCTGCACCAACAACGGATGGTCAAAATGTAGTTTGAAATATTGAAAACTGTAAATTTAAAGAAAAAGAAACTGTCTTCGTCGTCACCGGCCGCTACTAGCTAGTCGTAGTCAGGGTTGTCAGATTTAAAATAGTCGAATCGCCAAAAGTAAAAAATAAATCGCCAAAAAATCGCCAAATTTTAAAATCTTCCACTGTATATAAATCCACAAATTCAAAAATTAAATAAAACACTAAACATGTAAATTTACATCACTTTTATTTCAAAACAGAAATAAACTATACAGGTTCATACGAGTATATCTACATATGTACATACATAAGGAACTTCAACCACAAAAAAAAACTTAAGAACTAGAAAAAATAAATAAAATTATAAGGAACACAAGAATTTAATATTTGAAAATACTTAGTCTTCCTCAATAAAATCAATGTATGTATCAATGATTTCATCGATTGAATTTTTTTCATATAATATTTTAGAATTAAATGCCGAAAGCATTTCAGCAGAGGGCTCAAAATTATTGCAGCAAATTTCCTTGACTTTGGAATGAATCCGCACTCGCATTATTGCATCTAATGCCTCCATTTGCATTCTCGACCTACTTTTTGTTTTGATGGCATTCATGTAAGAAAATGCTCGTTCGACCACAGCGTTGCTTGCTGGCAGAGAAAGAGCACTTAAGGCAAATTCTCCAAGCTCCAGGAATTCCTGATGTCCCAAGGCATTTGTCATTTTAAAAACTTTATTCCAAAACTTCACAATGTCATCTTCTGGGACATTTTCTGGATAAAATTCATTTGACCAATTGACAGAAATAAGTTTTTCCCACTGAGACTCAGCAAGTTCTAAGTTATTGGATGCTATCAAGCTAACAGGCAGACTTTTAAAACTAGGTCGCAGCTGGCTCAAACAAACGCTTGGTGAAAAATATCCAACAGAAATAAAAAGTTGATTGCAGTCGGACAATCTTTTTCGAATTTCTCCTAGTAAAGCAAGAATGAAATCGGTGATTTGTTTTTTAACTTCAATTACAAGCTCTGTGTTTATATTATTTTCTCTCGCGTTTCTTTCAAATTCCGAACCTAAATCAATATCTTTCCAAGCTTTCAAGTTTTCCGGCTTCGTTACTAGTTCCAATATTTCATCACAGTCAGCATTTAATGGTGAAATAGTTGATAAAACCTTATTTGAAAAGCATCGTACAACAATTTCAATTTCTTTTTGTGCTTTTAAAAAGTTAATATTGGTGGATTGAAAATAGGTGTTGAGTTTATTCATTTCCCGTATTATTGGCAAAATCCCTGACAGAAGAAGGTACATTTTTGGATCTTGAAATTGTTTATTTAACATCGTTGCCGAATAACACTTCTCTTTGATGGCACAAATGCCGAAATGAGTTTTTAGTTCCAAAAACTGATCGTATACACGCTTTAATGCATCGAAATGACAAAGCCAACGAGTGTTGCACAGTGCTATTAGGTTGAGTGGTTTTTTGTCATCATTTATCAGTTTGTAAATGTCGTAATATTTACATTTACGCAGTGAACTATGTGCAAACCAGTTATATGTTTCACGAACTATGAAATCCAGTTCGGATGGGAGGACTTTAGATGCCTTGGATGTACAAAGATGTATGCTATGGCAAATGCATTTCATTAGAATAAGGCCAGGAACAATTTTTTTTAAGTGGGTGTATACGGAATTGTTTTTACCACAAAGGTTACTGGCCCCATCTGTTCCAATACCGATTAGATCTTTTATATTTAGTTTGGTAGATATAAGGAAAGTTACAATATTTTCGGCAAGTATTTTGCCTGTACATTCTGTAACTTCAATTATTCCAAGATAGTTTGTCACAACAGAACTTGTTTGTTTTGAATAGTATCTTATGCAAATGCATAAAAATTTGCTCGTGGATACATCCGTAGACTCATCTAAGATGAGAGAATATCTTGTTTCTCCAACATCTTTTAATAACTCTGCCAAAAATGCAGGTGCTATTACTCTTCGGATTAAAGCCGAACATTTAGTTTTATGTATTTTGACAGCAGGGGACTTAGTTGATACACAAAAATTACTGAAAATTTCACCAAGATGATCTATGGAACGAATTGAACTATGACCTGCTGTATAGTAAGCCAGTTTTAGCTCAATTATTTTTGAGTTTTTGTCAATTTTTATAACTGAAATTTAAAGACAAGGCACACAGTGAACAAATGTAAGAATGTCATAAAATGGGGGAAAAACTTGATTTTTACCGAAATTTTCTATTGATTTTGTTTTTATTTTGGTTGCTTTTGCAACGTGGCTGGACCTTCCTGCGTGTCGTTCCAAGTCGGCTCTATGAGATCTTAAATTGCAATCACAGATTTTGCAATGTGCAAATCCGTCTGTTTTTGATTTCATTAACCAGCCTATTATTTTTGAAGACAGTGGAAAATTGATCTCATGAATTTGGAAATCTAATAATAAGTGGTTTGCATGTACCTTTAAATATTCCGAGTTGCTCCCATTCGTTTTTGTACTTGAAAATTCTTTCTTTTTTCTTTAATTTATTCATTTTATTCTTTTTGATTCTTTTGATTTTGCACTTAAAAACCTTGCCGTTACTCCGTTAGATTTTTCAAAGTTATTTGGTTCGACGTCTGAAGTTTGAAATGTCATTATTGTAGGAAAGGAAAAGAAAACGATTTCCAGATTTGGGATGCGTTCAGAATTAATATTTCGATGAATCCATTCAGCAAATGACAATGAAAAAGATTAAATTTTCAAGTAAAAATAAAAATAAAAAAAAAAATGTTAGGATTTCGATTAGAAGAATAAAAGTCGCCAAATTCTATAAAATATCGCCTTTTTTGGGGTATATCGCCAAACCGATTTTCGTGTCGCCAACTGAAACTTTAAATCGCCAGTTTGGCGACAAATCGCCACATCTGACAACCCTGGTCGTAGTCTTTATTATTTTTTTGAAATCTAACGTTTTATGTGAAGGTAGCAAACGTAACAAATGTAGGTACGAGTAGTAAATAAAACAAATCAGGCGTGTAGTTAACCCGATTAACTACGCGTAGTTAACCACGTAGATTACCTGACGTAAACTACTCTGCCATCTCTGCACACACGGCATGTCGTGGGATAGGAGTTGGGATAGATTAAGTGAGATTATAAGTTTCTTTCGAATTGTAAATTAGTTCAATTTTTAGAGTGAAATAAAGAGGTTCATCCTCATAAAAAACATATTTTTTTATTAAAAAAACTATAAAAAAACTTAATTTATACAATGGACATACATTATACACACAATGTATGTTAACGCATACTTTTTTCACTTGTGTCTATATCCCTCCCTCCGTCTGAAATATTGTTGACCAAACCACCGAAAAGACCTGTCAGCTAAATAAAAACTATAAATGGATATTCAATAACAGGTTTTTTATGTATTCTGTTCCTTTCGCGAGAAGCGAAATAGAAAAGAAAACCGATAATTGGAAAAAACAAGAACAAAAATATATGTGGGCGCATGTGCGATATTTTTATTGGAGAATAAACAAAGAGAGTTGGCGCCAATACTGCAGTGGATATCTTCTAAACTTCAAACTTCTTTGAGTGTGTGAGTTATATTCTATTGTAGTTATTATATCCTTTGTATATGAAAACTATAGTACTCTCATGGTGAAAAACGAACATAACGACATCTAGTTATTTTGAATGTAATGTTCTCGTGGAGAGACTCTTTGAGGTTGGAGTATGAGAAATGGAGACATTTCTTGAGATTGGAGACTAAAAATGGAAGAATTCCTTCAGATTGGAGACTACGAAATGGACTATGAATAAGAACGAGAAAGGGCTATTCTGTATTGCCTTGCCTTTATGCCCTTTTGTGTGCTTTATTACCTTGTGCGAGCAAAAAATATATATCTATAGTTGAAGGTATATGTTTTGTGTGCTCGCATTGGCTTTGATTTCGTTTTGTATTTTGTGTTTACCTATTTATGATGTGTTAATTTTGTTTTGCAAGATTTGATTGATTTGGCGGTGAATCGAAATGCTTCATTTTTTTATTGCGTTATTTAAGTATTAGTTCGATATTTGAATTTTATTATTTGATACAATAAAAAAATGCAAGCTTCAATTCAATCACCTATCCAACACATAAAATCTTGAAAGAAATTTACCTCAAATACCTACGCATGGCATGGCCTTGACCAGCCTCAAAATCTTGCAAGAATATCTTCAATCAATAAATACCTAGCTATTTTTCACACAATGAAATAGTTTCCTACCCTAGGTTGCAGGTACCTATATAATTGCTTTTTTGTAGTTAAAATTCGAAATTAAAAAAAAAAAAATTAAAATTCTACCTACATAACTTTCTTGCAAGATTTTGAGAGTCAGTATTTATATTCAATTTTTCTTGTAATATGTAAAAATTGACAAGGAAACTGATATATGAATCCATTTTATTATTGTAGGTACCTATAGCTTTATAGGGTTGGGATAAAATTATATTTATCTAACTATGTCTGTGAATGGTATTATAATTTGTTATACCTATTAAAAAAAATAGAATTTTAAGTTTTGAACAACAAACAATAAAATGTGACTCGATTTCAAATAGGTATTCAATCTAAAATCTACTGATTTTGAATAAAATGTAATTTATTTTTTTTACATATCAAGGAAGGGTTCAATATACCAACTTACAATTATATGTAATTCAGATATCGTTGGATAGCATAGATATAGAACCTTGGAATCGTTAAGTACGGCTTATGAAGGCACAAAACATGGACAATTTTTGGCAATTTTATTAGAACTATCTACTCCAGAAAAATTAGACTTTGATTTCGAAAAAATTCCGACAAAGTTGAATTTTAGTTTGGTGCCTAATTTTGACGTCAAGTACGTCCTAAAAAGTACCCTAATTTTGGATTGTATCTTAAATTTTTAGGGGAGAACTTAAAGGGGCAAATTCATTTTATTGTAATTTACTCGAAAAATTTAAGTTCTTTTGGAAAAAATTGAAGGCACCAATTCTTCCTCATTTTATACTATATACGTACAAAAAAGATTTAGAGACCATCAATAGATTTTGAGAAAAATAGTTCCAGAGATGGGGGTGTAGCAAAAATAACGTTTTTCGGTATGGCCAACATTTTTTTTATTGTTTATGTTAAAAAACTTATTTTCTATACTGCCATAAAATCGAAGGTCCTTTGACTTTAAGGCCTAATTGCACCTATTCCCCTTATTTAATAGTTGGGTTCTTATTCAGCACACTCACTGTTTGTAGATCAAAAATTAAGTCTGTAATACATTTTTTATATATATAAATCTCCTGTCACGATGTTTGTCCGCGATGGATTCCTAAACTACTTAACCGATTTTAATGTTTTTTTTTTTTAAATGTGTGCTTTTTTTCCAACTTGAGAGATAGGATAGCTTAGATCTTTAATTATAGTCGCAATTTTATTTTATTGCAAATTATGTGTCTATAATTAATTTTCAGTCAGAATTATATTATATATAATATATATAAGAGATTTCCACGCATATAGTCATTCATCGCGATATCTCTGGAACCATTAGAGCTAGACTTAAAATTTGGTAGGAATACTCTTTTCACCGAGTAGAGGTCAGCTTAGAACGGATTTTACGAAACTTCACCCCAAGAGGGGTTGCGGGGTTTTAATTAAAAAAAATTCAAATTTTAAAACTACAGCTCTTATAGGTATGAAACTTAGTCAGGATATTCTTTTTGGCATGTTTGAATTTAATAAAAAATAATTTTGTGATATTTCACCCCAGAGGGCTGTGCGGGGGCGTTAAAAATTTAAAAAAATTGTATCTTTTAATCTGTAGATTTAAAACTTAGAAACTTGACCAGAATATTTTTTTTGGCATGTTTGAATTTACTGTGGATCCTTGTAAGTCAAAACAATACTTTAATTAAATTTCAAGTCTAGATCTAAAAATACAATTCTATAAAGTGCCAGCGAAGTGGGCGAGTAACAACTAGTTTTTATATAAATTTCTCTTTAAGAGCCCTTCACCTAAAAGTGGGAACTAAAAGTAGAACCTATTGATCCGAGTTCTTCACCAATGTTAGGTTAAAACATCAGATATACATTCCAAACCAATCCACAAAAAGAACACTCACCACCATTCACTTGGTACTCAGTAAAATAACCAATAAGTGAAAGCAAGACAAAAGTTTATTACGATCGCTAATGTTGAAAAGAGTAAAAATATTTTTCCAGATTCTTTATGTGTACCTACTCGTATTTTGTTTTCTATATACATAATATGTACATATACCTCTCAAAAACTAGTTTGGTTGGTTTTGGTATTTTTCTGTATTATTCGCTTGCCCTTGCTTGGTGTGGCCGTAAAATTTGTTTCATTAATTTTTTGTGTATATTTTTTTGTTTTCACTATGTAAGATTGTAAGTCCTTTCATGGACACTTAATTTGTTGTATTATTCTGCAATACGAAAATTATAAATCGATTTTTGTTCAAAATTTTTAAAATATGAAATAAGCGTTTGAAATACATATGACACTTTTACCCTTTTTACCTGTCGTAAATTCATAGCAATTGGACATACCAATTTGACTGATTAAGATTTGTTTTTGCTTTTACATATGGCGATTGAGAAGAAAAAAAATTCAGACGAAAAATATTTATTTTAGACTGCCGAAGCCGATGCCAATAATATTGAGAAAAAGTAGGATAGTAGGGGTGGATGCATGTTAGGATGTAATGTTTGATTTTTACATTTTGAAGAAAACTAGATATCAATTTGAAATTGCGACTAAAAAAATAATTGATTGATTCGAAAAAAAAATTTCAGGTCTCATTGGAATGAAAGTAAAACCATTCTGTATTTTATATCAAGAAGGGTCTTTGAAGTGTCAAAATAATAAAATAATAAGCAAATCGATTTAATTCAATATTGGATTTTATTTCTATTCAATAAATAATTTTACATTTGTTTTAACCTACACCTACTTGAATTTATTTGTTTATTTTATTTTAGTTTATTTTTGTTTCATAATTATAAAAGAAGAAAGACAAAAAGAAACAACGCTTTCTTAGTTATTTGAGGGAGCACGTACTTTCATACCACGAGGAACCCGTGGCTCTACTAGTTCTGGTAAAAGCTAATCCATATAAAAAGATGAAAGTTTAGTCACCATTTGAGTTTCCCAAAAGTCGTCATCCTTTTCAACTCTTTCAACGTATAGATCATATTTGCTGCTAGATAGACAGATAGATAGGTAGACACTCGATATAGTGAATCTCGGAAGAGTGAACAACTATCCAGTATAGTGAACACCCAAAATTTTACATGCACTACTCTAAATAGTGAACAATAAAAAATCTCGATATACCTAGTGAACACATATATTTTTTCAGGTTTGAACAAAAATATTGCAGCTGCAATGCGACTACAGCAGTTCACTGCCTTTGAACAAATTTTACCGTTCATTCATGTATATCTCATACTGAATCACAAAAAATAGTAGTCACTTGACTCAGTAGAACACAAGTTCTTGCTGTGTTCTTACTTTTGTACAACATTGTAATTGTGAAAACAAATTCGACCAAATGCTGAAGTGCGTGTAATTTGTAATATTCTCATTTCGGTTTGGATTTGCTGCGCGTAAGGACATATGTATCTGGTTAATTTAAGTGCATTGTGAAATTAGAATGGCAATCATGTAAACGAAGGTGTTACGCATACACCTGGTGATATAGGCGATTGGAACGAAGATATAGTCTCGTCGGATATTGAAGAAGCCCAAAACGAAAACGATGAAGAAGATGTGCAGTTGGTCATGGATCGACCAACATGTTCCGTTTCTTCAAAGGATGCTGTTGTTCTTTTTGATAAGGTAATTGAGTGGGCGGGACATAGTAATACAGACTTTTCTGATATTATAGTCATGAAACGTTTGCAAGAAAAAGTCATCCAAATTAATTTCAATTAAAAAAAAGTCAAACAAAAGTGACAAACTTCTTTCCAAAAATTTAATTCTTATAGAGAAAATAGATGCTAATTTGTACATGTTACATCTACATTATGTACATTGTACATTTACGTCAATTTTTCGTTTTTTATGAGTTAAAATGTTTTTGTTTTATGTTATTTTACATAAATATGTATTATGAATTGTTTTGGTTTTTAGGTGTTTTAACTTGATTAAAATGTTTGTTTATCGATTAAATAAATATAATTATCTTCACACTGAACAAAATGTGCATTTTCGATCAAATTTAACTTTGGAAAGCGTTTCTAGCCTCCCGCTCTAAATAGTGAACAATCTCAAAATAGTGAACATGGCTGGTTTTTATTAGTTCACTATATCGAGCGTCTACTGTATATATAAAAAAAAAACATAAATAATAGAAACAAATAACCTCTTATCAACTAGTAAAATCAAACGTAGCAATTTAAGTCATGATACTTCATAAAATTTATACGAGTAGTAATACGAAAACAAATCGAACAAAAATTCAAATTCATTGTAGTTATATAAAAAAAGGGGGGGGGGGAAACCAATAATCTACATATACAATACATATATATTTCCGTAGTTAATTTCATAGATAGTTCTTGTGATTGGTGTTTACAAATAGAATTAATTTGACCATAACGTTGTAAAACACAGATAGTTCTTGTGATTGGTGTTTACAAATAGAATTAATCTGACTATAACGTTGTAAGTTGTAAATTTAAATAAAATACTAGAAAAAACTATTCTTAAGCACCAAATTAAATCTTCAAAAATAATATCATGTGAACAATTTATAAAATTTCCCTTTTAAAAGTTGTTCCAAGCACACAATCCATTTATGTCTCAGCATCTATATAATAGCATCCAAGCTTACAGTAAAAGTCACCAAAAAAAGGAAAACATCAACAAAAATGTCTACAGAAAAATCAGAAGAATTCGTCAAAGAGCACAACATTTGTACACTTACGGTAGACGAAGAAAACAACCCAGGAGGAAAAAACAGCGGAGGAAGAGCAGTAACAAGAAACAAATCGTTAAAAACCAAATTGTCAAAAAACAAATAATCAATAACGAGGGTCGTGACGAAAATACATTACATTATCCGCTACAACACTTAACGCAATTTTTGTCTCTTCTAAACAAAAATGTGCACTTTTTCGAAGGGAGGAGGTGTTGTGTGAGATGCCAAACACACCAATCACCAACCAATAAACAAAAACATGACCATACTCAAAACCTAAAAGTAAGATAATACCAAGGTCAGCCACAAGAAAGCGGAAAAGTAAACAATTCGATTTGTCCTACTCAGCAAAAATGGTACGCGATCATTTTATTTACAAACAACCGCAGCACATGGTCAATACGAATTGCATTCAACTAAGGTAAAATGCAACTCCAGCAAAACGAAGCATTTACTGGAGGGCAATCGACCGATGGCTAGCTGTCTAATAAATTGGTTGCTATAAGAATTGGGCCAACAAAATCAGCAGAAGGTGCGACGTCAACTTTTCACCGATCGATGTGTGACGAAACAGAAATAATGTGTGCATAGGAACTAGGTTTAGTTTGGGAAATGCTCATCTAGCATTCCAATTACATATGAAGTAATTAATTATAGTAGTTTATGACCCAAAAACACAATTACGAAATTTCATAATTGTGGAATTGTCCAATAAACAATTATGGAGTTTCGTAATTTTATAGTAAAGTAGGGATAGAATTTAAGGTATAAATAGTTAAGTAAAATTTAAAGAAGTTGTCTTGTGATTTTGTATTTTACTCGTATCTGGGTAGAACTATACCCGAGAGCTAATAAACACGAAAAAACAAGAAGAAAAAAAAGTGTATCTTGTTAAAAGGAAGATTCAGCAAACCATCCCCAACAAAAAAGGTAATCTAATGTCAATACTTTAAACTTTCAGCTTGGTAGCATGGGGTTCCAAGGAACCTTCAATTAAGCCCTTGTGGCTGTGAAGTCTTGGCCGCCTCGGCCGAATAAACAAAGAGCAATTATAACCGCGAGGTAGGGTTGCTCAACCCAGAAGGAAAAGATTTACACAACATATTACTAAAAGTATTCCACAAAAGGATGGAAAATTATTAATTGAAAATAAGATTGCTAAATGCAATAAATTTATTAATTTACAAAATTGTAAAACTGAAACACAAAGTAGATATTGTGAATATAACACAACAGAATCATGTTTTACTAAACTATTGAATAAGAATTATACTAAGTGTAATAAGATAAAGGAAAACAACTATCCATTAGCAATATTAAAAGAAGGAGCAATATTAGCTACCGGAAATCATGTTATAAACAACATTTCTTATAAAGGTACATATTTGGTAACCTATAATCAAAATGTAACTATTGATAATCAATTATTTTCAAATGATAAAAATATTATACAAGCATACCTTAAGGGTTATTCAAATACTTTATATGAAGTAGATTAGATACATATATAGATTCTTTGAATGAAGATATAAAATTTAAAAATATTAATTTTATAGAAAATATCAAGACCAATGCAAAAGAAAATATTGGCATATCAATTCTATTTACTATTATATTAACAATTGTAATACTGTATATCATTAAATTAGTCATATCATTGAGACGACAAAAACATCGAAAGATTCAAGTCAACATTGAACTGGAAAGAAAACAAGCAGAAGACCACTTCAATGCATTAGTTGAAAAAGCAAAAGAAAAATATGCAGCAGAAGGAAGATCGGGGCGACCTTTTTAGAAGTACGGGGGAAGTTAATACCGCATAACGTTCAACTTATAAAAATAGAATCCAGAATCGTTAAGATCATCAAAATGAACCAACGCCCTAGAAAGTGACTCATATTCCAAAATGTAATATACACCAATGGAAAAATACCAGACAAGCCAAACGATCAATTACCAATTAGTACAATACAATATACGAGGACAATAAAGTATTAATACACAAAATCATCAATGGAAAAATACCAGAGTCCAGACAAGCCAAACTATTAAATATCAATTAGTAAGAACACATCCTTGGATAACAGATGTTTTTATTTGTCAAATAGTATAAATTGGAATATCATAGCAAACCAAAGGACACTTCTTTTAAGTCAGTGAATAAGTTCACAACATATATTTTTTAAGTCAATTTAGAACCTTAAGACGTTGTGACCATTTATATAACTAGATTAAGTTTAAATAAATTAAACAAATTTTTTTTTAATCAAAATTAAGTGTTACATAAATTAATTCGCGACAAAGGTGCATGTTACCAAAAATATCTGGGACCTGAACAACGACTGATGGACGGATTTCGTTTTGAATGTGGTTGCCAACAATTGACAACGAGGAAGGTTGAGATGTCGTGGGCATTTCTGCATTCAAATTATTAGATTCATTAACCGGCGACGGAGAATCTAAATGCACAAGAACATGATGGCGAATACGACAATGAGGGCAACGAGTTTTCGAACGACATCTCGACGACGAATGATTGCTTCCCAAACAATTATAGCACAGTTTTTGATCCCTAGCGTAGCTACGACGAGAGTTAATGGGCAATGCAAGAAATTGAGCACACTGTGGCAAATTATGATTTTGTTTGCACATAGGACATACGGCGCGGCGTTTGAAACGGCAAGACTTTTAATATTATTCGAATAACTACCCGAACGCGTTGATTGTTTATTGCGGTTTTTTAACTCATTGGATTTCGTAGAGCATGCTTCTAAAGCGTCGTATCTTCTTTCCAAGAAACTAATTAGCTCTTAAACGGTCGCCTTTTCTAAGCTGTCGTTATGAAGAGCACAAACTTTACGCGTTTCTAGATCAGTTTTATTTAGCATCAGATAAATCAGCCAAGGATCCCTGGTTTCAGATTTCAGAGCTTTCAACCCACGAATAACTTCATCTAATTTATCCGCTAACCGGCGCAAATGTCCACTGTCCGTGACTGCCACCGTTGGCATCTTCATAAAACTTTCAATATGCGCGTTTATAATGTATAACGGTTTATTGTACAGACGCTCAAGTTTTTCCCACGCTTGTTCATAATTACAATCCGCTATTTCGATACCGTTTAAAAGTTTTGCGGCTTCATCAGTTAAAAATGACTTCAAATAACGCATTTTCTGAGCACCCGCAAGTTTTTCCTTACTACCAATGCTTCCTAGAAACATGTCCCGAAATTCAGGCCATTCGCGGTAATCGCCACCGAAAGGAGTTATTTTAAACCTTGGCAACTCAATTTCATTCAATGGTTTCGCAGCGGAAATGTTAAACGGATTGCTTAAAAGTGTTTCTAACAAGGTGCCTAGTTGCTTGAATTGATCATCCGAAGAATCACCACTAGCTTGACCACGAGGTGGAAGAGGCGGAGGAATTACAGGAGTGTTCTTTCGAATCGCTTTAACAAATGCACTTTTTGCATCGAAATATTTTTTCTCCGTGGCTTCAAAGTCAATTTCGGGATCACCGTATCCCGCTTCCTCGGAATATTGAAAAAACTCATTATGATTAGCGCAAAAATCTTTCCACGTTTCCTCTAACCTTTCCAACTGCGTTTCTAAATTGTCTATATCTTCGTCCGCCACTTCTAAGATAAACGCATGCGCACGCGTTATCGAACTCTTTAAATGTCCACGCGCCCTCCTTAAAGTATGCATGATCGTTGCAGTTAATGTTTAAAATCAAAAATCTAAACCAAACACATGTTAGCAACAAATCTATAAATAACGTTTCACGAAAGTATGCTCTTTTAACCACAAAATGTATTTCAGAAAAATAGCAGCAAACTATCCCCAACAGCACTCCAAAAAAAGCCTAACCAACAGCAACACCAGCAAAACAGCAAACCCAGCAAACAAGAGCAAATGATTCTTTATAAAATCGATACAATTTTACCTTTAGGTATACCAAAATACCCAATATATCTGCAGGTCCAAAAGTCCAAAGACCAAGCAACCACCATATATAAATTCAAAAAGGCAATTTTAATATTTGAATTTATTTCAATTTTAATTTTACAAAAAGATCCGGCTTTACGCAAGGACCAACTTTGATCAGCAATAAAATATAGAAAATAAATTAAAACTTCAAGCAAATTTCAAAACGTTATAATTATTATGAATTTTATTTCTTTAAATGATCAAGCCAAAATATATGGAGAAGTGGACTGTGGTCTTAACTCGATGATGGTTGCTTGTAAAAGAGAAAGATTAAAGTTAACAAAAATAACTCATTGCAGCAAAATAATTTTCGGCAACAATAAATGTTGGGTGCGACACACATGGGTTGGTCAACCCTGCCAAAAGATGAAGTAAACAACATCCAGTTAATCCTTTTTCATAATCCACATCGTATGATCGAACAATCTAACATTGCTTCTGACTATAACTGAAGTAAAATGAGTCAGTCGCTATCGTCACCTTCTTAAATTAACATCAATTATCTACATTTTTAACTTATTTTCTAAACTGAAATTATTTTGTTACTATAACTTAAACTAAAATTACATACTCTGAATTAAAACTAAATATGATATAGTTATTAAACATCTGCAACGAATGGCTTGAAACCACTTCCAAGCCGTTCTATATTTTTTCAAATACACTATTCACTGCATTCACATCTTGCAAAACAAATCAAATGAATCATCAACTCAAACCAAAACAATAGAATCGTGTATTTACTTGAAACGAATACACCATTTGATTTTTTTCTCAAATGCATCGAATACAGCGAGTTTATATCGAACACATCGAATACACCGAATCAAATACAACAAATTAATTTAATTTGAATTTATATATTATATATTTGTAAATGTTTTCATTGATTTTTTCGTTTTTTTTTAATTTTTTTTATTTTCTTAGCTATACGAAAAATTTGAAATTCTAACAGCTAGTTTTTTGGTAAAAAATTCAAAACTCTATGTTACCTTTAAGCGAAGATATTAAGCTAAACGTTTTGAATTTTCTAATGTTTTTAAACTGTTTTTCAAGTTTTTTTTTTTAATATTTTCTAAACGTGTTGACATAAAAATCTGAAATTTTGACACAAAATGTAATTTATTCTATAAAAAATAATAAAAAAGAATTAAAGTTATAAAAAATCACCAAGTACCGTTATTGGCATAGAATCGATTAAAAACCACACAACTCTTTACTGTTTGAATGTAGTGTGTTAATTTTTTCATATATCGCATCTGTGTAAAAAATCCTATTTTTTGATATCTCATTTGTAATTTTACGTGCCATACAAGCGTCACAATCATGAAATAAGTTTAAATTATAAATACACTAGAATTGAATTAGAAATTTTTTCCCGGTTCGTCGCTGCGACGAACTACCATTTAAGAAGTAAAGCTTAGAAGAGAAAAAAAACTAGTGTATTTGATTTTATACTCGGTACATTATTCGATGTGTTTATAATATGTTAGGCTTGTTCTGTTCTATTTGATTCAAGCATTCAAGCCTAGGATAGAAACCAAATACTGTATTCGTTCTGTTATAAAGGGATCGAATCGTGTACAGTGTTTGTTTTCAAGAATAGTGTATTCATTTTCAGTGTACACTACTTTCTATGAATGCAACGAACAGAATACACTGAAGTACTGTGCTTGGTCAGAGAAGGCAAATGAATGTATTCATGCAGACCTCTAATAGTTATATTCTGAGTTTCATTTTCCAACATAATTGGGGGCTCAACCAATTGTTAAATTAATAAAATTTGAAGGTGACGATACGAACCAAGCAAATTAATTGATCAGAAGTTCCTTTTTTTTTACTTACTAAGAGAATCTGAGAGAGCTGTTGTTACCGGTTGCTGGAGTTGCTGTTTGCTGATTGTCACATCTTATACGTTTGGGGTTTTGGTTCATAGATTGCTGCAAAATAAAACGTCGACTATGGAAGCTGCAAATAGAATTCTGAGGAAGGCAGAAAAACTTACAGTCGATGAACTTCGATCTCTTCTTGAGAGTTATGGTCTGTGTTCAAAGGGAATACGGCCAGTGTTATATAACAAGCTGAGGAAGTATTTGCTTGGTGGTATAGCGAACAACTATGAAGATGAAAGCTCAGAATCTGAGGCTGAGAACAAAGAATCAGATGTGATACAAGATGCCGGGGGCGATGGCGAAGCGCACGATGACAAGGAACAGGACGCTGAGAAGCCTAAGGAACCTATTCACCAGGAGAACTCTCAGCTAACACAGAACACGAATGTGGGGGAGTCATTTTTGTCCAAGCCCAAAACACGTGGGAGTAGTTTTTCTTTTCATGACATCGAGCAGAGTGTGCAGTCGTTTTCAGGCGATGATAATTTGAAAATTTCTAGGTGGTGCAATGAGTTCGAGGAGATGGCAGGCATGTTAGACTGGAATAAGCTGCAAATGTTGGTGTACGCCAAAAGGTTGCTGAAGGGTTCCGCAAAAGCTTTCGCCAGCTCGTTACATGGCATACGTTGCTGGACAATATTAAAAATTCGATTGATGGAGGAGTTCGAGGAGAAAAAGTCAGCTGCCGAGATCCATGCTGCGATGCAGAAAAGAAAAAAGTTACCTACGGAGAGCTTCAGGCAGTATCTTTATACGATGCAAGAGATGGGTAGCAATATTGAAATGGATCCCGGATCAGTAATCCATTATGTAATTAACGGAATAGCTGGTGATGAGATGCAGAAAATAGTTCTTTACGGTGCGTCGAATTTCAGGGAGTTTAAGATTAAATTGGATTGTTTTGAGAAAATGAAATCAAATCGCAGTGGTTCAAGTGGAGGAAGTGGTAAGAAGTTTGGTGGTGGTATTGGTTCGTTTAATGCAAGCAGTACATCAGACTCAAAGGACAAAAAAATAGATGATGCAAAGGATGGTCGACCACGAGGAAGATGCTGGAAATGTGGAGTTAGGGGACATTTTGCATCGAAATGTGTGGCAAATACTGAAGGCAATACGTCGGGAACAAAGCAAGTAATTGCATAGGGCAACAAAGTTATACCAGTACTGTTCGTGTTAAAAACAATTTTCACAAAATGGTATCCATAAATGAGAAAAGTTTTGAAGCTTTGATTGACACTGGCAGCTCGTTAAATATTCTAACCAATGAAGTTTATCTCATTTTAGAAAAACCACAACTCAATGCGACCTGTAAGACCCTTGCTGGTCTTGGGGGAAGAGAAATAGTTCCACTTGGCTTCATAGAGATACAAATTGAAATTGATTCTCACACATTTTTTTGCAAATTTTATATCATTCCACATACAGCGTCTCAAGTTAAAGTCATTGTCGGAAGGGAACTTCTAGAAAATGCGGTCTTGCATGTAAGTCCTGAGGGAGTTAAAATTTCCAAATGGGTTACCAAAACAGGAAGGGGGGGTGGACAATCCGGTGAATGAAATCATGAACATATCTTATGTTGATGAAATGGAGCTGAAAGGAGAGCTCAGTATATCTGAAAGAGCTGAAATTATTAATACTATTAAGAACTACAAACCGAAGAGAAATATCCAGACACCAATCGAAACCATAATTATCCTTAGGTACTGATGAAATCCCAGTCTACTCAAGGCCACGGAGATTGGCGCCGAAGGAATCTGCCGAGTTGCAAAACAGGTAAATGAATGGCTTGCTAATGGTATCATTGTTCCTAGTACGTCCGAATATGCTAGCCCAGTGGTGATGGTCAAAAAGAAGGACGGCAGCATGCGCGTCTGTATTGAATATAGGAGGCTCAACAAGAAAATCGTGAAGGATCGTTTTCCTATAGATTTAGTTGAGGAGCAGCTAGATCAATGTGCCGACTCGTCAGTATTTTCAACACTGGACCTTCGCAACGGATTTTTCCATGTTCCTGTTGCAAAGGACTCGAGAAAATATACAGCTTTTGCTACCGGTATCGATCTGCCAGCAACTTTCAAACGCTTCATAAAATACGTTTTCAAGAAACTGTTAGCAATGAAAATTGTGGTGATTTTTGTTGATGATTTTGTGATCAAAGGTAAGGACAGAGCGGAGGCTATGCGAAACTTGAAACTAGTTTTACAAACGGCGGAGGAGAATGGCTTGGAGATAAATTGGAAAAAGTGTAGCTTTTTGAAAAGCCGCATCGAATTCCTTGGCCATGTTATAGAAGATGGTAGAATCCAACCATCTCCCACTAAGGTTGTAGCTGTTCAGAATTTTCCGGAACCAACTAATGTCAAGCAGATTCAAAGCTTTTTGGGACTTAGTGGATTCTTTAGAAAATTTATTCAAAAATATTCATTAATTGCTAAACCACTTACAGATATGCTCCGGAAGGGTTCACCATTCTATTTTGGGAATGAACAACGGCAAGCGATTGACCAACTGAAAGGACTTCTCTCTTCTCAGCCAATTCTAAGAATCTTTGATCACAACTCATTGACAGAACTCCACACGGATGCATGTAGTGATGGTTTTGGAGCGATTTTGATGCAAAGGAAGCCACATGAGGAATCTTTGCACCCTGTTCACTTCATGAGCAAGAAGACATCACCTACCGAACGAAAATATTGTAGCTTTGAGCTTGAAATTTTGGCTGTTATATATGCGGTGACCAAATTCCGAGTGTATCTGCTGGGAACGAAGTTTAAGTTGGTGACAGATTGTGAAGCGTTCACAAAAACTTTGCAGAAAAAAGAACTTTCACCAAAAAAAGTGACGTTTTGTACAAGCAGGTCAGAGGAGAGGATTTGTTGGTCGTCCCTGAAGATTTACAATCTGAAGTTATTCGTAATGTTCATGAGAATGGACACATTGGTTCAAAAAAAGTAGAAGTTATTCTCAATAGGGAGTTTTATATAAAAATTTGCATGATAAGATTGTTCGTTGCGTTAATTCTTGTGTTCCATGTATTCTTTCAGAGCGGAAACGAGGCAAAAAAGAGAAAGGAGATACACCTCTCTCGGTCTACCATATTGACCATTTGGGACCAATGACAGCAACAAGTAAACAATACAAATATATATTTGCGGTAATCGATGGCTTTTCAAAATTAGTTTGGCTGTATCCTACAAAAACCACAAACGCAGCAGAAGTTCTAAGCAGATTAAAAGCTCAACAGACGGTATTCGGGAATCCTGAAACAATTGTGACGGACCGAGGAGCGGCGTTCACCTCACATGCGTTTAAAGAATTTCGCGACTCTGAAGGCATAAAACACCACCTCATAACCACTGGCGTACCACGTTCGAATGGACAGGTGGAAAGGGTCCATCGAATTGTCATCCCGATGCTGAAGAAACTTTCAGAGGAGAATGTTGACCATTGGTATAAGCACGTCGAAAAGGTGCAATGAGTTCTTAATTCAACTTTTCAACGATCCATAAAAACGTCCCCGTTTGAAGTGCTAGTTGGAGTAAAAATGCGACAAAAAGAAGATGTAAAGTTATTGGAGACTCTTCACCAGGAATTAGTGGCTGAGTTCGAGAAAAGCAGACAAGAAGTAAGAGCTGGAGCCAAAGCTCAAATAGGTAAAGTGCAAGATGAAATGAAAAAAAACATATAACTTGAGGAGGAAGAAGGCAAATCTGTTTGCTGTAAATGATATTGTCGCCGTAAAACGGACTCAATTTGGACCCGGTAACAAATTAAAATCTTTATTTCTTGGTCCATACAAAACTGTCAGCTCTGATGGCAGAGACCGGTATACGGTGGAACGCATTGGAGATGGTGAAGGACCAAAAAATACAACAACTGTAGCTGAGTTCATAAAGCCTTGGAACTTGTCTTCAAGCCGAGACGGTTGAAAGAGGATGGCCGAATGTTGGGTGCGACACAAATGGGTTGGTCAACCCTGCCAAAAGATGAAGTAAACAACATCCAGTTAATCCTTTTTCATAATCCACATCGTATGATCGAACAATCTAACATTGCTTCTGACTATAACTGAAGTAAAATGAGTCAGTCGCTATCGTCACCTTCTTAAATTAACATCAATTATCTACATTTTTAACTTATTTTCTAAACTGAAATTATTTTGTTACTATAACTTAAACTAAAATTACATACTCTGAATTAAAACTAAATATGATATAGTTATTAAACATCTGCAACGAATGGCTTGAAACCACTTCCAAGCCGTTCTATATTTTTTCAAATACACTATTCACTGCATTCACATCTTGCAAAACAAATCAAATGAATCATCAACTCAAACCAAAACAATAGAATCGTGTATTTACTTGAAACGAATACACCATTTGATTTTTTTCTCAAATGCATCGAATACAGCGAGTTTATATCGAACACATCGAATACACCGAATCAAATACAACAAATTAATTTAATTTGAATTTATATATTATATATTTGTAAATGTTTTCATTGATTTTTTCGTTTTTTTTTAATTTTTTTTATTTTCTTAGCTATACGAAAAATTTGAAATTCTAACAGCTAGTTTTTTGGTAAAAAATTCAAAACTCTATGTTACCTTTAAGCGAAGATATTAAGCTAAACGTTTTGAATTTTCTAATGTTTTTAAACTGTTTTTCAAGTTTTTTTTTTAATATTTTCTAAACGTGTTGACATAAAAATCTGAAATTTTGACACAAAATGTAATTTATTCTATAAAAAATAATAAAAAAGAATTAAAGTTATAAAAAATCACCAAGTACCGTTATTGGCATAGAATCGATTAAAAACCACACAACTCTTTACTGTTTGAATGTAGTGTGTTAATTTTTTCATATATCGCATCTGTGTAAAAAATCCTATTTTTTGATATCTCATTTGTAATTTTACGTGCCATACAAGCGTCACAATCATGAAATAAGTTTAAATTATAAATACACTAGAATTGAATTAGAAATTTTTTCCCGGTTCGTCGCTGCGACGAACTACCATTTAAGAAGTAAAGCTTAGAAGAGAAAAAAAACTAGTGTATTTGATTTTATACTCGGTACATTCGGTGTATTCGATGTGTTTATAATATGTTAGGCTTGTTCTGTTCTATTTGATTCAAGCATTCAAGCCTAGGATAGAAACCAAATACTGTATTCGTTCTGTTATAAAGGGATCGAATCGTGTACAGTGTTTGTTTTCAACAATAGTGTATTCATTTTCAGTGTACACTACTTTCTATGAATGCAACGAACAGAATACACTGAAGTACTGTGCTTGGTCAGAGAAGGCAAATGAATGTATTCATGCAGACCTCTAATAGTTATATTCTGAGTTTCATTTTCCAACATAATTGGGGGCTCAACCAATTGTTAAATTAATAAAATTTGAAGGTGACGATACGAACCAAGCAAATTAATTGATCAGAAGTTCCTTTTTTTTTACTTACTAAGAGAATCTGAGAGAGCTGTTGTTACCGGTTGCTGGAGTTGCTGTTTGCTGATTGTCACATCTTATACGTTTGGGGTTTTGGTTCATAGATTGCTGCAAAATAAAACGTCGACTATGGAAGCTGCAAATAGAATTCTGAGGAAGGCAGAAAAACTTACAGTCGATGAACTTCGATCTCTTCTTGAGAGTTATGGTCTGTGTTCAAAGGGAATACGGCCAGTGTTATATAACAAGCTGAGGAAGTATTTGCTTGGTGGTATAGCGAACAACTATGAAGATGAAAGCTCAGAATCTGAGGCTGAGAACAAAGAATCAGATGTGATACAAGATGCCGGGGGCGATGGCGAAGCGCACGATGACAAGGAACAGGACGCTGAGAAGCCGAAGGAACCTATTCACCAGGAGAACTCTCAGCTAACACAGAACACGAATGTGGGGGAGTCATTTTTGTCCAAGCCCAAAACACGTGGGAGTAGTTTTTCTTTTCATGACATCGAGCAGAGTGTGCAGTCGTTTTCAGGCGATGATAATTTGAAAATTTCTAGGTGGTGCAATGAGTTCGAGGAGATGGCAGGCATGTTAGACTGGAATAAGCTGCAAATGTTGGTGTACGCCAAAAGGTTGCTGAAGGGTTCCGCAAAAGCTTTCGCCAGCTCGTTACATGGCATACGTTGCTGGACAATATTAAAAATTCGATTGATGGAGGAGTTCGAGGAGAAAAAGTCAGCTGCCGAGATCCATGCTGCGATGCAGAAAAGAAAAAAGTTACCTACGGAGAGCTTCAGGCAGTATCTTTATACGATGCAAGAGATGGGTAGCAATATTGAAATGGATCCCGGATCAGTAATCCATTATGTAATTAACGGAATAGCTGGTGATGAGATGCAGAAAATAGTTCTTTACGGTGCGTCGAATTTCAGGGAGTTTAAGATTAAATTGGATTGTTTTGAGAAAATGAAATCAAATCGCAGTGGTTCAAGTGGAGGAAGTGGTAAGAAGTTTGGTGGTGGTAGTGGTTCGTTTAATGCAAGCAGTACATCAGACTCAAAGGACAAAAAAAATAGATGATGCAAGGGATGGTCGACCACGAGGAAGATGCTGGAAATGTGGAGTTAGGGGACATTTTGCATCGAAATGTGTGGCAAATACTGAAGGCAATACGTCGGGAACAAAGCAAGTAATTGCATAGGGCAACAAAGTTATACCAGTACTGTTCGTGTTAAAAACAATTTTCACAAAATGGTATCCATAAATGAGAAAAGTTTTGAAGCTTTGATTGACACTGGCAGCTCGTTAAATATTCTAACCAATGAAGTTTATCTCATTTTAGAAAAACCACAACTCAATGCGACCTGTAAGACCCTTGCTGGTCTTGGGGGAAGAGAAATAGTTCCACTTGGCTTCATAGAGATACAAATTGAAATTGATTCTCACACATTTTTTTGCAAATTTTATATCATTCCACATACAGCGTCTCAAGTTAAAGTCATTGTCGGAAGGGAACTTCTAGAAAATGCGGTCTTGCATGTAAGTCCTGAGGGAGTTAAAATTTCCAAATGGGTTACCAAAACAGGAAGGGGGGGTGGACAATCCGGTGAATGAAATCATGAACATATCTTATGTTGATGAAATGGAGCTGAAAGGAGAGCTCAGTATATCTGAAAGAGCTGAAATTATTAATACTATTAAGAACTACAAACCGAAGAGAAATATCCAGACACCAATCGAAACCATAATTATCCTTAGGTACTGATGAAATCCCAGTCTACTCAAGGCCACGGAGATTGGCGCCGAAGGAATCTGCCGAGTTGCAAAACAGGTAAATGAATGGCTTGCTAATGGTATCATTGTTCCTAGTACGTCCGAATATGCTAGCCCAGTGGTGATGGTCAAAAAGAAGGACGGCAGCATGCGCGTCTGTATTGAATATAGGAGGCTCAACAAGAAAATCGTGAAGGATCGTTTTCCTATAGATTTAGTTGAGGAGCAGCTAGATCAATGTGCCGACTCGTCAGTATTTTCAACACTAGACCTTCGCAACGGATTTTTCCATGTTCCTGTTGCAAAGGACTCGAGAAAATATACAGCTTTTGCTACCGGTATCGATCTGCCAGCAACTTTCAAACGCTTCATAAAATACGTTTTCAAGAAACTGTTAGCAATGAAAATTGTGGTGATTTTTGTTGATGATTTTGTGATCAAAGGTAAGGACAGAGCGGAGGCTATGCGAAACTTGAAACTAGTTTTACAAACGGCGGAGGAGAATGGCTTGGAGATAAATTGGAAAAAGTGTAGCTTTTTGAAAAGCCGCATCGAATTCCTTGGCCATGTTATAGAAGATGGTAGAATCCAACCATCTCCCACTAAGGTTGTAGCTGTTCAGAATTTTCCGGAACCAACTAATGTCAAGCAGATTCAAAGCTTTTTGGGACTTAGTGGATTCTTTAGAAAATTTATTCAAAAATATTCATTAATTGCTAAACCACTTACAGATATGCTCCGGAAGGGTTCACCATTCTATTTTGGGAATGAACAACGGCAAGCGATTGACCAACTGAAAGGACTTCTCTCTTCTCAGCCAATTCTAAGAATCTTTGATCACAACTCATTGACAGAACTCCACACGGATGCATGTAGTGATGGTTTTGGAGCGATTTTGATGCAAAGGAAGCCACATGAGGAATCTTTGCACCCTGTTCACTTCATGAGCAAGAAGACATCACCTACCGAACGAAAATATTGTAGCTTTGAGCTTGAAATTTTGGCTGTTATATATGCGGTGACCAAATTCCGAGTGTATCTGCTGGGAACGAAGTTTAAGTTGGTGACAGATTGTGAAGCGTTCACAAAAACTTTGCAGAAAAAAGAACTTTCACCAAAAAAAGTGACGTTTTGTACAAGCAGGTCAGAGGAGAGGATTTGTTGGTCGTCCCTGAAGATTTACAATCTGAAGTTATTCGTAATGTTCATGAGAATGGACACATTGGTTCAAAAAAAGTAGAAGTTATTCTCAATAGGGAGTTTTATATAAAAATTTGCATGATAAGATTGTTCGTTGCGTTAATTCTTGTGTTCCATGTATTCTTTCAGAGCGGAAACGAGGCAAAAAAGAGAAAGGAGATACACCTCTCTCGGTCTACCATATTGACCATTTGGGACCAATGACAGCAACAAGTAAACAATACAAATATATATTTGCGGTAATCGATGGCTTTTCAAAATTAGTTTGGCTGTATCCTACAAAAACCACAAACGCAGCAGAAGTTCTAAGCAGATTAAAAGCTCAACAGACGGTATTCGGGAATCCTGAAACAATTGTGACGGACCGAGGAGCGGCGTTCACCTCACATGCGTTTAAAGAATTTCGCGACTCTGAAGGCATAAAACACCACCTCATAACCACTGGCGTACCACGTTCGAATGGACAGGTGGAAAGGGTCCATCGAATTGTCATCCCGATGCTGAAGAAACTTTCAGAGGAGAATGTTGACCATTGGTATAAGCACGTCGAAAAGGTGCAATGAGTTCTTAATTCAACTTTTCAACGATCCATAAAAACGTCCCCGTTTGAAGTGCTAGTTGGAGTAAAAATGCGACAAAAAGAAGATGTAAAGTTATTGGAGACTCTTCACCAGGAATTAGTGGCTGAGTTCGAGAAAAGCAGACAAGAAGTAAGAGCTGGAGCCAAAGCTCAAATAGGTAAAGTGCAAGATGAAATGAAAAAAAACATATAATTTGAGGAGGAAGAAGGCAAATCTGTTTGCTGTAAATGATATTGTCGCCGTAAAACGGACTCAATTTGGACCCGGTAACAAATTAAAATCTTTATTTCTTGGTCCATACAAAACTGTCAGCTCTGATGGCAGAGACCGGTATACGGTGGAACGCATTGGAGATGGTGAAGGACCAAAAAATACAACAACTGTAGCTGAGTTCATAAAGCCTTGGAACTTGTCTTCAAGCCGAGACGGTTGAAAGAGGATGGCCGAATGTTGGGTGCGACACACATGGGTTGGTCAACCCTGCCAAAAGATGAAGTAAACAACATCCAGTTAATCCTTTTTCATAATCCACATCGTATGATCGAACAATCTAACATTGCTTCTGACTATAACTGAAGTAAAATGAGTCAGTCGCTATCGTCACCTTCTTAAGTTAACATCAATTATCTACATTTTTAACTTATTTTCTAAACTGAAATTATTTTGTTACTATAACTTAAACTAAAATTACATACTCTGAATTAAAACTAAATATAATATAGTTATATTCTGAGTTTCATTTTCCAACATAAATACTATGTATAAAAAATTATAACAAGAAAGCATAACTCTATGCTAAGTCTATGCTGAAAAAATTATGTACGTACTAACATAGCAAGTGCAAGAGGATTATAAGATTAACTTGAACAAACAACAAGGGATTAAGAGATTAGCAAATGATAAAAATACATAGGGTATTATTCGATATGTTTGGCAATTGAAAAATTATGTAAATTTGTTATGAAAATTGATGAAGAAGTTAACAATTAATTAAATTATCAATTTAAAATGAAAGTAAATACTTTTTGATGAAATATAATAATTTACGATGAAAAAATTAAAGATTTATAGATCCGTTTCTGAACACTCGGTATGGGGTTAAAAGATATTCACGTAGTGGGTAGGCAGTATCACCAAGAATATGATATCTTTTTCCACATATATTTGGGATTTCTTTCGATATGTGGGATAGCTTGAAAATGCGTGAATCATGAATTTCACTTGTTGATCGCACGAAAACATCCAAAAACATTTTGTCAACGTCACATATTCTTTGGAGGGTGATCGATATTAATCCGTGACGGTTTACATAAGTCAATCGTATTTTATGTGCCGGATTTAGAATGTAAATGTAGCAACCGTCAATGCACCCCAAAACATTGTTCAAACTAGCTAGCTATATCAATTTAGCGGGATGTGTTATAAAGTTTATTATAAGGCTCTTTGAATCTTATCTTATAAGGCACTTTGACTCTTACCTTTGTAAATTCTTGACTTATTTTTTCTTTCTCAGATGTTGTTTTTGGCATTTTTATGTACTGTGGAGAGATTTCATATGCACTAGAAAGTGTCAAATTAAATAAATTTGAAACTTCCCTATAGGTACTTTTGTTTCCAGCAAACCTAATTCAAAGAAAAAAACTTAAATTTAGAACAATTTGTCACAATGATCCAAGGATTAAAAAGACATAAAATCTACACAATACCAACCATAAAAACGACAAGCACTGAATCCTTGCGCTTGCAGCCTGTTTTCCTCCAGAAAAAATTCTCTCTCTATAGTGCCTTGAACTCTCAAATTGCTCGATTAAAGTTGCAGCCGTTGGCCTGGGCAGTCTAAAATGACGACGAAACTGAAAAACAAAAAACATTGATTATAAATAACATAAATAAAAGAACATAACATACCTCATCGTCGGTGTAATTGTCCACTACGTCTTCAACAAAATTCTTTACAGAATGTCTTTCATTCCTGTGGAAAAATGCGTCTATTTCAATAAATTCACCATCGGATTCTGATGAGAAGAAACTATCTGTGTCCGATGGTGACGAAGAAGACGATGAAGATGATATTAATTCGTTTATGATAATAAATAGCTCGGAATCCATATTTTTTCGAAATTTTAAGAATATTTTCCATCGAATTTGTACAGACAGCAGAATACAAACGTTAATGTTTCAAAATGAAGTTTATAAATGTCACTTTACTTTGGTGTGCGTGCAAGTGCGTGTTTTGTGTACGTGTAAATCTTGCTAAAAATCTAGATTCGGAAATCGATCTCATGTCGATTTCAAATTCGATTTTTTTGGTTGAAAGGAAAGGGAAGTCTGGTCGCAGATCGAAAAAATCAAACCGAGGTCGATTTTTTTGGTCGAAAGGAAAACCACATTAAATTAATTTTCTTTGATGTTTTCTGTTGATCTCAAATTTCGGAGCGGCATTAAAGATTCAACTGACAGTATGCTTCTACAAGAAGCTTATCAGTATTGTGTAAAATCAACCAATTAATCCTTAACATCTCACAATGCTAATGTTTTTCATTTTTTATATGATTATCATATTAAGAAGTAGGTACTGTTTCTACCACTACTGTTTCATTTTATTGCGTTCTCGTGAAACTCCAATTCAAAAAAAGTAATAAAACCAAGTTTAATGTTTTATATGTAAATTAATTAACTCAAAAGTCCAACCTCGTTAAAATAAAATAAAGTTTTTTTTTTAATTTTCATGAAAACGACATAAAATGTTTGCATCCGGTTTTCACTTAAAATTATAACAGCATTGAATTTTGAAATTAAAATTAGTAACTAATTACATAAAATTTTGAAAAAAATTAGTTAGAAAATTTTTTCTCCAAAATTTTGACTTTGAAAATTAATTTTTCAAAAACTATGCTCAAGATTTATTTAAGAACAAAATAAAAGAAAAAGTTTTTGCATTTTCAAAAAGGTATCGCACAACATTGTGGATGAAGCCGTTGATTTAAATAAATTTTTTTTCCATTTTTAGTCAATTTTTTCGAAAATTGTCCTATCAAAAAACGAGGGGGAATAGACCTCCCCTCCCATAAGATTTTTTTTCTCATCTTAACTCAACCTAGCATTTTGGCGAACTGCTCATGACTCACCCTGTATTATAATAAATCGAACAAAATCATAAAGCAAATACGTAAATGACCCAAAAAATTATCATATTCATCCTTTTATGCCTTACAACAACATATCAGAATTACGTGTTTGCTGTGGCAGAATGTGTGTTTGATTGAATGGAATGGCATGTAAAGTGCTTTCACCTTCACAGCCACACCAATAAGCGCACGACATTTATTCGAATTTGTTTTCCGTGCCATTTGGGTTCTGTTCTGACATTTATGTACTATGCATTAACTCATTCATAGTTCCTAAGAGTAGACATAATTTTGATCTCCCTTGGTGTTCATTCTCCATCCACCATCCAGACCCAGTCCTTGAACAAAGGAACACAGGTATTTCAAGAGTACTCTTGAACTAAAACACAAACAACTCAGACATCAATTGATGTGTCCAAATGCAATAAAAGAAAACAACACAGTCAACACCTTAACAATATTATTAGTGTATGACAGACCCGGGATGGTTGGCCATGGTCGGCAAAAAAAGACGATCCGAAACTCTAGCGTTATTTACACGTTATTGCCTTGAGAACAAGCGATCTGTTGAATTTAAATTAAAAATAATTTGCACTGCTGTCGCTGCCCCATTCACACCAAATATGGCTAAGGCACATTTAAAAATTCCTGAGTATTTCTCTTCTGTGAGGAAGGGAGCAGTAACGGATACACCAGACATTGGTTTCTGTTTTGGACCATGCTACTTCGAATCAATTTGTTCCGTAACCTACAATAAATCATCAGAAAATCGGGCGGGTGTACGATATGTGCGTCCTTCGTACGGTAATTGTTATACAGGGTGAGTCATGAGCAATGCGACAAAATGCTAGGGCGTGTAGGTTGCGTTGAGACGTATGGGAGGGGGGGGTCTATTCCCCTCCGTTTAGCCGGGAGGGGCAATTTTCGAAAAAACTGACTTAAAATGGGAAAAAAGTTATTTAAAATCAACGGCTTCATTCACAATGCTGTGCGATACGTTTTTGAAAAGCCAATAACTTTTTCTTTCATTCTTTGTTTAAATAAATCTATTCTAAGAAATAGTTTTTGAAATATTAATTTTCAAAGTCAAAATTTTGAAGAAAAAAAATTGAAAAAAAAAATTTCAAATTCATTTTTTTCAAAATTTTACGTAATTAAGTGCTAATTTTAATTTCAAAATTCAATGCTGTTTTTAATTTTAAGTCTAAATAAGAAAACCGGATGCAAAAATTTTATGTCGTTCTCAAGAAATTAAAAAAAAACCAAAACCACCTTTTTCTAAGAAAAACATTTATTTTTATTGTAAAGAAGCAATTTATTTATTTATTTAGCATTAATCTTAGTTTTTTTTACTTTTTTTTTAATTGGAGTTTTATGAGAACGTAATAAAATTAAACAGTATTGGAATAACCCTGGATTAATATTATTTTCATTGATAACTTCTGAAAACTGACCTGTCAATATTTTTGCCTTGGCAAGCCCGCAGCAAATGGGTTCTACCTGTTATGGGGACAATAGGGACAATAAAACCGCATTTTTTTTAATGAAAAAAAAAAAGAAAATTGCAACGCAAGATAAATAAAAGGCATTGCAGTTTGCTTAGTAATTATTTCCAATTTGAATATTAACTCATTAATACGTAACGATGTCAAGCTCATACACCCGAGAAGAATTAACGGACATGCATTTCTGCTACGGTTTAGCTAATGGTCGAAGTCGTGAAGCCGAAAGACTGTACGCTGAAAGATATCCCGATAGGAGGTGTCCCCACCATAGCACGTTTCCAAGAATCCACCGACGTCTAAGAGATCATGGAGTGCTGGAGCATCGAAGAAGCGAGAAGCCAGTTTCTGATGAGTCAAGAGTCTTAGATGAAAGAATTCTGGATTTAGTCCGAAATAATCCCTCCGTCAGTACAAGAAGGATATCCACTATGCTTGGAGTGTCCCAATCTAGAGCATGTCGAGTACTTCGGGCGGAAAATTTACACCCGTACCACTTTACGCCTGTTCAGGAACTCACCTCAAACGACAAGTTATTGAGAACCGAATTTTGTAGAACATTACTACTTAGAAATGAAACCGAACAAAACTATTTTAGAAGTATATTCTGGACGGATGAAGCACAGTTTACTAGGGATGGGGTTACTAACTTCCACAATTTACATTATTGGAGTAGCGCCAATCCACACAAAAAAAAAAAAAAAAAAAAACAAATCACAACACCGCTTTAGTTGTAATGTTTGGCTTGGTATTGTTGGACACACTGTGATCGGGCCCGGTTTTTGAATTCCACTATTAATGGAGAATCATACCTGCAATTCCTACGAGACCTTTTACCCGATTTATTAGACAGCGTTCCATTGGTTATAGCAGATACTTTAATCTACCAACAAGATGGTGCTCCAGCACACTACAGCTTACAGGTGAGAAACTGGGTGGATGATCATTTTAGTGACCGTTGGATCGGAAGAAGGGGCCCCACGGAATGGCCGCCTAGGTCACCAGATTTAACTCCCCTAGATTTCTATGCATGGGGATTTATGAAGAATTATGTTTACGAAGTGTAAATAGTATCATTGGAACAACTGAAGGAACGAATTGAATTGCAGGAAAATTTGTCAAGCATAAACTTATGTGAAGCCATTACAAGGAGATATAATCTATGCCTTCTAAACAATGGAGATCACATCGAGAATTTTTTATAAGTACTTCCAATAAAAAACATAGTAAAAATAAAAGGAATAAAAAAAACTAAAAAAACTAAGATTAATGCCGGAAAACAAAAAAACGGCAACTTAACTTGCGAGACGTCGGCATTGATTCTGATATGCCAATCTTTATTCGTGAATGCCTATCATCAAAAAATCAAAATATTCTACATGCCGCACTCGAATTAAAAAAGAAAAAAATTATTACAACAGTGTTTACTTTCCGAGGTATATTAAACGTCAAATACACGAGGAAGCAACTAAAGTAAACAACATTGAAAGCTTGCCGATAGAGAATAGTTTAAACATAGAAAACATCGCAGCTACTCCATCATTGCCAGTAGTTCCCGATACTTCACCACCATTGATGTCGATAAGGCAGAGTGAACTTATTTAAATCTGTAAGGAAGGACTTTTATATGCTTTTCGATTTTAAAATTATATTTTTCTTTATATTTTTCTTTATTTTGTTTTAATTTTTATTACAATCCTTTAAAAATTCAAAATTCTTAAAAAATTCTAGTAAAACTTTTCTTAGCTTTTATTTAAATGTTGCTTATATGCCTATATAATTTAAAATTATTTTTATATTATCTCAATTTTTTCTCAATGTTACTAAGTTCTAGCAATTGTGTAGCAAAAGTTTTTAACCAAAGTAGCGATATTTTTTCCAATAATATAAGGACTCTTTCTCTTTATTCACGTAAGTTCATCTTAAATTATTATGATGTTGGGTGAACGCAATGAAATTATTCATTCTAACAACGAGCAAACTGTTAATATTACAAAAGTACTGTTAAAAATTCTAGTTTCTCATAACCAAGGGTTCAAAGTATGTCATATAAATGCCCAAAGTCTTTTTAAGAAAATTGACGAGTTTCGAGATTTATTTGAAGGTTCAGGGGTTGATGCGGTATGTGTCTCAGAAACATGGTTTTAAAACATTAATGATAACTTTTACGCAATGAGAAGATATAAAATGTTCAGAGTTGATAGATATGGTCGTACCGGTGGTGGAGTAGCTTTGTATGTAAAGGAGTCGTTGAAAACTAAGGTAATATTTAGTTCCTCTTCAAACTGTGCATTCGAATCTCTCTGCGTTGAGATTATTGATACTTGTAGTAACGATGGAAAGCTTTTGTTGGGTGTTGTTTATAGGCCATATTCTTTCATCGACTTAGCACCAATGTACTCTTTCTTGGAAGAAAATTCAATGTATTTTTCAAACATAATACTCTGTGGTGATTTTAATTCAAACCTCTTGGTTGATGATGCTCTAACAAACATCATGGGAACTTTCAATCTACGTCCAGTGAATATCATAAATCCAACTCATTTTTCACCTACTTCCAGCACGCTTCTTGATGCCTTCTTTGTGACCGACCTACTGAAGGTACTTCTTTATGATCAAATATCTGTACCTGGATTCTCTCGACATGACCTCATTTATATTTCTTTCGACTTTTCTTTTCCAAACGCTAGTAAAACTTATCAGTATCGTGATTTCAAGAATCTAAATATCAGTGCCCTTCAGACTGATATTCAAGCAATACGATGGCAGGACGTATATTCATTGCCTTTTCCTGATCAGCAAGTTGATTTTTTCTTCAGAGTAATTTGAATTCACTTTTTGACTCCCATGTTCCTCTTAAGACCAAAACAATTACTTTTAAAGATAATCCTTGGTTCACCAATGAAATTCGTCAAACCATTAATCATCGTAATGCTGTATATAACAAGTGGAAACGTTTTAGGATAGCCGAAGATCGCCAACAATACCGGCAGCTGCGTAATAAGTGTGTGGGGTTGATAAACGCTTCAAAAACCAGATGGAATGCAAATCAACTTAATCCTTCCATCAACGGGCGTAAGCTCTGGAAGAATCTTCGTGAGATTGGTATTGGCAAGCAAAGAGCTATCGAATGTTATTCTGACTGTGATAGTTTAAACAGAACATTTATATCTTCTGTTCCTCGACCATCATCGGTAGGTTCATTGGATTCATTGGTTCTAGATTCGTCTCTGTTTCCAACATCGCAAATATCTTTTAAATTTGATAGAGTTTCTTCAGAAGATGTTGTTGAAAGTTTTATTTCTATAAAATCGAATGCCATGGGCTTTGATGGGTTACATCCCACTTTTGTTAAAGCAATTCTGCCACTTATTCTTCCATATATTACTCATTTAATCAACACAATTTTGACTGAAAGCATTTTTCCCTCAGAATGGAAAGTTTCAAAGGTCATACCTGTACCCAAAAACCGATCCAATAAAGAGTTTCGGCCAATATCCATTTTGTCATTCCTGTCCAAAGTTGTCGAAAGGCTTATGCATAAACAGATTTCCAACTTTCTTAACACAAACAACCTTTTATCGTCTAAACAATCCGGATTTCGACCACACCACAGTAGTACCACTGCACTCCTAGAAGTCGTTGAGCAAGTAAGAAAAGCAATAGAGGATGATAAGGTTACATTTTTGGTTCTGCTTGATTATTCAAAGGCGTTCGATACCATCGATCATAATACAATGTGCAGAAAACTTTCTTGTCTGTTTAATTTTTCATTTGAGGCAGTGAAACTCATGTTTTCCTATCTCAATGGGAGAAGTCAAGCAGTGGTTTCAGGAAATCAGGTGTCCGAATTACTCCCACTAAGCTATCGTGTTCCTCAGGGATCTATTTTGGGACCTCTTCTTTTCTCGATGTATGTAAATGACTTACCACATTTAGTTAAATACTGTGAGACAAGAATGTTTGCCGACGATGTCCAACTTGTTAAGAGTTCCCATCTTGGATTAATAGAAGATTGTGTCTGCAATGTGTCTGAAGATCTAAATGCAATTTTTGAGTGGTCTAATAAATGTGGTCTCGTTCTTAATCCTACTAAAACGAAATGCCTTGTCATTTCCAAAAAGACTTTAGATTTGTCATATTTCCCCTCTGTTAAACTACCTATAAATGGAACTCCTGTAGAGTATGTGGAAAGAGCAAAGTACTTAGGAGTTTGTTTTAACAGGAACTTGACCTGTAATGACCACATAAATGCTATTGTGGGCAAATCATATGGAGTCTTAAGGAATCTTTCAGCTTTCAAAAAATTCACACCAATCGGAACGCGGAAAATGTTAGCCAAATCACTTATCGTCCCGATTTTGACATATGGGTGTGAAATCTTCACAAACTGTAATGCTGCGAGTCAGAGGCGTCTTAACGTTCTATATAATAACGTGTCCCGCTATGTTTATGGCCTAGGAAGATATTGTCATATCTCGGCCTATTCAAAAAGTTTATATGGTGTTAGTTTGGCCAATCTTTTCAAAATAAGGACCTTAATAAGTTTTTTTTAAGATAATTCACACGCAAAAACCTCCTTACCTTTACAATGAAATCCAACTACTAAATTCAAATAGAGCAGATCAAATTCTAATTCCTAGGTTTACTTGTCTCACTTCAGAGTGACAGTTTTTCGTTAATGGTGCTCGTTTTTGGAATGATCTGCCCCGTGAAATAAGAAGATTCGAGTCTTTAAACAATTTTCAAAGAAATTTGTATACCCATTTTTCGGGTTCATAGTTTAAATACGAGTTAAATTATAAATTTGCCATTCATTTATGTTTCAAATCATTAAAATTGCCATATAACTATGAAAAACAGAAGAACAGATTATTCAAACTGCTACATATACATACCTAAATTTTTTTTTTTTTTTAGTCTTTTGCTACACAACATTTAACTTATTGGTAACGTTTTATACTTATACTTATATTTATTTTTAAATTTATTATCTTTTTTGAATTTGAATTCATTTAATTTTAATTTTGCAAAATTTTTTCTGAAAATAAATAAATTTTAACGGAAGTAAATTTAAATTTAAATTTAAAATACATGTAAATATTAAATATTAACGCAAATTGAAATTTCTATCAAAAAGCTTAATTATCTATAAGATGTTAGTCTTAAAATTAAGTTCCTTTTTAATAAATAAATAAATAAATTAATAAATAAATTGCTTCGTTACAATAAAAATAAATGTTTTTCTTAGAAAAAGGTGGTTTTGGTTTTTTTTTAATTTCTTGAGAACGACATAAAATTTTTTCATCCGGTTTTCTTATTTAGACTTAAAATTAATAACAGCATTGAATTTTGAAATTAAAATTAGCTTTTAATTACGTAAAATTTTGAAAAAAATGAATTTTAAATTTTTTTTTCAATTTTTTTTTTCAAAATTTTGACTTTGAAAATTAATATTTCAAAAACTATTTCTTAGAATAGATTTATTTAAACACAGAATGAAAGAAAAAGTTATTGGCTTTTCAAAAACGTATCGCACAGCATTGTGAATGAAGCCGTTGATTTTAAATAATTTTTTTCCCATTTTAAGTCAGTTTTTTCGAAAATTGCCCCTCCCGGCTAAACGGAGGGGAATAGACCCCCCTCCCATACGATTTTTTTCTTGTCTCAACGCAACCTACACGCCCTAGCATTTTGTCGCATTGCTCATGACTCACCCTGTATATAAGATGCTTCCTGAGCGGTGTTTTTTTTTATCGCTGCGCAAAAAAAAACTAAAACTAACCTCGATAAAGTGAGTCAAAGAATATGACCACCATACGAAGATGCATCTATTACTACCTACTATGCATGCTGAAACTATTAATATGGTGTAAGAAATACGTTTGCTGGACGGGTTACTGAGTTCTGGACTTCATAAGTAAGATATAGGCGTCCGAGGCAAGCGTATGTTTAAGCCACCTCATGACTTAAGTCCCTT
Source organism: Syrphus vitripennis (assembly GCA_958431115.1). Classification (NCBI taxonomy): domain Eukaryota; kingdom Metazoa; phylum Arthropoda; class Insecta; order Diptera; family Syrphidae; genus Syrphus; species Syrphus vitripennis. The sequence continues at coordinate 46,274,696 of OY288110.1, read as the reverse complement.
AAGGCTAATATATGTAAGATTATGAGTAATACATCCACAGACCAATGTTTTTCTCAGTGTACCTCTATTTCCATCATTAACTAGCTATTCTTTTTTAACCAACAACAGAATGGATATGTTTAGCCCTTTAGGCAAGTATTTTCTGGAAATGAGAAGTGGGGCTGAAAACATCAACTGAATCAGCTTGAGCGGCTTTATGAATAGCGAACATTTTTCGAGAAGATTAATAAATTATTTCATGGTTGAACCTGGGCAATGGTATGTGTTGAATGCACGAGAAGATCAATAAAATTATTTTTATGGTTGAACCTGGACAAGTATGTGTTGAATGCACGTACGTACGTACGCAGGTACCAAAAACTGTAGTATAGTACTTATAAAGGGTGTCCCAACAAGAATGCGAGATTTAAATTTGGCGCCATTCGAAGTGTCATTGTTTCACATTTGAACAATTATTATTGTTTGTTAGTAGAAGGTATAAGGTTAATAAAAATGGAGCGCTACACGAATACAAATTGTGTTCACACGAATGTGAAATTGTTTTACCAAAATGGTGAAAGTTTTGCGGCTACAGTTCGCAAATTGCGATCAATTTGGGGTTACAATAATGCTCTAAAAGAGTCAACTGTAAAGCGATTAATGGAAAAATTTGCTGAAATGGGTCTGTCACTGGTGTAAAGACAACAACGCGCCTTCGGCCAGGTCGATCGACCGAAAACATCGCAGCAGTACGTGATGATTTTGAGCTGGAGGAAACATTGGACCTTTTTTTATGAAAATGAGTCAGGTCAAGCTCAAACAGTCAATGGTGTTCGGTATCGTGAAATGATAACAAATTTTTTCGTGCCTAGAAATGAATGTGGAGGGGATGTGGTTTCAACAAGACGGCGGGCGGCGCGGCGCCACATCTCATACAGCCAGAGAAACAATTCAATTGCTGCATCAGTCATTTCCCGGTCTTGTTATGGAGACCAAACTTTTTTCTTTGGGGTTTTTTGAAGTCGATGGCTTATGCGAATAAGCCGAGGACGACTAAAGCCTTAAAAGAGGAAATTGGACGTTGCATTAATGAAATACCGCAGCATCTATGCAAAACGGCCATTGAGAATTTCATTAAAAGATCGCGTATGTGCCAGCAAAGCCGCGGCGGCCATTTGCCCGATGTGTTGTTCCATACATAACCTCATTCTGTTTCCTTTACTATATAATAAAGAATTCGCGATTTTTTTTTAAATTCCTACGTTTTATTTAAAATTTAAAACTTGCATTCTTGTTGGGACACCCTATAGTATAAGGTATCTCTAAGCATTTTAAAAGGAAGTTTTTCTTTGTCTGTTCCTGTGATCTTTAGTGAATTATGCTGTGCACTTTGAAATAAGTCTTGCAGGTGCGAATAACATACCTATTAATATTATTTAGGGTCAGAATGAAGGTTATTTTCCCGCACTGTCAGTGAATTCGTTGAATTACTCAGGCGGAATATTTGATAATTTGAAAGGGGATGAATAAACGACACGTAAATGTACCTTCGTATAAGAACGTTTTGTGTAGACAATGGAATGACGATATTCTTGGTTTAATTAATCATATTTTTGACACCTTAATTCCGAGTCAATGGTGCTTAGCTTATGATGCACATTTTATTGTTAGAAGCTTGTGAAACTAATGACTGTAGTAATCTGAGGAATTGGTTAACCTAAGTTTTAATTTAAATGCGGGACAAATAATTTGATATGAGTTAATTGGTATATATATATGTAATATAACTAGAAACTACACGCGTTTAACTTATATCAATACTAAAGTTGTAAAAGTTTTCTATTTCTTAAATATTTTCAAACAAGAATGATTGGTCCCTTAATTTTATTGATTAGGGTGGAAGGTAGACTTTACTTAAATATATAAATGTAATTTATTGATTCGAAAGCTAATGTATAATTGTAATAACAGGTGAAGCATGCAAGGAAGGACAAAGAACCACCTCGAGAATATATGTGTAATGATGTCCAATACAAGTCATATGAAAAGCTTCGTGCTGAAGTATAAGCATTTGTGAAACTCACCACAATATCCCCATTTAGTTGGTTGTCGCTTTACAATTCTAAATTTATAAAATTATTAATTCATTGTTTTTTTTTCAACTCCTTAAATGATGTTTCTTAACAATTTTTTTTTCAAATGTACTTCCACTATTTACATTAAATTTCTTTTTGAAAGGTTTTAAATTATCTGAATTTTTATGCAGTCAAGGATCTGCATTTTCTTCCCGTAAATTTGATTCTACGAAGCTGTCAACATTAGATTTAACAAGTTTCATTGTATACAGTTTTGTATAATATTAAATAATTTTGATCCTTACTTACAGTTATAGCAATATACTATTTATTATTTTGGTCACAGTCACTGATTATTTAATTTAAATGTCTACCAGATCTTATTAAAATTACTTGTACTAAATAATTTTCCTTATATAATATTTTTACAATTTTTGCAGTCTTAAAATCTCAAATTTCCATACCACATAGACAATGTTGATTAGTATTTTAAAATATCGTTAATCAAAGGTATTCGCATTTTGCAGTTAGTTTAAAAAAAAAACACCTTATAATAGGCAGATACCTTTAAAAAAATACGTTTAAAAATTTATATGAATATCTGATATTTTTACTTGACAAATCAAATAATTGATTATTATTATTTTGATGTATCATACATAACAGCCCATGCTATACAAACTTCTCAAATAAAATTGAAAATTGATCTTACTTTTTGAGGCTAAGAACTCAAGAAGTGAAATCTAAAACTTCAATGCTTCTAATGATAACTTTATTGAAGTAAAACTTCGTTTACGGCAGCGTTTTGGGTAACAATTTCAAACTGAAATCGAAAACTTCAATGCTTGTATATTGACAACTTTATTGAAGTAAAACTTCGTTTACGGCAGTGTCGAATGAATGAATGAATTATGTTGGTATATTTGCACTGCGACCTTAAGATCTATTGTGCCCCCCTTTTGAACCGGATGAGGTTTTATTTATTTATTTATTTATTTATTCATCTACGGATATTAAATCTTACAGACTACTAACAATTCAATTATAATTAAATAACAAAATAAATATAAATATATATATTTTCATCTACAGTTCATCCTCCAGATTCGTACCTTTTAGGAATTCAAGAATTTGGGGTATTTTCAGAGAATGTATTTTGCTCTCTTCTATATGGTGCCTTCCCAGATATTTTTGTCTTTGATGCACTAGTGCATCGCATTTACCTATTATGTGGTCCGGTGTCTCCTCATGCAAGAAGCACTGCTCACTAGGCCAAGGATGCTGAGATGTCTTTTCAGTTTACAATGGCCTGTGAGGAGACCTGTTATTTTCCTAAGACTGTTCCTACTTAGGCTATTACAGGATAGATAACGCTCTCGGTTATAGTTCCCGAGTAGTAGTTTGGCTGTCTTAGTTTTGGGAGTTCTTTCCAGATTTTTGATCTTGTTGCCTCCTCTAATAATTTAGTTTGGTTATTAATTATATTTTCTCCTATACCACAATAGGGCTCTGGTCCCGTTAGGGGTCTCTTTGCTCCTATTTTAGCTAGGGAGTCAGCCTCTTCATTGCCCTGGACACCAACGTGACCCGGTACCCAATGAAGTGTGACTTTGTTTTCCTTGCCCAGTTCATTTAATTTATTTATACAATCCCATACTAGCTTTGAAGAGATGGTGTATGAGTTCAAAGCTTTTAGTGCGGCTTGACTATCTGACATGATGGCAATGTTTTGGTTTTTGTATTTTCTATCGATGTTACGTTCTGCGCATTTTCCGATGGCATTTACTTCTGCCTGGAATATGCTGGTGGACTGTCCCTTCAAAAGTTCTCGATCCATCAGTATACCATTTGATGGTGTTTGCTTCGAGACTGTAGTTTTCCGTTTCGCTTATCCAGTCTCTTTTGCAACTTAACTCCGTACGGAAGTGTTTTTTGAAGTTGTATGTTTTGATCATGCCATTCCTTGGAATGTCAAGAAGGTTTGTAACTGTGGAATTGGGCATCGCATTCCGTTCCATGTAGCTAATGATTTTCCCTCTCCCAGTACCCTCCTTGGCAAATCTCATGATGGCGCCCTTGGCAGCACTTTCTATTGTCACATGTAGTGGCGTTAGATTTAATATGTTTTCCATTGCTGCTGTAGGGCATGTTCTCATTGCTCCGGTTATACATATGCATGCAAGCCTTTGCACCTTTTCTAGTTTTTTCCTAGTGGTTATTAATTCGGTTCTTTTGTGCCATGCAACCGCCCCATAGGTAATGATGGGTCTTACCATCATGGTGCACATCCATCGCAAGATGTTTGGTTTGAAACCCCATGATTTTCCTGCAAGTCTTTTGCAAATCAACAAGGCTTTTGTGGCTTTCCCGACAGTTATATCGACATGTTTATTCCAAAGGAGTTTACTTTCTAGTGTAATGCCTAAATACTTGACCTCTTTTTGGGTGTCGATTACTTCTCCTGCCAACCGTATAGGTTTCATTCGTGGTAGAAGTCTTTTCTTGGTAAATGGTATTATTGCCGTCTCTGTGGGGTTGATATTCAAACCCACTGAAGTACACCATTTCTTTGTTACATTTAGTCCTCTTTGTATTATGTCACAAAGAGTTTCTTCAAACTCCCCCAAGGCAGTTATTACAATGTCATCGGCAAAGCCAATGCAACGTATACCTTGAGAAGTTAGAATTTCAAGTAGTTCATCCACAACAAGGCTCCACAGTAAGGGTGATAGTACCCCTCCCTGAGGGCAACCTCTTGTTGTGATGACTTTCTGAACGTTTCGTCCTGCGTTTGCTTCCGCCGTTCTTGTACCTAGCATTCTACCTATCCATCTAATAATGGTGATGGGTACCCCCTTTCTACTAAGAGGTCTGTCAACAGCTTCATGTGAGGTGTTGTCAAAGGCTCCTTCTATATCCAGGAAGGCACAAATGGCAATTTCCTTGCCATCTAAAGCTATCTGTTCATTGTTAATTATTTCATACAGAGCGGTTTCTGTGGACCTACCCGCTCTGTAGGCATGCTGGTGATGATTTAGAGGCATGCTTGTTAAGACTTCTGTTCTTATGAAGTTATCGATTACCTTTTCCAAAGTTTTCAGTAAAAAAGATGTTAAGCTAATTGGCCTGAATGACTTAGGATGGGTTGTATCTTTTTTCCCCACTTTGGGGATAAAAATTACCTTTGCTCTTCTCCATAAACTTGGTATGTACCCAAGTGCAATACTGCTTCGAAGCAATTTTATGATGTAAGGCATTACTTCTTCCTTTCCTTTTTGCAGAAGGGCTGGAAAAATGCCGGCTACGCCCGGCGATTTAAAGGGTTAAAAGGTACTTATTGCCCATTCGATCCTATTGCCTGTACAAATAGTCGAAGCTATCTGCCAGTCTATCCGGTTTGGCCTGAGAGGTATTCTCTCTGTCAAGTTATATACCATAGGTAGACTACCCGGAAAATGAGTGTTTAGCAGTAGGATAGCCCTTTGCTCCTCGTTTTCCGTGTAGCTACCATCCGAGTAACGAAGTGTTAGTGATGTGATGGTAGTTTCTTTTGCTAGAGCTTTGTGAAGTCTAGCAGCTACCGCAGTAGATGAAACCCCCTCACAGAACATTTCAAAGCTCTTTCTTTTTGCCCTTATGATTTCCCGGTTATAATTGGTCAACTCTGCAGAGTAATTATTCCGTTCTTCAGTACTCTTTGCCTTATTAAAGAGTTTTCTTACCTTGGATCTTAGTTTTGTCTTTTACCTTGCTTTATGGGGCAACTGAGTTCATAAGCCTCAATTATTGCCCCACTAAGCTCGTTTACTAAGTGTTCTAACTCAAGGTTACAATTTGTCGTTTCTACTGGACCTATTCGTTCAAGGTTTGTTTTGAGAACGCTTTTGTACAGGTTCCAGTTAGTTTTCTTAGGGTTCCTACCAGAGGTATTCTCTGTGGGCAAGTTGTCTAAGGTAAACTCTATAATTCTATAGTCAGACATAGATGGTTCGTTTGAAACTCTCCAATCCCTAATCAGGTTACCTACGTTCGGGCTTCCAAACGTTAAGTCTAAGACTTCTTTTCTTACTGTAGTTATAAAGGTAGGTGTGTTCCCTACGTTATAAATATCTAGATTTTTCTCGATAATAAAGTCTAAAAGGTACTCACCCCTTTGATTAGTATCGGTAATACCCCATGTTGTATGGTGGGCGTTTGCATCACAACCGACCAACAACGGTAGTCCTTTGCTGCTGCAGTAGTCCGCTAACTTCCGTACTTCGATTGGTGGAATATTTCCTTCATCACCGGCGAAGTAGGCTGCTGCTACCACCATCGTGCTGAGGTTGCCCTCGTTGTCAATCTGGGCTTGGATTGGCACCAGGTCCCTCGTAATAAATACTGAAAGACATATAAATTTTATGTTATTTCTTATTTTTATGCATGCTCGGGGCGAGTCAATTCTCGTATCCCAAATTAATTTAGATTTCTTACATGTTAGGCCTCTAATTTGGCCCCCGTAAATCCAGGGTTCTTGGATCAGGACTAGTCCCAGGTCATCAGCTGAAAATTTTCGAGATATAATAGCTGATGCTGCTTTTGCGTGATGCAAATTTATCTGGGCTAGTCTGGTTCTGATCTCGCGTCCAGACATAGACTGTTTAACAGGTGGGGGCTGGTGCCCCCTCATCTGCTAGCAGACTATCTTCCTCATCCTTTGTGCGAAGCACCTCGCCTGAGTCAGATGAACTAGAAGAGAGGTCAATGCCCTCCATTTCTTCGTCCATCAGGCTAGACTCATCCATAGCCAGTTGTTGTATCTGGCCTTGGAGGATTGTCGTGGGGGGATTGGGAGTTTCTGGAATTAGGAGGGGTTTGGGGGTTACAGGGTTTTGGATGGGCTTAGAATTTTCAGGTGTTTGGGTAGGATTGGATGGTTCAGATATCGGGATAGGTTGGGTTATTTGAGTTAGTATAGGAGCGGGGGGTAGGTTAGAACATGCAGTGGGTGGGATGGGAGGTATGGGTTTTGGTTGCAGTTGCTTGGCCTGCCGTGTGCTTACGGAGTCCCGTGACAGTGATCCTTCCAAACTTATAATGAAGCTGATGGTCTGCTTTCATTATGGCTTCGGCGGACTGATCGTCGATGCCAATCACCATTAGCTGTCCCTTGCCTTCTGCCTTACTGGTAAGCGTCTTTCAGGCATGCACCATCAGGCCGTCATTCTGAGCTTGGATGAGTGATAGCGTTTTCTTGTCATCCTGTCCCAAACTTCTTGGCAGAAACAGGGTTATGTTACGCATTTTGGGGATATCATCACCCATGCGCGCCATCAGCTCGGTGCCCTTCCAAGTGCTCAGCCTGGACACCTTCTCCTTAAGCCATTCTGCTGTCTCTTGTCCAGCACAATCGACTAGCAGCAGCCCCGTTCTTAAGTGCAGGCCGTTGAACTTGAGTTTATGCCTCCACCCAAGAGACACTTCCTCAGTGATGGCTTCCTCCAAAGCCAACAATTCTTCCGCAATGAGGGAAACCTGAGGGTACTGTCTTGGTAGGACCGCAATCCTCACGCTCCTGGCCGCATTTGTATACGAGAGCTCATCAGCCTTTGTGGCGGTGCTTGGTCCCGCCGTTACTGTGGCCGACGTCCTGGAGTTTTTGACATCTTGCCTTTGGGGAGGAGTGATGTTGTTGGCATCCCCTTTTGCGGAAGTGGACCAGTGGTTTTGCTGGTCTTCTCCTGCCGAGGGCCTTTTGGAGGTGGAGAGACAGTTTTTCCTGGTATGTATATTCCCAGCTTTTGTGCCTTCTGTGGCCTTGGCAGCATCTTTTATTGACACTGGAGGTATTCTTCCAGTACTAGCTTCTGATGTGCTCGGAGTGTCGTCATCTGCTCGTCTGGGTTGTGTTTTCCCCTGACTAGGTGACGATTCTACCTGAACTGCCCGGTTCTCAGTCTTATCAAGAGGCCTGCTCTTCAGAGCTCCACATAATATGGTAAGGTCAAAGTTACTCTTCGATTCGACCTGGTGTCGAAGAGGTACGGTTAAAATACAGCCGGTATACCCCCTGGCTACAAACCATCCAATAGGCACGGTGCACGTAACACCCTGGATTAGGGGGGGTAGTTCTTAGTTCGTAACTCATCAAAATCGCTCCCGGATTGGGTGACCCCAACCCGGCAGGTTAGATGACTCATTGAAACTTAAGCCCCCGCACCACTTCAAGGTGACTACCACGCGGGGTACGGCAGCGTTATGGGTAACAATTTCAAACTGTCACGTTTTTGTGCAATATTTTTTAGCTTAAAGTTAAATACATATAAGTCGGAAATTGATTGGTTGATGATTTTTTGAAAACATATTTTTTCAGATGAATTTTGGACATGTTGTAATTATTGTCGTTTCAACCTTTAACCTTGTCTTTAAAATATAGAGAAATCAGAGACCTCTCAAAATTTTTCACTTAGGTACTTGGGCTTCCCCAAGTACCCAAGTACCAAAAAATGTTGGTGGTTTACTTAGGCTAGATCTCATTATAAACAAAATTTTAGATCTCTGGAACTTAGGGACCGTGAAAAATGGGGGACCAACAAGTCATTCTAGTCTAATTTTTCACTTACAGATATTAAGCCCCCTTTAATTGTTTTTGAAGTGAAAACTTCTTTTGCAACCTTGTACACTTTTTTTTGTAATGAGTTAAAAATTGTTAAGGTCGCGTCAGGAAACTTGACCTGATCTTAAATTCGTAAGACGGATAGAGTGTAGACATCCGGCTCGGGGTAGGAGAGGAAGTATCCCCCTCTCTTTCTACTGCGGCGCGGCGAAACTGTAATGCGCGAATGTTGGTGTGTTTATGTCACAGCGTGCCACGCACACCCATGGATGGTGACAGCTGATGGCTCGACTGTCTGTGTAGTGGCCACACTGCTGTGTATTCGTAAAATTGGTGTATATAAAGTGTTTAAAATATGGAAACTGAACAAAGTGCTATTATAAACCTATCGTATAAGTTTAAGAGATTGGCGATGATGGTTCTGGTAATAATTATGGTGAAAAAGTCATCGAAATTATGGATGAAAGTTGATTTTTCTGAGAGATAAAGTTTTTAAAGTAATATAAATTGTCATGTTTGTGTACGATAGCACAATAAATAAATATTGTATTCTACCACATAAATGATAATACTTTTATACTGATAATTAAAGCAATTCGTGCAAAATTATTCCCTTACCATTCCAAAATATCAAAAATGCACAACGTTAATATTCAAGTTTCACTTCTGCCAGCACTCTCGGAGTGCAAGCCATCGTTTTTTTTTAGCTATGCGCGCATTAAAGGGGTTTTGTATACCCTCAAAATGATAAACGCAGTGCGAGCGTGAAGAAAATTATAGGGAAGGATTTAAAAGTTTTCACTCATTTTGCTGTGTGAGATGCTTAACACACCAAAATAATGTCTTAACTCTCACATGACGATCAACAAGGACACAAAACCATGACCATTCCCAAGAAATCATGCAAAACCCAAAATACAATTCCAGCAAAACCCAAAATGCAGTTCCAGCAAAACAAAACATTCACTATACGGTAATCGACCGATGGCTGAATGAATAATATAACATATTATTTAATTCGATTTGTCGTACTCAGCAAAAAGAAACCGCAGCACATGGTCAATACAAATTGCATTAAACTGAAACAAAATGCAACTCCAGCAAAACAAAGCATTCACTGGAGGGTAATCGACCGATGCGATGGCTGGATGACTTATGAATTGGGCCAACAAAACTAACAGAAGGTCTGGTAATTTTCAAATTTCTCAAGAACTAGAAAACATAAAATCATCTAGTTTTCAGTTTTTGATCAAAAATTACACTTTAAACCTTTTTTTAACTTCCCATAGGGAGTTATTGTAATCGGTCCGATTTGTCAAATTGAAATTTTTGACATTTCTCGACGTTTCAAGGTCCCTAGAGCCTATATCAATCATTTTTAGAGAGATGTCTGTGTGTGCGTGTGTACGTACGTTCGTACGTTCGTACGTTCGTACGTTCTGGTGCAATTTTTCGTCGTCGATATCTCAAGAACAAGTAGAGATATCGACTTGAAATAAATTTTGTTTTACAGATAATAACTTCGAAAGAAGCTGAAAGGGCGTTTATTAATATTCAATGAGTCGTTTTTTTACTATAGCATTTAAACTGTGAGAAGAAGTGAAATTTTTGGTTGGGCTCAAATATCTCACGAACAAATAATGCTATTGACTTGAAATAAATTTTATTCGACACATTATGACGTCATACAAATTTGATATGAATTTGGAAAAAAATCAATATACCGTTATTTTTTAAAATCAAAAAAACTAAAAAAAAATTTTTTATAACTGGAATATCCTTAGATGGAAAAACGATATTAACTTAAAAATAATTTTATTTTACGAAAAATGTTGTTTTTGACTACTGGTGAAAATTTCAAAAAAATTCAATGAACAGTTTTTTTACAAAAAATTAAAAACTACAAAAAATTCTACCTAAAATTGGTATAAATTGTCTTTCAACTCAAATTTTTCAAAAACGGGTAACGATATTGACTTCTTGTTTGTTTTATTTTCTACATAACATAATTGTTCGCAATTGATAAAATTTTGACAAATATTGAATAGGCAGTTTTTTAACAAAAAATCAAAAACTGTTAAAAATTCTAAAGAAAAGTAGTTACAATTGTATTTCAGCTCGAATATCCTGAGAACGAACAACAATTGTGTCTTCTAAAATATTTTAAATTTTGACAAATATCTAATTGACAGTTTTTGACAAAAAAAATAAAAAAAAATAAACTAAAAAGTCGTAAAATTGGTTTTTGACTCGAATATCTTGAGAACGAGCAATGATACTGACTTTGCCAATAGGTATTTAATTTTATACATAATAAAATTTCTTACAGCGGATATATATTTGACATATAGCTAACTGACATTTTAAACAAAAATTTAAACAGAACTAAGAAAATTCCACATTCGTTAAAAAAACGCGTGGAAGTTTACCTCCTGGGTCAAGTGGAAACAACTTATACATCAACAATCTCTATAATATATGTGCATTTCGTAAATCTCTTCAAATAATTAAAATGCTTTTCAATCTTAAAATAATGATTGTTTAATTTAACAGCTAAAGTTTGTTTCGCAGAAAATTTGGTTATTTGAAAAAAACTAAATATAAAGTTTTCAAGATCACAAATGGGAAGTTATCAGTGTGGGTCGCGCCCAGCCTCTTGTTTTAACTTTTTTTTTGTCCAAATTTTGAGTTTAAAACAATTTTTTTTCAAAAACTATGCATAGTTTCTTTGAGCTAATGTCAAGGATTCTCGATTCTCGAGATCACTCTCCAGATGAGTCCTGAAACCAAAAGGCGCTTCTCCCCTCCACCCCCCCCCCCGCTTTTTCTCTTCCCTCCTTCATAGTAGTACGGCGTGATGCTATACTGCTACTCCCACAGTATTTTTTTTTTTATCAGGCACACAAGGGGATTTTATGTACCCTTTATATGTCAGAGACACAGTGCGAGCTTTAGGTAAGTGGGAGAGGATTTGAAAGGAGATGTCGGTGAAGTCTTGAATTTCAGTTCATCACAATGAGAGGGAAAGACAGAGCGTGGAAGGGTATTCCATATTCGCGTAGTACGGCTAAAGAACGAATCCCTGTACTTTACAGTACGACCGAAATTGGGTTCAAGAGTAAACTGATGAGCATTCCTGGAAGTGCGAGTGTTACGGTTAAATCGTTTAAGGGGAGGAATGCAACTGGCTATTTCATTAGAGCACTTACCGTAAAAGTAACGATAAAAGAGTGAGAGACAGGAAACGTTACGCCACGCCCGTGTTCGAGTGACGTAAAAGTATCGATAATGTTCCTGTCTCCGATAATTTTGAAGGCTCGTCTTTGTATACTGTCCAAGAGGCTTAAGTAAGTTGCTGGAGCACCAGCCCAGAGATGGGAGTTATACTCAAGCGTTGGACGTGTATAACTTTTATAGATAATAGCCAGATCAGAAGGGGAAAATAATTTCTTGCATCTCCAAAGGAAACCTAAACATCTTGCTGCATTTTTGGCGACGTTAAATATGTGATCATTCCACAAAAGATGTTTTGTGATACATATACCTAAAATCGCAAGCTTGTTGGTTTCTTCGATGCAAGTGCCACTCATAGATAATGGCAGGGGGGGTACGTCTCGCTTTAACGACAGGAGGCAGCATTGAGTTTTCGAAGCATTAAATTCTACGCGATTTCTTAATCCCCATTGTACAATGCTGTTTAAGTCAGAATTTAATGAACTTATTATATTTATCATATTTATCATATTTATCATATTTAGCCGTTTCAGTTCCACGTCCGAAGAGCAGGGATGTAAATCTGGAGACGAATATGAAAAGCTAAGAGTACTATCGTCAGCGAAACAATTTAATGGATTAGTAGTTACAGACAGGAGATCATTGATGAAAATGAGAAAGCGGGTCGGAGACAAAACGGAACCCTGTGGCACACCAGCATTTATTTTGTGGGTTTCAGACTTGAATCCGTCTAATACTACTTATATAGAGCGATTCGAAAGAAAGTTACTAATCCAACATAGAAGGGTTTCATCGATACCAAAAGCATGCGTTTTCGATAAAAGAGCAGGATGCCAAACTTTATCAAATGCTTTTGAAATATATATATATATATAAGTGCAATAATCTTACTTTCTCAAAAACGATGTAAAGATTTGTTCTACTGTTCGGTGAGATCAACCATCAAGTCACCAGTGGATCTATTGCTGCGAAAGCCGTATTGCCGGTCATTAAGAAGTGTAATGACAACCTCATCATTATTTGTCGTGGGAATCAAGGCCAACCTCAATTCCCCGGCAACTAACATAAAACCCCCAAAACAGTATTCAGTTACATCTTGGGAACCATTCCTACTAATGGTTCTCCAGGCGTATCAGATACACACGAGCTGTTATATATGCTGAGCTTGCATCTTGCCAGTGCACCAACTTTGAAAGTGGATGCATAATATTATGTTTGATCAATGCCCAGCAGTCAACAAACGAACCTCAAACCAAACGTGTGATTACTTATTCTCTACATGGCGACCGTGACAGGACTAAGTGAAGCCTCTAAATGAGAAAGCGTTAAGTGAAGTTTTGAGATACATATGTATATAATTTTTTTTTGACACTCAAGTGTAAAAGTATTAAAAAAAAAAATGGGGAAAAAACAATCGAAATTCGTAGACCCAAAAGCAAATGTGATTAATGAAATAGACATCAAAAATAATAACGAACAAAATCTAGACCCAACAAACTTCTTACTGGCAATAATTACCTTCGTGTGTGTTTCTAGTTTCGTATATAAAATCGTGTGTATATATCGCGGTAATAAAAAACGAAAATATTTAAACCGCGCTGTGTCAATGGACAAAATATAACAAAAAAGTCTAACTTCAAATAACGGCAAAAATAAAAGAAAACAAATTGAAAATACCTTGGAAGTGAAATCAACTGGAAGCAAGAAATCTCAGACGCCTAACTAAATAACTTGGAAGTGAAATCAACAGGAAGCAAGAAATCTCAGACGCTCAACTAAATCTGACGGCGAATCATGGAATATAAATATGACAGGAAGAAACTAATTTAAGACATACCTATGTACGTAATATACAATTTTTTTTATTTTTTTTTTATTTTATTATTATGAAGATTGAACCATATATCCTTTTTGAAAATATGTCAAAATGGGAAGATATTGTAAATAACATTAAAGACCATAAAACAGAATTCCTGAGAATTTTTAAATGTATAAACAAAAAAAATCCCCCTAAGGGAACTGTTAGCGAAACTCATTTACGTAATTTAATAAATGAGTACAATCTCGTACATGAGATTATAAAAAAAAATTTCGCAAACTTAACAAAGCCTCACAAAACAGAAGCTTATGAAATACATTATTATTTTCGTGACCATTTGTATAGAGCTTGTTGTCGACTTAATAAAAATATAAAAATTCCCACGGACTTTAATGTCTTAGTTGATATAAATATTGAAGAGCAAAATCAGGAAATAAGTGACAGTGTCGTCGTCTATCGATTTTCTGAATTTTGCTTCGAGATTAGTTCCAGAATTTGATGGTTCACCGGAGAATTTACAGCGTTTTGTTGACGCTGTTAATCTGGTCAACGAAAATGCAGGGACTAATGAAAGTAGCGCTGTTTCTCTGATTAAAACAAAATTATCAGGAACAGCACGCAACTTTATAACAAACGAAAGTACAGTTAATGAGATAGTACAAACCCTTCAAAACAACATTAAGAGCGTATCCTCTAAAGTACTCATTTCAAAAATAATGAGTGCAAGGCAAAACAATAGGCCTACGAACACATATATCAAAGAAATAGAGGATTTGACATCTTCACTTAAAAGGGCATACATATCAGAAGGTGTTCCCTTCAGGCTAGCTGAAGAATACTCCACCCAAAATGCCGTGAAATCGCTATCTACAAATGCGTCCAATGAGAAAATTAAACTCATTATGGAAGCAGGTACGTTCAATAATATGAACGAAGCTGTATCCAAATTTGTAACTACAACTACAGAAGTGAGCGCTAGCCAGTCTAACTGTTTTTTATAATAAAAGATCCAATTGTAATAACTTTCGTGGTCGTGGACGTGGACGTGGTCGTGGACGTGGACGCGGCCGACAAAACTACAGATACCAAAATAATGAACAAAAGCATAGTTTCCGAAATTCATACCGAGCGCAAAATAATAATCGCATTCATAGAGGAAACCGAAACGTAAGAGTTATAAACGAGGTTTCGGAAAACATGTCAAACCCCCAGGTTTTACAACTGGGGGATGCTTAAATAAAACTTTGGCTCAATATCAGAATTTCAAAATTTTTAACATAAATCTTAACCTTAGCAGTTATATAATAGTTGAAAATACATTAAGTCACTGTACAAACACATTCCTAGTAGATACAGGTGCCGATGTTTCTGTATTTAAGGAAAACAAACTTCATCCCAATAAATTTATAAACAATATTCATACGTCCAAGATAAGTGGAATAGGCAATGGCGTAGTGCAATCTCTTGGTCAGACTACCGGTGAATTGATTTTTAATACAAATATTTTGATTAAACCTAATTTTCAAATCGTGGATAAAAATTTTCCAATCCCGAGTGATGGAATATTAGGTTTAGATTTTATAAAAAGATACAACTATATTTTAGACTACCAAACACAAAGTAACTGGTTAATTCTCAGACCAGATAACTTCTCAAAAAAATATATCCATTCCAATTTATGACACACCAACTCCAAATTCCTTGTCATTGCCCGCAAGGTGTGAAGTGGTAAGAAAAATTAGTTTCATAACAACAGAGGAAGAAATTTTTATACCGAATCAAAAAATATCAGAAGGAATTTATATTGGTAAGGCTATAGTCTCCAAAACAAATCCGTATGTTAAAGTAATAATACAACCTTCGATAACACTTTACTTACAAATGTCCAAATTAAAACAGAAAGCCTTTCTACATACAGTGTTTATAAATTTGATCGAAAAGATAGTAGACACAAGGAAAAAGTAATAGAAAAATTGTCAAAAAATTTTCCCGCTTTTGCATCTAAACGGTTAACAAAACTATGCAATGAGTTTGCAGACATCTTCGCCTCAGAAACTGATAAAATAACAACTAATAATTTTTGTAAACAAAAGTTGCGAATTAAGGATGATACACCAGTTTATATGAAGAATTATAGAACACCTTATTCTCAAAAAGATGAAATCAGTAGGCAAGTTAAAAAACTAAAAGAAGATGATATTATAGAACCATCCATTTCCGAATACAACAGCCCAATTCTTTTAGTACCAAAAAAATCTCTCCCAGGAAGTTCTGAAAAACATTGGCGACTAGTTTTTGATTACCGACAAATTAATAAAAAAATTAGTAGCTGATAAATACCCTTTGCTAAGAATAGATGACATCTTAGATCAATTAGGGCGTGCAAAATATTTTTCATGTCTAGATCTGATGTCTGAGTTTCACCAAATTGAAATAGAAAAAGAATCTAGGGACATAACATCCTTTTCAACAACGGAAGGCTCATTTCGATTTAAAAGACTTCCTTACGGAATCAAAATTGCTCCAAATTCATTCCAAAGAATGATGTCGTTAGCCTTTGCTGGCCTTACGCCAGAACAAGCGTTCCTTTATATGGACGATTTGGTCGTGATTGGATGTTCGGAAAATCATATGATAAAAAACTTACAAGACGTATTTGAGACATGTAGGAAATTTAATTTAAAACTTCATCCTGATAAATGCACCTTCTTCAGTCATGAAGTTACTTTTCTTGGTCATAAATGTACTGACAAGGGAATCCTTCCCGATGATAGCAAATATGAAATCATTAGAAACTACCCAACACCAAAAGACTCCGACGCAGTAAGAAGATTTGTTGCATTTTGCAATTATTATCGACGCTTCTCATTCATCTCACCTTACACTCTTAACGTTCAAAAATGTAAAATTTCAATGGACGACAGAATGTGAAATTGCATTCCAATATTTAAAAGAAGCGCTTTTAAGCCCTTCTATCTTACAATACCCGAATTTTGATAAAACATTCTGCATCACTACAGATGCTAGCAAAAATGCCTGTGGAGCCGTACTAAGCCAGGAATACAATGGCGTACAATTACCAGTGGCATATGCATCAAGATCATTTACAAAGGGAGAAAGCAATAAAGCAACCATAGAACAAGAATTGGCAGCCATTCACTGGGCGATAAATTATTTTAAGCCATATGTATACGGAAAAGAATTTTTGGTTAGAAGTGACCATAGACCTCTTACTTACTTATTCTCTATGAAAAATCCATAAATATATATAAATACATAACGGAAGGCAAGGAAAAAGCTAAATTAATCGAAACTTTTCATAATGATCCTATACTTAGTGGTCATGCAGGAACTACAAGACTTTTAAAGAAATTGAGAGCGAAATACTTTTGGAAAAATATGACAAAAGAAGTTACGAAATATGTTAAAAGCTGTTTAGAGTGTCAAAAGAATAAATCCATGCCAAAAACGAAAGAACTTTTGTCAATAACACCAACACCCGCGCGCGCATTTGACATAGTATTGGTTGACACCATTGGTCCGTTAGCCCGATCTAACTTTGGTAACCAATACGCAGTAACTATCATATGTGACTTATCAAAATATTTAATCTCCATACCTATATCGGATAAATCAGCCAAAACAATAGCCAAAGCTATTTTTGAGAATTGTATTCTAGTTTATGGCCCGATGAAAAAAATCATTACTGATATGGGGTCTGAATATAGAAATCAGACTCTAAAGGAGCTATATAAGCTCCTGAACATAGATCAATAAACTTCCACAGCGTATCACCATCAAACCTTAGGAACAATTGAAAGGTCACATAGGACTTTGAATGAATATTTAAGGTCATATATATATCCCTCAACAGAACCGATTGGGATGAGTGGATAAAATACTTTACGTATTGTTATAACACAACACCTTCTACCGTGCACGGTTATAGCCCATTTGAACTGATATTTGGAAAAATACCAACAGCTCTGAATTTTCTCTCTGAAAGCGTCATAGATCCATTGTATAATATTGATTCGTATCAAAAAGAAATTATGTAAGTACAGATTACAAATGGCTCAGCAGAGAGCGCAGCAAATTATTCAAAGATCCAAAACAACCCAAAAAGAACAGTATGATAAAACTTCAAGACCCATAGAAATAAAAATTAATGACAGGGTATTACTTGAGAACAACGCAGGCCATAAATCTTTTTAAAGGCCCTTATACAGTAACCAAAATTGAAAACAACAACTGCACGCTATTAGGAAATGACAACAAATTCTTTAAAGTCCATAAAAATAGACTACGGAAATTATAATGTATTGAAATGAAAATAAAAGCCAATCCAAAACGATTTAAGTTATGGTCTCATGTGCGAGAAATTTCATTTTTTCACCTTTAATAAGTGTGTTGTAGAATATATTATATCAAATGAAATCATTATTATAATAAATAATATATTTTTGCTTAGAATTTTTTTTTTAATTTTAATAGTTATACACATAAATATAAATAATAGTAAGCACAAAAAACTTAATATTAAACATTGTTAAAAAAAACACATAAAAATTAATAAAAATAGTTTATTCTATATATATACTTTTTGATTAAAATTTCGTTAACTAGCTTTAATTGATTTATGTGTATAAATAAAGATAGTTATGACTTATGAGCATGCATGTTCATAATAAAACAAAAAGTAAATAATTACATCCAATTATGTTCTTATATTTTAATACATTTATATAAAATGAAAAATGTAATATTTTGATAATTTTTTTTTTATAATAAAAGAGGCTTAAAGGTATTGGTCAAGCATAATTTTATAAACTTAAATTAAACTTCAAAAGGGGAAAGGTGTAATGACAACCTCATCATTATTTGTCGTGGGAATCAAGGCCAACCTCAATTCCCCGTCAACTAACATAAAACCCCCAAAACAGTATTCAGTTACATCTTGGGAACCATTCCTACTAATGGTTCTCCAGGCGTATCAGATACACACGAGCTGTTATATATGCTGAGCTTGCATCTTGCCAGTGCACCAACTTTGAAAGTGGATGCATAATATTATGTTTGATCAATGCCCAGCAGTCAACAAACGAACCTCAAACCAAACGTGTGATTACTTATTCTCTACAGAAGTTTCGATCTTGGAGATATTTCTTGAGCTGATAATTTATCAGCGTTTCCATGACCTTGGAAAGAAGGGACGTAAGTGCAATTGGTCGGTAGTTAGAGGGTGAAGAAGATTCGCTTTTTTTTTGGGATAGGCTGGACAAATACTGTTTTCCAACTGCTCGGAACAAGCCCAGAAGAATAGGATAGATGGAAAAGCTTACGCAGGGGTTTTGCCAGCGTGAAAGAACACCTCTTCAGAACAATAGCGGGGATACCATCCGGACCAGCGGATTTATGTGTGTTAAGATCTTTTGGGACTTTTGGGAAGATTTGTCCCATAGAATCATTTACGCGCTCAAGAGCTGGAGGAGTCATGACACTATCAGACAGCATAGAGTTGGCGGTGAACTGCCTAACATATAAGTTAGCTTTCTCAAGAGAGTTAACGAAGGGAGTGCCATTGACAACGAGTGTTGGAACCGAGGAAGATGTTTTATTCCTTATGTTTTTTACGAATGACCAAAAATGTTTACTACCTGTGGGACATTGTAGTATTTTTTGCCTTAATTTTTGGTCATGCAAAAATTTGGGCCTTCGAATATGGGCGTTGCAGGCCTTCCTGGCTTTTTTGAATTTATTCCGGTTTTCCTCAGTTGGGTTGGCTCTAAAACATCGGAAGCTAACCTCGTTGTCCCTAATAACCTCTTTACAGCTCGCATTGAACCATGATTTCTCTTTGGGTCTGATGCTTTTAGGCCTATTCGGGATAAAAGTTCTTATTTCGAAAATAATTATATTAGTAATCATATCCGTGCTGTAGTCTATGTTACTACCGAGGAAGCATAGTGACCAGTTAAAGATCCTGAAAAAATTATTGAGGCCGTCCCAGTTGGCTTTTTCGTATTGCCAGACGGTTCTCACAGGAGCTGTTTCTTTAACTGGGTTTGTTTGGCACGAAAAATTTGCGGAAATGATACTATGGTCAGATGTGCCTAGAGGCGTTAATACACTGATTGTGTATTTATCAGGGTCAGAGGTTAGAAACAAGTCAAGAGTATTTTCGGCTCGGCCATTAACGTCCGATATTCGGGTGGGCTCGTTGACAAGCTGAATAAGGTGATTAAACTCAGCGAAGATCTCAGAACACATACCTTCGGGTGTTGTCTGGCACGAATGTTGAAGCCAAGAAGAATTATGCACATTAAAATCGCCCGTGTTGAAAATATAATGGAACTAAAAAGTTCTTCAATGTAAGCAAAAAACAATCTTACACCAAAGAATATTTATTATGAATGATTTTGAAAAAACGAAAAAATTTGGAAGCTTATTTTACAAAAACTAGTTTCAAGTTCGAAACAAAAATAGAATACAGTAAAAGTGATTTTCTTCGAATGTTAAATTCAACACTCCTTCTCATTCGAATAAATTCCACATTTACTTCTTAACTCTTGAATTCTTCCAGGTCCCAATGGTTTAGTTAACATATCAGCTAACATATCGTTTGAAGGACAGTATTCACATGTAACAATTTTCTTTATGATATAATCTTTAACGAAATGAAATTTCGTATCAATATGTTTCGAACGATAGCGAAGCTTTTCTTCTTGAATAAGTTTTAAACAGCTGTGATTGTCTTCGTACATTAATGTTGGAGTATCTTGTTCTGAATCCAGATCATTTAATATGTTTCTCAACCATGTTGCTTCCTTACATCCTTCAGAGAGAGCAATGAACTCAGCTTCGGTAGTAGAAAGAGAAACGCAACTTTGCTTTCTGCAACACCAACTGATTGCTCCACCATTGACGAAGAAAATGTATCCTGAATTTGATTTCCGATCAATGGAATCAGCTGCCCAATTAGCATCAGCATAACCCACCAGTTTTTCCTTTTTGTCATTGTTGCTAAGTCAAAGATAAAAATGCTTGGTGCCTTTTAGGTATTTCACTACACGCTTTAATTCATTCCAATCGGTCTGGTTTGGTTTCTTACTTGCCAATATCGATACGCTTGCTGCAATGTCTGGTCTGGTGTTCACAGCAATATACAGTAGACATCCTATTAAGAGTTGATATTCCTTGTTAGCTAATAAGAGATTTGAATTGCTGGTATTTTTGTCATATCCGGGTTCTAAAGGAAACTTTGAAATACTTGCAAGATATTTTATAGATGTTGGTTCTTTATAGACCGCAAGTTTTCGATAAATTAATAAAACCACTCAAAAATTTAAAAAAAAAATGAATAGGGGCTTGAATTTTTCAATTAAACCTAAGGACAGTCCTGTCATCGACGTTATAGCTGATATTGAAGCCGCCATTCAATATAAGCCATTTGATACTAAAAAACCTATCCGAGATGTAGCATTACCAATTATTCAAAGAGATTCGTTACACCAAAAACCTTACGATAAAAAATCTGAAAAATGGAACGACATGGTAAAGAGTCTCAAACGTCGCAATGTTTTCTATATGAAAGCAGATAAGGGAAATCAAGTCATCATCATGGACAAAGAAGACTATGACCATCGTATGCTTATATCCATCGAAGAAGATAACTTTACTATTTGTAAAAAATCACCTCTAAACAAAATGATTGATGACGCGAAAACTGTTATCAAAAGTTTAAGCAGTGTTTTTGGAGTAAATAAATATCGTCTTATTGTTTCCAACCCACAGTTACCTATGATGTATGGTTTTCCAAAAGTCCACAAACCAGGGGAGAAAATGAGAAAAATTGTTTCGTGTGTGAATTCGCCTTTTGCTAAAATATCGAAATGGCTAGTTAGCAACATCAAGCAATATGGAGCATTTAAAAAAAAGTTAAGAATATAGAAATTGGAGAGGATGAAAATATGGTTTCCTTTGACGTCTCCGCTCTTTTTCCTAGTGTTCCCATCGATGTAGGTATAGATGCTATACGTGACCACCTTCAAAATTGTGCAGTGCCAAGCGAACAAATTAACACCTATGTTACAGCGATCAAGTTTTGCATGAAGTATAACTGCTTCAAATTCAGAGAAAAATACTATAAAAGTGAACAAGGTTGCAGTATGGGAAATAGCCTCTCCCCAATGGTAGCAGAAGCTTTCATGTGCAAATTTGAATCGGATTTACAAAAAGAGGGTTTACTTCCTGCAACTTGGTTTCGCTATGCTGATGACACATTTGCTGTCATAAAAAAGAATGACATTGAACGCACTCTTAGTATTTTGAACAACCGTTATGAAGGCGTGAATTTTACCTTCCAAATTGAAAGCGAAATAGATCATACGCTAACTTTCCTCGATTTAAAAATAAAACGCACAGGACCAAAAATCGAATTTGCAGTTTTTAGAAAACCAACAACGACAGATAGATACATAACGAATGACTCATCTTGCACCTACCAACATAAGACCGCAGCATTTCATTCTATGATCTATCGCCTTTGCAGATTGCCCTTGTCCGTTACTGAATATAAAAATGAATATGACCGAATTCTTAAAATTGCAAATGTGAATAGTTTTGAAAAATCATTAATTGGCAAGTTTATATCAAAACACTCACGCAAAATTAAAAGAGATGAATTTTCGAATCTTTTTAGCCAAAATAATTTTTCTCAAAAAGAAAAACAAAATCGTGTAGCATTTACATATTTGCCAGGTGTCACAGACAAATTAAAACATTGTTTTGAAAAAGAGAACATGAATATCGTTTATACTAGTGCAAATAAACTTCGTTCAAAGCTAGGAACAACAAAAGACCCAGTACCATTTAGAGAACGAAGCGGTATATATCAAATCAGCTGTTCTGACTGTGATGCAAAATATATAGGTCAAACGAGGAGAGCTTTATCTGCACGTATTGAAGAGCATTTGCGCAGCATAAGAAAAAAAGATGTCACCAAAGCTATTGCCGCACACGTTTACAATTTGGACAACTCTCACCCACATAACAACATTTCGTTCGATGATAATGTAAAACTCATAAAAAATGTGAACAACCCAGCAAAATTAGACGCTTATGAGTCTCTCTATAACAAAAAATCTTATGAACATTGATAAAGAGAACATTGAATCATCATTATTTTATTTAGCTATACTCTGTTCAACAAAAATTGTCAGTACAGGGCTTATGGGCGAGCTTTTTTCAAAGCAGTAGCGCGCGTGTATACTATCACGACACTGAATTGAGAAAACTTCAAATAAAAAACATACTACGCCAATGACTAACCTACATGAATTGTGTGCGAATCTTTAAAAAATATTCATACACTCCACCATGACCGATCTCCATCAACGCTGATGGAGAAGTGACTTGATCATTTACCCTCTTGTACGTAGTATCTCTACCTACCCTTTCTGTGTGAATACAAAAAAAAAACATATTCCAACAGAGTTACCTTTGCCAATTGAAAGCAATACTATAGAGCTTTTCCGTTGGTTTTTTATCAAGGAGCTTTCGGGTTTGAAGCTTTTGAGAACAAAATTTAGTATTGTGAGAGGGTAAGTGTTGTCGTATTTGTGTATTTGATTGTATCTTTGGATAATCGTTAAAATGCAGGTATTTTTTTTGAAGTAAAAGAATTATTGACAAGAGCACTTCAGAACGTCGACAGCCAAAAATGGGAAAAGTGTGTGCAACACGTTGAGCTAATTGTTGAACCCAAGATGTGGGAAATGGACGTTTTAGCTGAAAACGCAGTAGAAAGCTTAGTTATACACTTAACTGACGATAGCAGCAGCAGTTACTATTCGTCAGATTAACTAAATCTTGAATTTTTTTAAATTAAATTAAATAAAATAAAACACCATTAAATTTTTTGAGTCAACTTAATAATTTTTTTATTGAATGCATTTCGACCGATGTATCGGTCATCTTCAGCAACACGACTGAGTAATATAGTTGTCACTTATATAAACAGAAAACATAATGAGCTTTAAACATACATTACATAATAAAGTTGAAGTAGTGAAACTATAAACAATGATTATACAAAATACATGAAAATAAATAGAGTGACTATATTACAAATTATTTTTATGAAAATTTAAGAGTGAAAGAGAAAGTAAGTTAAAAACAATTGAATAAATATGACTCTATGTTACCATTATCTGCATTTAGTGCAGAGTAATCTGTTTGTATATAAAAGCTTTCTATGGCGTCAAGTTTATTATTGTCAGATACACTTGAGAGGAGGCGAACATCATTCAAAGTGATTGGTAAATGTTGCTCTTCTAATGCATGAGCTGCAATCGCGGATTTTTTTGGGTCGTTATTTTTAATATAGTTTTGGTGGTCTTTAAACCTTATTAAAATTGATCTTTTTGTTTGACCGTAATATTTGAGTCCACATTTGCATTTTATTTCATACACTCCGGATTTTTCTAAATTGTCTTTTTTGTCTTTAACACTTGTCAGTTTGTTTTTTAGTTTGTATTTATTCGAGTACGCCAGGATCATTTTGTTGTGGTGAAACACTGTTTTTAATCTGTTTGTTATGTCTGGTGCGAATGTCATTGACACTCGGTTGAAATCAGCTGCTTGTGTTGTTTTTTGTTTGAAAAAAGTTGAAAGTTGTTGTTTTTTATGTTTGTTTGAATGTTGGCGTATTATTTTTTCAATTAAATTTGAACCATAACCATTTACTTCTGCTGCTCTTAATATATACATGTATTCTTGTTTGTAATTTTCGTTGGATAAAGGCAAACTTACCAATCTATGTGCCAAAGAATGGAAGGCCGATAATTTGTGTTGGATAGGTGCAAAGGCATTGCTGGGTATATATCTAGCAGTGTTTGTTGGTTTGTGGTAAATGGCTATGTCAACTCGGTTTGCTGTGTTTCTTATTAATTTCAGATCTAGAAAATTGATTGTAGAATTCTCTTCCAGTTCGTAGGTAAATTTAATGCTGTTGTGTTGACTATTTAGGATTGATAATAATTCATTTACCTTATCTCTTTTTACAATAGCGAAGACGTCATCAACGTAGCGAAACCAGGTGGGTGGAAGATGACCTTTCTTCCTTAGGTCCATTTCAAAATCCGCCATGAACGTCTCGGCAATTAATGGAGAAAGCGGGTTGCCCATGCTCGTTCCGGAGTTGATTTTGAAAAAACGTCCTCTGAATTGAAAGAAATTCGTATTCATGCACATCTCTGCTGCCCGTACGTAGACGTTTACTTTTTCCACTGAGATATTATGTTTGAGAAGATTGTTTTTGAAAATAATTAATGCTTTTTGAACTGGAATAGAAGGGAAAAGTGCCGAGACATCGAATGAAGCCAAAATCTCATCGTTGGCTATTTGTATGTTTTTTATTTTTTCCGCAAATTCGATGGAGTTTTTAACGGATAGGCTTTCGCAAGGTGGGTATTGCTTAATTTCTTGGACCAACCAACGTGAGATGTAAGTGCATGGTGCATTAAGTAGTGCGACAATAGGTCTCATTGAGTCACCAGGTTTGTGTGTTTTTGGTAAACAGTATAGTCTCGGGACATCTGGATTTGAGACCAAAAGTTTCCATTTATACCGTTCACCAAAAACATTACTAATCTGCTTTCTAACTTCATTAGCGGCTGTGATCATTTTACTTAAAGGTGATTTTTTAATTTCTTCGTATCCACTATTTGCAATCAAATTCCAAGAACGTCGATCGTATTCTTCTTTATCCATTACCACGATTTTGTTACCTTTGTCTGATTTCATCACATAACAATCTTTCTCATTCAGTGATGACACAATTTTATTTTCATCTGTGTGGTTAGGTTTTTGAAGATGATTTCTGTTTTGTACACAAAATTTGGTACGTTCACGGATTTCATTTTTAACTGCGAGTTGTTTATGTTTCAATATAGTTTCAACGTCGATGATTACATCTTTAACTGGTTGTTTTTTTGGTTTTATTCCATAATTTAGGCCTTTATTCAACAGGTCCAGTTCATCTTTGGACAATTGGATATTTGAGATATTGACTACGGCGTCGTCGACATTTAAGGGTTTATGGAATCTACTTTGACTTGCTGGTTTTTTGGAAAATAAAACGTCGAACTTTCGTTTTTGTTTTAATTTTTTATTCTCGACTAAAGAGTCTATTTCAGTCTTTGTTGAACGAAGAAAATTGTACCACATACAATTATAGTTTGTATTTTCCTTGTCATTGAAAAAAGTTGATGACAGTTCGAGATGTCATCGTCATTGTTCAACCTTTTTATAATAACTAAATCTTGTTTGTATATATTTATAATTATTTCTTCAAGTTCCTATAGTTGTAACTTATAATCCTTTTTATATGTTATGTACATATATATATATTTTTCTAAAAAAGACTGAATTATATCTTTATTTACATTTTGTATGAATAAATGAAATTAAACTTTATTTTATTTTAATATATTTTATTTTATTTTATGTACATATTTGTTTTTACTGAAAATGGATTAGGCCTACCGGGGATATCCTTAAAAAAACGCGCCTATCATCTTACCGCTTGGTGGTGTGGAAAAAGATGAATTATTTATTATTACTATTTTTATTTTTATTATTACTATAATATGCGTATGGTAACCATACGCATATTACTCTCCGATCTGCTACAATTTATAATGAAAAGACGAAAACCCTGTTAGAGCTTTTTCTTGAAATAGATAAATTGAAATCAATGCAACCAGACAGAGAGGCAAACATCCTATCTTCCCTGTACTGACAATTTTTGTTGAACAGAGTATAAACGTTAAATTTACCTTTAAACTTATCAACATTTTTGTTTTATGCTCTTCTTTTAAACTTATTGTGTTGAATCGATATGTCAATTTAATTATTGTTTTTATTGTTTCTCTTAATAACTTTCTCTATTCATTATTCTTTCTTGTACTTTGTTTTACCTTCTGTAAATTTGTCTAAATTTAGTGTCTACTAAGCGCTCGCTGAACATGAGCACACAATTATGTGCTCGAAATGCATATGATAAATTTTGTTAATAAAGTCACACTGTATTTTTTTTAAATTTTTTGAGTGGTTTTATTAATTTATCGAAAACTTGCGGTCTATAAAGAACCAACATCTATAAAATATCTTGTGAATTAGTCCACAAATAAATTACGTTTCGTTCGGTAATTAAATATTGAACATATAAATTTTGAAATACTTGATCTTGTAAATTAAAATCTTTTATAATTTTTACGATGTACTGTTTGTCTGATTATAAAATTGTGTGCCTTATCTTTTGAAACCTCAATGCCTTCATAATGATAAATTTTGCCGAGATTATTTACTTCAAAATGTTGTTGCAGTAGATTTTCAGTTATTGATGCTTTGTTTGTTAGAGCTTGCAACCAATATGTCGTCTACGTATATAAGTATATAACATTTTTCTTTACCATATAGGCATTTATCAGCTTTGCTCTGCTTGAAACCTGCATCTGTGATGACCTTATGGAGTGTTTCATTCCAAACATGAGCTGCTTGCTTTAGACCATATAAGCTTTTACTTCTGCGTAATTTACAAACAAGATCTACTTCGAGCTTTAAATCTTTGAACTTTACCATTTTTATCTTTCTTCACTTTATAAGTCCACTTACACCCAACTTTATTTGTATGTTTGGGTGGGATTACTAGGTCCAATGTATGGTTGCCCTTAAGGCTTTGAATCTCCTCCTGCATAGCTATTTGCCATTTGTTACTTTCATTGCATGATAAAGCTTCTTTGTAAGTCCTTGCTTCTTGAATAGTTTGTGTCTCAGCTGTATGTATTTCATGCATTTCATTTATAAGACGAGGTGGTGGTATTCCTTTATTCGCTCTACTTGACGTTCTTATTGGTACTTCATTATTTTCTTGTACATCTGGGTTGGTCATAATATTTTCTTCTAATCTTGGAACTTCTTTATTATGGTTATAGATTGGTACGAAAGTTTCTTCAATTGAAACTTATTTTGGTATATTATTTTCCTTTTGACCATCGTTTGTTTGAATTGAGAAATCATCGCGACTGATGGTAATTTTCTTCGTTTTATCATCAACCAATCTATATCCCATTGAGTGTTCATCAAACCCAACAAAAGTTAATGACTGGGCACGATCGTCAAGCTTTTTTCGAATTTCTTTTGGTACATATACGAAAGCTTTTGTTCCGAAAACTTTAAGATTACTTACATTAGGTCAACCAAATGTAACCAAACCATTTCTCATGAGGTGTGGTAGTCAAGGAACTGGTAGGTAACCTATTCTGTAAATAATTCGCTGTTACGATCGCTTCACCCCAGTATTCGTATGACATTCCTGCATCGAGAATCATACACCTTGCCATTTCAACTAATGATCTATTTTTTCTTTCTGCAGTGCCATTTTGCTGTGGTGTATAAGGTGCGGTGTGTTGATAACTTATACCTTCATTTTCTAGATACTTGATTAATTTGTTTGATGTATATTCACCACCATTGTCTGATCTGATTACTTTAGGTTTTCTCGAAAATTTTATTTTGACCATTTCAATATATGTAGTTAGTTATGCAATCAAACACATCTGATTTTTCTTTAAGCAAATACAATACTGTGAACCTACTGTAATCATCGATCAATGTTAGAAAATATCTTTTTCCAGATGGTTTTGTTACTGCATTTATTAAATTTTAAGAGATCGCTCACCATATTTTTTCCATTAAGCCTCATTACTGATTCGATATTTCGATGACCAAAAACACGATGCCAATGATGGATACAAGATTCGTCTTCACTACATGCTGCTGTATGGAAAGCTTTAACTTCAGGTAGAAACTGTCTCAACTTGAATAAGTTTCCAGATAAATCTCCAACTGCAATCTCGTACCCATCTCTTGAAAAAAATTTGCGCTGATCCTGACTAAACTTTACTTCTAATCCTTTACTTGTGAGCTTCTTTATTGATAGAAGATTTCCTTGCATTTCTGGGATATAGATAAAATTTTCAATGGTTATTGAAAGTGAAACTTCTTTGTTCTGACTGTTTAACGCCTTAATTTTGCAAGTTCCCTTTCCTTTCGATGTAATTTGTCCTCCACTTGAAACTGTTACTTTTTCTTTATGCGATGAGTTAAAGTGTATGAAATTCTTGAGTTCGTTTGTGATATGGACAGTAGCACCTGAATCCAATATCCAACCTTTGTCGTTCAAACCATTGATGTTGAAACAGAACTCATTGTCCGAAGTTATAATATTTGCTTTAGCTTGATTTTTTTCCATTCCTTGTATTTTCTGCAATCCTTTTTCAGATGTCCTTTTTTCTTGCAAAAATAACAAGTTGTAACGTTTTCTGAATTGTTTGGTCTGTTAAAAACTTTCATCACTGATTGTGAGTTGCTTTCATTACTGTTTTGACGAGTATATTCTTCCAGCAATATCCTTTCGACCAAATCCAAGGTCAAACTTGATTCTTCTCTGGTTTCCAATGCTGTGACTAATGTATCATATTTTGAGGGTAAGCTGCTTAATAACATCGCAATTATCCAGTTGTCGGATAGTTGTTCTTCTCCCAATGCAGTCAATTTTTCAAATAAAGTTGTCATCTTCATGATATGCTCTTCCATATTACCACCTTCATCTAGCCTCAAGCTACATATTTTCCTCATTATTTGAACTCTGTTGCTGAGAGATCCTTTTTCATGATAGTTCCTTAGCTTATTCCAAGCTTCTTGAGCTGACTTTGCTCTACGCACATGATGCAGTTGATTATCTTCGACTGCTAAACCAATAATTGTTATTGCTTCGTTGTCCTTTTTTGTCCATTCCGCAGTAACTGGAACTGGTTTGGGTTTCGTAACAACATCCCACAAGCTATCTCTTTTTAAAAGGAGTTCAAGCTTAAATTTCCATATGTGGTAATTGCCCGTCCCCAACTTGGATATTGATCCTTTTAACGAATCCATTTTACAAGGTTCTGGGCCCATAACCTGTTGAAAATATAATGGAACTAAAAAGTTCTTCAATGTAAGCAAAAAACAATCTTACTCCAAAGAATATTTATTATGAATGATTTTGAAAAAACGAAAAAAATTGAAAGCTTATTTTACAAAAACTAGTTTTAAGTTCGAAACAAAAAAAAAAATACAGTAAAAGTGATTTTCTTCGAATGTTAAATTCAACAATAACGACTTCAGTGTGAGGATGTAAGGAAACAATACTTTGGATGGAGTCAGACAGAGCATCAAATTCGCGAGAAGATGAAACTCTGTCCAAATTGGGGCTTCGATAAAGAAAACAATAATGTATGATGTGCCTGTTTACCGAGAACTTGAACCACAAGAAGTTAAACAAGGGGTTGGTACTAGGACCATATTGTGGTTGAAATTGGTAAGCAATATCATTTCTTACGTAGACGGCTAGACCATGGTGGGAAAGGAATAATGGCACTAAATTATACCTATGAATTTGAAATTCTCTCTCCTTCCTTATACGATACGGAGATGATGCTATTTCGCGCTCCCTACCCCATCTCATCCCTCCTTACTCCACTCACCCCCTTTTACTTATTTTGGGCTGGATCAAGGTGTTATACGACCCGTGCCGATGATCAGCCTGGCTGAGGTCCCAATTCAAAAATAGCTTAGTAGCGAACGGAGTATCCGGATACCTGGCGACCTCCGGATTGACCAGCCTTAGATGGAACACCCTTTCTCCGTTACTCGTGGGTTCAAAAATGAATAAAAAACAAAACAAAGGATTTTGACGGTGGTAAGCCCGAAGATAGGCCAGCAGTGTGGCTGAAAAGTCGTCTGTTGATCCTCCTGCCTTGCGTGGCGGTAGCGGGACCATGACTTGTCATGGTAAAGTAGCCGAACGCAAAGGTAGTGACAGAAAGGTAGAAATACCTCCTTCCGGTGTCGATGATACCAAAAATAAGAGCGATATTCTTAATAAGCCTCACTTCAGTGGCGGGAAGGTCGTTTATCACGGCCCCTCCATCGGTGAAGGTACTGCTACCCTTTTAAGGTGTCCTCAGGAGCCCTCTATAAGGAGATACGGAATGCTAAGAGGATTCTGAAGGTATTTGGCGAGAAGCTGAATGCCGAAGGAACCTCGAAGCATAACGGCAAAATTATGTGGGCTAAAAGTTTCTTAGCCAAACACCACCAGACCAGCGGAGACTTAACGTCGAAGCGACTAAGGTCTGCTGAGGAGACCCCCGCGGAATCCAAAAAACAAAAGGTGCACAACATCAGCACTCCCTGCGTTTCATTTGTGGTGGTATGTCTTTCGGTGATGATAGACAAAATCGTAGTTGCGGTAATCAATGGGAGCGATACTATGGTGGTTGGTGAAATCGATGCTCTCGGGTGGCTTCTTGAGTATAATGAAGGAAAACCCAGGTCCACCGCCGTGCACAAGCGATGGAGGATGGCATCAAGGCCATGTTAAACTCATAGTTTGTGATGATCAGAGATCTTGCGATCTGTATGAGCTAGCTGTTAGAAAGGTAGGGGAAGTCTGGCCAGGTGCGAGGCTCGAGGTTGTTGCTAAGAAGGATATCCCATGCAGACCTAGGGCACGCACATGGACCCCAACCAACCCGGTCCGTAAGGAAGATATCCTCGAAATTATCCAGCTATTGAACCCATCACTACCTACTCATGACTGGAAGGTCGCGAAACTGGAGGAGAAAAAGAATCTCTATAGAGAATCAATTATTGTGATCAATAAAGATTCCATTTCTCCACTGGCGCAGACCAAAGGTGTGATTAGGTACGGGTTTGAGACCATCACTCTAAAAGTGTATAAAAAGGATGAGGTAGACGCTGCAAGCGTTCCTCCACACTCAAATGAGGACAAAACTGCAGTGGGTGATGTCCCTGGTGTAAAAGTCACATTCCCTTCCATGGAGGATATTACATCAGGGACATCATCTAATGATAGTTAGGAGTGATGCTAACGCTCATCATACAGTGTGGGGTAGTACTGATATAAACGACAGAGGTGAGTCTCTTTTCGATCACTTATTAAATACTAAACTCATAGTTAGTAACATTGGCAACGAACCTACTTTTGTTACTAGAAATAGACAAGAAGTTTTAGACATTACGCTTGTTCTCTGATACCATTCATCACAAGATTATGAACTGGAAGGTATCTAAAGATTACTCTTTTTCCGATCACAGATACATTCAGTTCAGTCTTAATTTCCCGGTCTTATCGATCTTGACAAAAATGTCAAAGATCTCACTAATGCTCTTAACAAATCTCTAGACAGTGCCTGTCCTACTATTTAGATAAGGGGAAAAAGAAAACCACATTGGTGGTCCTCTGAGCTAAACCCTCTAAGGAAAGAGTGCAGGAGACTGTTCAATACAGCAAAAAAGACAAGAAAAGCATTCTTTATAAGACATCCTTGAAGATCTACAAGAAAGAACTGAGGAAATCCAAACGATCTTCATGGAGAGAGAAGACTTCTGAAGCATTGAAGCTGCATGCAAAACGCATATGGATCTTGGACAAACTCATGCGAGGAATCGCTTAACTTGCTACTGGATACACACTTTCCAGGTAGCTCCCAAACCGTTAGTAGCACGGATAGCATCAGCACAAACAGCTACTCAACCTACCCACATGGTCACTAGGGAAAAATTGCAATGGACACTCGGTAGTTTCAAACCGTAAAAGTCTGCCGGACCAGATGGTATCATTCCAGCTGAACTTCAATTGAATTGAAATACACTTCTGCCAATTCTAGAGCCATCTTCGAAGGTTGCCGGAAACTATCCCATATTCCAACATTATGAAGAGAAATTAAGGTTGTGTTTATGCCAAAAGCTGGCAAATGCTCCCATGTGAACCCAAAAGACCTTAGACTCATAAGCCTATCATCATTCCTTCTTAGAACACTAGAACGTTTGATTGATCTACATATTCGATCTAGAATCGATCCAAAACAAATATCAGCTGCACAACATGCTTAAAACAAAGGTAAGTCTGTAGAAACTGCTCTACATGCATTGGTTCGTACCATCGAATACTCCCTCCACCTGAAGGAATGCACAATAGTTGCTTTCCTTGACATAGAAGGCGCTTTCAACAATGTCGACACATCCGCAATTGCATCTGCGTTGACAAGTCTAAAGGTCTATAAGTCACTTGGGGAATCGATCAATCCAATGCTAAATAGCAGGATTATCAATTCTAAACTGGGCGGTTTCTCGGCAAGAAGATTTTTCAGCAGGGGCACTCCACAAGGTGGTGTGCTATCCCCCTCCTTTGGAACCTGACTTTTTTTTACTTTGCATGATTTGTCTTGTCATAAAAAACGCATGAATACTTCGTATCAAATGTCAACAGACGGCGAAAAAAAAAGGCAAAACTATGTTTTTTTGGGTTTTTTATCCATTTTAAGTCTTAATTAGAAATTTATTTTCTAGAACTAAACATTTAATGGGGGTTCTAAAGAAGGCAAAATTGATATATTTAAATTTAACTTGATTTCTGTTATGAATGTCTGTTTTAGAAATATAAACAAAAATTTAACTGCGGCAATACTGGCGGGCAAAGAATAAAGTAAAATGCAATTTTTTGCTTCATATTTTCCTGTCACAAAAAAAATTATGGTTTTTTAAATATAAGAATTCTTGTTTCAGTAACGAAAATTTGAAAATATGATGAAACATACAATATTTCTCTGTTTTATAAACATTGTAAGTTGATTAAAATGATGAGTTTATTGCTTTGAGTTTCTACTTTGTTATAACTTTGGGATAGTAACATTTAAGTTTTACTTTTGAGAGACAATGTTTTATTGACATTTCCTGCAACAAACGCCATATTGCTTACAATGTAATAAAAATTTCTTAGGATTTGATCACATACATATTCGAAATTTTTAAATTAATTTTTCCAGTTATTGTCACTATTTTTTTTAGTAAATTTGAATGGAAATGGGTCAAAGTTTCGTTTCCTAATGTAAATCATAAAAATTTTTGCAACTTAAATTCATAAATACAGAATTCAGTATTTTCACATTTTTCAAATTTTCGCTCAATTTTAATATTTGGGATGGCGCGTGAGTTTTCTAGTAGGAAAACATCAATTTTTGTGATAAAAATGGCATTTGCATTAGATTTTCCGTTTATAAATAACTAAAAATCGCATTTGAAATCATAAAATTTGACTAATGATTGTATCCAATACTTTACTTTATCTCTTTTATATCATCTAAAAAGTATACAACACATTTTAAAAGAGTTAAATAAATAACTTTTCAGTAACTCTTGAAATGTTTTCGGTAACATTATTTCTCATTATATTATAACATAATGGAACTGAAAAAGTTAAATTTTGTTTAAGCAATGTTATATGTAACGAAAAATGCTTGCACTAACGTTTTAGCAATATTAATAAAGCTCATCCTCGAGTTCAATTAAAGTTGCACTATTGTAAGATTGAGTTACATGTAACATTTCTTAGTTCAAATAACACTTATAAAACTGAGAAACGACAAAATTTGACTTCTATAAAACGTAATTAATACAAATATGTTGTCCATTGGACAATTCTGTCGAGATCAGAATTTAATGAGTTGATCATACGCTGTAGTTCAAATTCCACTTCCGAAAAACAAGGATGTGGATCTAGAAACGAATATGAAAAGCTGAGAGTACTGCCATCAGCAAAACAATTTAATGGATTACAAGTTTCAGACAAAAGATCAGTAAAGACAAAACGAAGCCCTGGGGCACGCCAGCATTTATTTTTTTCAAATCAACTTGTATCGAGTGGTCCGAAAAGTAATTTCTAATCATCAAAACCAAATGCCCGCATTTTCGATAAGAGAGCTTTGTTCCACTAATTACCATCAGATCACCAGTGGACCTATTGCTACGAAGCCGTACTGCCGGTCAGTAAGAAGCTTCCGTTGTTCGAGATGTTTCTTGAACTGGAAATTGATCAGCGTTTCCAAAATTTGGAAAAAAGGAACGTTACTACCTTTGCGACATTGCAGAAATTTTTGCCGTAATTTTTGGTCATGCAAAATTTTTGTTCGTTGGATACGTTACAGGTCTTTCTCGTTTGAACTTCTTCTTCTTTATAACAACAGAAACTTACTTCCCTAACCCTTACAGCTCGAATCAAACCATGAGTTCTCTTTTGGTTTGATAGATTTCATCGTATTCAGAATAAAATTTCTCATTCCACAGATAAATACATTTGTGATCATATCTGTACTGGAGTCTATATCACTATCGAGGAAGCATAATGACGAGTTAAATTTGCTGAAGAATTCATTGAGAAGTCTCCAAAGTTTTCGTCTTTGCGACAGGGTTAGGTTAGGTTAGGTAATTGGGCTGACAGATGATCTTATTTTCGTCACACTTAGATCAATATAGATCCATTGTTTATTTATTTATTTATTTATTCATCTAACAAGTACAATGGACCTTAGTAGACAACAAGAATATAATAACTTACATAACTACACTTAATTTATATATATATTTAATATTTAAACAGCATTTAAAATAATAGCCTTGCACTCATTTCTACTCATGTTGAAATCTAACAACTCTTCGAATTGATTAAAGCAAACTGCGGCATTATCTAAGGAATTATTTGAAGCATAATTAGTAGAGTGTCTTTGAATATAAAAGAAGGCGTTTTGTCTTAGTCTTAGGGAGCGAGATGGAGCATAAAATTTGAACAGAGAAAGTAAGTGTGAACTATCAATGTGTCCACAAATTATATCATTTGCAAAAATAGCAAAATAATAAATTCTTCTTTTCTGAAGAGGTAATAAACCAATCAGCTGGCATCTTATCTCATAAGTGGGCATATCTGGTTGAGAATAAATTTTACGAAGAGCATACTTAGTAAATCTCTTTTGAATTCTTTCAATGCACATCGAACTTTTATTATAATAAGGTGACCAAATTATGCAACAATATTCGAGGTTTGAACGAACCAAAGAGATGTACAAGGATTTAAGGGTATAGGGATCACTAAACTCCCTAGAGTTGCGAAAAAGAAACCCAAGCATAGCATTTGCTTTAGAGATAACAAAATCCATATGCAAGGCAAAATTTAACTAGGAATCGAATACAACTCCCAAATCTTTTTTGACCGACACACGTAAAAGATTATTACTAGACATTTTATATTGAAATATAATCGGATTTTTTGCCCTTGTAAAAGACATGATGGAGCATTTACAGATATTCAGGTGTAAACAATTGATTTCACACCATTCCGATAGTCTATCAATATCTTCTTGTAGTTTTACACAATCAGACAGAGATTTAACAGATCGAAATAGTTTAAAATCATCTGCAAATAATAACCCCGAAGAATCTAAGATACAACTAGGTAAATCATTAATGAATAAAAGAAAAAAGAGTGGCCCAAGATGGCTTCCTTGCGGCACTCTTGAATGATTAAAAATTATTCTAGAAACACTTGACCCAATTTTGACATACTGTTTTCTATTAGTTAAATAACTCATTATCCACTTCAACAAGGTTGAGTGAAACCCAAAGCTAGCTAACTTTGGCTCCAAAATATGGAATTGAACGCGATCAAATGCTTTAGCAAAATCTGTATAAACGGTGTCAATTTGATTGTGATGCTCCATGTTACAAAGACAGTAGTTAGTGAAAATAGCTAAATTAGTTGCAGTGGACCTCCCACTTACAAACCCGTGTTGTGACTCCGACATCACACTTCGTACAACAGAGTAAATTTTTCTTTTCACTATAGCCTCAAAAATCTTAGGGATCAACTGAAGCTTCGCTATGGGCCTGTAATTTTCGACGGTTTGCTTCGAACCCGACTTATGAATTGGAGTTACAAAAGAGTACTTCCAGTTATCCAAAAAAACACCAATTGACAAAGAAAGATTGAAAATTATACGGAGAGGTGTGATCAGATTAGATTTACAATTTTTGAAGAAAGTGGTCGGAATGCAATTGGGCGCAAGGGTATTAGACTCTTGAAGATTCGAGAGCTCAGTTAGAATATCATCCTCTGTGATATACAGGCTTCCTAAGTTGATTGAAGAATTTTCGAAAGAAATATTCGAATTTGTTACGAGCTCTGCAACATAATTAGATTGAAAAAAACTGGCAAACATATCGCAAATTACTCTTAAATCACAACTTGTTTTGCCATTATAACTCATAGATGATGGGATACCAACTGATTTTCGTTTAGTATTTAAGAAAGACCAAAATGCTTTTGAGTTACTTTTAATATTGGATTCTACAGACAAAATGTATTGACGATAGAGAAATTTTTTTAAGAATTCATATTCCTTTCTTAATCTACAGAATTCAACATGCAATAATGGATTTCTTAAACTATTTCTATACACACGCTTCATATTTGTTTTAAGATTTAGTAATCGTTTGTTAAACCAAACGGGCTTGTTAGGACAAAAAACTTTTTTCATAGGCACACATTTCGCAAAAACGTCTTCAATTATATTCATAAATAATGAGTAAACCTCTTGTAAATCGGAAAAACCGGATAAACTCAGTTCCCAATCAATTGAAGAGAGGTAGTTATTTAAATAATTATAATTTGCTTTAAAAAAATCATATCTAAATTCTTGTATATTATTGTCAGTACTATAACAATTTAAAATCGAAATATCAAAAGAGATATGCAAGGCTTTGTGATGAACACTATTATTTGAAAGTAAAAAATCAGCTTCAGTAACAGTTAAATCTAACTCTTCATTAGCAAAAACTAAATCTAAAAATACTATTTGGAATAGCATTTCTTTGAATAAAGTTCATTGAGAGCATAGAATCAAGCATTTCAATTTCAAAATCTTTTAAAACATTACAAGGAAGTAAACATTTATCATCAACAGAATAAATCCATTTTATATTACTTAAATTAATGTCACCTAGTACTATAACATAAGAATTAGAATCTAATTTACTCACTACATTTTTTATATTAGAAATATGAGCCTTATATATATCAACATAAGAGCCTGGTGGTATATAAGATACAAAATAATAAACTTTTATAGCAGCGCCATCACTTGATCGAATGTAATTAACATAAATACAAATTTGCTCAGTCAAACCCGATGAATCATCAAGGTCAACCCATTTACTATTTAGCGAAGAATGAACAGCCAACATTACTCCTCCTCCTCTTGTTAGACCAGTTTGAATCTGACAACGATCATTGTGATACCCTTAGTTGAATAACCTATGGCAAAGTCCTATGAAAGAGTTCATTTGTTTAAAATGTAAATAAGGTTCCAGCGAGCTATAGCCCGAAAGGTCGAAAAGTGCCTACAAGTCAGTTAAATTTAGGTTTCTGTCGTCGTAAGATCACCATGGTTGGGAGAGGTTTACGCGTCAAGATTATTCTTGGGTGTGTTGCTCTTCCTTACCCCTTCCAGGTTAGATCATCCCTCCCCCAGGCCCGTAGAGGCAGTGGCCTCATTCAACGTCTGGTGGATGAGCTAGATAGACCGGTGGTTGGTGTGTAGTTTAGTCAAAAATTTACAGGCCCACCTGGTTGAGGAGAGTTAGAAGCGTCAGGGTGTTTGCCTTAGGCTTCTTCCGTCCTTTCCCCACATGGCACATCACAACCTTCCCCAGGCCCGTAGGGGCCATGGCCCCATGCAACGTCTGGTGGACGGTAGATGTAGACCAGTGGTTTGGTGTACTGTGTTGTCTTGTCGAATCGGCATATTGAGTCACACATTTGGTGAGGAGAGGTTAACGCACCAAGAAGTTTTACCTGGGCGTGTTCCCCTCCTCAGCCCTACCGGGTAGATCAGGCCTCCACCAGACCCGTAGAGGCAGTGGCCTCATGCAGACGACTAGTGGATGGGTTTGATAGACCGGTAGATTATGTACGTGTTTCTGTATTGTCTTGTCGGTGTTGTCTTGTTAAATTGGTATTCTGAGACACAACCTTGGTGAGGAAAGGTTAAAGTGCCAAGAAATGTTTCCTGGGCATGTTCCCCTTCTTTACCCAACAGCGTGAATCATCCCTCCCCCAGGCCCGTAGAGGCAGTGGCCTCATTCAACGTCATGGTGGATGGGTTAGATAAACCGGTGGCTGGTGTGTCTGTATCGTTTTGTCTATCCTCTTAACTATGCCACACCTGGATAAGGAGAGGCTAACATGCCAAGATCAACTTCCTGGGCGTGCCTTCCTCGTTTATCCCCACAGCGGTAATATGTCCTCCTCCAGGCCCGTAGAGGCGATGGCCCCATGCAACGTCTGGTGGATGGGTTAGATAGACCGGTGGTTGGTGTATGTACATAGGTTTGTAATTGTTTAATTTTCAAGCCATTTTGTGGCTTTAGTGAAATTTAGCAGGCTTTTACTTGGAATAGAGAAGAGTTTTTCCAAGTAATCGAAAAAGTGTTTCCCGAGAAGCCTGTTTCTCAGATAGCAAAGCGCAGGACAGTGGCACAGGAAATGAGTAGTATCCTCACGTGTATCCTCATCACCACATCCTCTGCATAAGTCATCCATACTGAGCTTCATCTTCTTCCTGTGGTAACTCAGTTGCTTATGCCCTGTGGTAATGCTCACGAGAAGAGAGAGCGATTTTTTGTTTAGTCGGTTAATTCTATCAGTCTTTTGTTTACTGAAGTAAGGCCAGAGTTTTCTAGTTGTGACACAGGTATCAAGTGAGCTCCATCTTTTGTCTGTCAAAGACAGAACTTTACTCTCAATTGCCTGTATTAGGTTACAGGTTGGGTCCGCCTGATTAAGATCAAGTGTTGATCCTATTCTTGCCAATTTATCAGCGCTTTCATTTCCTGGGACACCGCTGTGACCAGGAACCCAACAGAGCCTTATGTTATGCTGTGTACTAAGAACCTTAAGCTCTTTGCGACAGCAAGCTACAAGCTTCGATTTTATTACAATGGCAGAAATTGCTTTTGTGACCGCTTGGCTGTCAA
Organism: Syrphus vitripennis; assembly: GCA_958431115.1. NCBI lineage: Eukaryota > Metazoa > Arthropoda > Insecta > Diptera > Syrphidae > Syrphus > Syrphus vitripennis. Next base: position 46,235,002 of record OY288110.1, on the reverse strand, counting down.
TGAAAAAGGTAATATCAGCTCGTGGTATTGCCAACATTGATATTTAATTAGCAGCTCTTGTCACTGCCAGGACCTCAGCTTGGAAGACACTGCTGTAATTAAGTAGTCTGAATGAGCTGGCTAGTCCAAGGGTTTCTTTTGTGCGTAAAAAGGGCCAATTCTGTTTTTTGCGGGTTTACTGCTAAGCCGCATTTACTGGTCCAATTATTCACTACTGATAGGCATTTTCAATCTGCTCGCTTATAGTGGAGAGGAATTATCCCGTCGCTAGTAGTGTTAAGTCATCTGCATAAGCAATAGCTTTAACACCACTATTCTTTAGTCTCATAAGGACTGTATTCATAACGAGTATACAGAGAAGCGGTGAGAGGACCCCCCTTGTGGGGTACCCCTAGAAGTATATACTTTGATCTGAACTCCTCTTAATTCTGAATTGATATGTCTGTTCTTTAACATGTACAATGTACATTATCCATCTGATAATGACGTTGTCCACATTAAGATTAACAAGCGCTCCTTCCACCGCCTCGTGGAATTATTGAAGGCACCTTCAATGTCCAGAAAAGAGGCCAGGTTGTATTCTTTGTCTTTGAGCGTTTTTTCAATAGTGCTGACCACACTGTGTAGTGCTGTCTCCACACTTTTTCCTTGTGTATATGCATGCTGGGCTGGTGATAAAACTTCCGGGCTCAGTGTGTATAAGTGCGTATAAATATGTCTATTAGTCTTTCAAGCGTTTTGAGGAGATTGGGGTTGGCCGTGGCGCGATGGTATGCGTGGTCGCCTGTCAACCAAATGGTCATAGGTTCGATCCCAGCCGTAGTTCTATGTCTTGTTTTATTCCATTATCATTGATCATTGTTGGGCCGCTGGTTTACTCATTACATGTTGTTCAGGCATAACACTAACAACATGTGATTGAGTAAATACTAGTATGCCCAACAAATATGACAATGAACAAAATAATGCGAATTATAAAGGGACATAGATATAAGACACGGCAATTTCTCCGCTTTAGCCCAGCCGCCAACCCTGGAGATAAAATCTGAGACAACCACCACCTTCAGTCTCAGTACCTCGCGCCACACACCCCTTTCCCTTCCCATCCTATCCTATCCTTCACGCCCGCGCTGTGTTGATACATATAAAGGGTAAACCAAAAACCCTTGAGCGCGCGCATATTATAAAAAAAAAAAAAAAAAAGACGTGAGACTGATAGGTCGGAAGTCTTTAACACCTGTGTGGCTTGGTTTTCCAGATTTTGGAATAAAGACTACTTTGACTTCCCTCCACGCCTTAGGCACATATCCCCATTTTAGGCTGCTGAGGAATATGTGAATTAGGTGTGGGATTATATGATCTGCACATTTTTGTAACATCAGAGGGAAAACACCGTCCACCCCTGGTGATTTGTACGGTGAAAATGAGTTTATAGCCCATTTAACTTTCTCCTCCGTAATCAAATCAGTAGGTTTGTGTTTTCTGTTATGAGCGTTACTTTCGTGCACTGAAACACTAGAACTTCTACACAGTTCTAGTGTTTCAGTGCACGATTCGGTCCAACGCCCATTCGGTTCCTTAAGGGAGCCTAGAACAGTTGGTGCTTTAGCAATTTTTTTTCTGAGTCTTGTTGATTCAGTTGTGCACTCAACTTGACTGCAGAAGTTTCTCCAGGAGCTGCGTTTAGCTCACTGTGTTTCAATTTTGTAATTCTTTTGACTGGATTTATAAGTTTCCTAATCACTGTCTGTTCTTGTACGCTTGGCAACATTGAAAAGCCCCCTTGTTTCCTTCCTGATATTGCCTAGTTCACTTGTCCACTAGGGTGGTTTCTTTTTGCTTTCCCACTAAGTTTCAGTGGGCACCCTGTTTCTAATACGTTACCGAGAATTCCAGTGAGGCTATCATTAGCTTTCTCTATGAACTCAGGTTCTAACATCGCAGGCCCTTTATTCTGCCACCTGCATTCCAGGGTTCTTGAATAAGGGCAATGTCTATGAGTCTACTCTCCATGAGGTAGACTAAATTGGCACTGGCGGCTTTACTATGGTGGAGATTAATTTGTATTAGTTTCATGATTTTATTTTAGTGAAACCCCTTCCCCTCAATTACCTTTTTCTTAGTAGCTACCAGTCGCAATTTGCATCGGTTTGTACCGACGCGCACCTTGAAGTCTATTTTGCGTAGAAGTGGTATTGATCTGTGATTTAATATCACTACCACTTCTGTGCCGTCTTTAGTCTGCTCGCTCATCTCTGCTCGCCGATTTCCTTTTTCCCCATAAGGTGAAGGTCGGCGTTAGGCCAGAGAGCTTTAGCTTTACTCACGAAGTCTTGAAGCCATGTAAGGGTTTTTTCATCCTCACATGACAGCATTTTGAATCCTTGGTAGGTATTGAGGGTACCGAAGAGTGGCGGTGGCCGACTCTTGACGATAGCCTCGTTGACCTCCTCAATGATCCGAAATTCCAGTAATTACCACTGATCCACCGTCAGTTTCCTGTTGGGGTTACCGTAGTCAACTATGGCAACTTGTTGATCTACAGGCTATTTGGAGAATTTGGCTTTTTTATTTTTACTAAGAGGTGAACTATTAGTCAGTGAGTCCATGTCTTTCCTTGCTCGCTTTGACGTGCCAGCAGCTCGTATGTCTGTGGGAGGCATTGGCCTTTCCACAGACACCCCCTCTGTGGCAGTCTTAGGAGCCGGTGTTTTGTTCGTGTTGTTAGTCGTTTGTAGCGTAGTAAGTCTACGATTGGATCTGTCCAGCGCCAGGTTTTCCTTCGCCGTTAAGGTTTCAGGGTTTTTGCTGGCTAAGAACCGGACAGTCCTTTCGTCATTTCGTCTCTGTCGTCGTAGTAACTGTCTGTCGCCGAGGAGTCTCTTCCCCTTGCGTTGCATTGCAGGCTTTGCTCCGCGACGCTTGGTTGGATTCTCCACAACTGTCGTGTCCGTCCTGTCACTGTTAAGTGTTGAGTTCTGTTGCCCTAGGTTAGGTTAGGTTTTATGGGCTGACAGTTGGTCTTGATACCGTCAAACTAAGATCAATGTAGATCCATTGTGGTACCCTGAAGTGTTGTAAACTTCTTAAGTAAAGTTCTGATAATTCTTCTAATTCATTGAAGACGTAGTTTCCTAGGATTTTTTTTCTAGTCTGACAGAGTGATGGACAGTGACAGAGAAAGTGAGCAGTGCTCTCATGCCCGTCTTCGTCACCACATCCTCTGCAGGTGTAATCTGTAATGAGTCCCATTTTCTTTTTGTGGTAACCAAGAAGGTTATGTCCCGTTATAATGCCTATAAGGCATCTTAAAGAAGTTTTATTTAGGGTTATAATCCTATCAGACCTTTTCTTTTCGTAACTAGGCCATAGTTTCCTGGTATTAACACAGGTTTCTAGGAGATTCCATCTTTCGTTGGATTTTTACACAACAATGTTATCGATGTCTTGTGTCAGTTCGCATAGTGGGATTCCTATGCTATGATCTATGAGAGAGGGATCAAGTGTTGAGCCTTCTCTCGCCAGTTCATCTGCTTTTTCGTTACCTGGCACACCGCTATGGCCAGGACCCAAGCAGACTCTTACATTATGCTGCGTGCCATAATGTCCTTTAGTTCTTCGCGACAGCAAGAAACAAGCTTTGACTTGATTTGATTGGCAGAGATCGCTTTTATTACTGTTTGGCTATCAATGAAAAAAGTGATGTCCGCGTGTGATATCGCCATCATGGATATGTGATTAGCAGCGTTTTTCACTGCCAAGACCTCAGCTTGGAAGACGCTACTATGGTCAGGAAGTCTGAATGGACTGGCTAGATTAAAGTTTTCGAGAAGAAACCTGCACCCACTCCAGTGTTCATTTTTGGGCCATCTGTGAAGATGGTAACGAGTCGACGTTAGTTTGTGGCACACTATTATCCCAATCTATCCTGTTGGGGAAGCTAGTACTAAAAGATTTGTTGAAATCTAGGTAAAGGGTCATATAATCAGTATAGATACTGTTGCTTACGTATTTTGTGAGAATAGCAGCATGGCCACTTTGACTAGTTTTCCAGATGTTGGTTTGACTTAGTCGAAGGGCGCTGATTGCTGCTAATTCTTGAACAAATAGATCTAAAGGAGGGAGATTGAGGATTACTTCTAAACCCGTAGTAGGGGTGGTCCTCATCGCCCCAGTTGTACTAATACAAGCCATTCTTTGTAATTTAGTAAGTGTGCTTAAATTTGTGGATTTCTCCAGAGCTTTCCACCACACCAAACTACCATAGGTTAGTATTGGCCTGACAATGGCAGTGTACATCCACATGATTATTTTAGGATTAGGTCCCCAGTTTCTACTGAGAATCCTATTGCAAGAGTATAATGCAATCATGGCTTTTTTTGTATCTTTCTTGGATGTTTGGACCCCAGTTAAGTTTTTTGTCCAAGATCACTCCGAGGTATCTTGCTTTGTCGGAAATCTTGAGTGGGGTGGCATCAATTTTCGGTAATTCGAACAGAGGAATTTTCCTTCTGTTTGTGAAAAGTACGAATTCTGTTTTAAGGGAATTAACCTTTAGACCGCATTTCTTGGTCCAGTTACTGACCATGGATAATGCATTTTCTAATTGTTCGCTTATAGCGCCAAGTCATCAGCATATGCTACCACTATTATACCGGTATCTTTGAGTTTTAACAGGATCTCGTTCATCACCAAGATCCAGAGTAGAGGTGAAAGAATTCCCCTTGCGGGGTACCTCTAGATGCGTGCATCTTGATCTGTGAGTTACCAATCTCGCTATGCATCTGTCTATTTTTCAACATATACGTGTGGGAGGGGTGCGCCGACAAAACACGAGTTTCTTCAGTAAAAACTGATTTAAACGTTTTATTTTACAATAATAACTGTAGATACAAATTCAAGTTAATTTAGATTTAAGTAGATAATTAAAATAATTCAATTTAAGAGTTTAAGTTTAGATAGTAAATAATTGAAAAAACAAAAGATTAAACGATGGGTTGATGGGTCGATGCGTCGCGATGTCGTTGCCGTTGCGTGGTCGTGATTGATCTGTTCTCTATCTCGTCTTTTGTTTACTCGCTGATGATTATTTGATGGGTATCGAATGTTCTGTTAACGGCACCCAGGATTAACAGGATGGGGTGATGTTGGCATGAGAGGGTACATCCTACGTACATGATCCATTTGATAATTGTTTCTTAGGGGGGATTTCATACGCGTGGAACAGATAGTTATCTGATTCGCATTCCCGGCTAGTTTTGCTTCCTGGGAAGTGGGTTTCAACCAGGAGCTCTAGACTATCATAACTTGACTCTGTCTAACTGTTGTCTGGTTTCCTCAGAGAACCTACAGAGGTGGTGGCTTTAGCTAGGATTTTCCTAAGCCTAGCTGATTTGTTGGTGCACTCAATGCTACTACAGAAACTTCATTTTGAATTTTCTTTGACTGGTCTTATAGCAGTCCCAGTCTTTTTCAAGTCTGGTACGTTTAGCGACATTGAAAAGTTTCCTTGTTTCTTTCCTTATGTTTGCTAATTCTATTGTCCACCAGGGAGGATTTTTATTTTTCTTCACTTTCGTTATGAGGGCTTAACTCGTTTCGAAAGCTTTTCGCAGTACCCCATTTAGGTCTACTGTTGCTTTTTCTAAGCTGTTTGGTCCCTGAATAGCGGTAGTGTTTACCAGTTTTATGTTATTTCTAATCACCTTATTGAAGTTATGCCAATCAGTGCGCCGGTTATTCCTAAAGGGATTCTGTTGGCTTTCACCGTTAGGGATCATAAATTAACCTAACGTGTTGCCTTGGTATTACAGAGGTTGACGCACTTGGATTGCATTTGGGCTGTGGCCCTGAATGTTCCCCTTGTGTTCCGCCCCTGCACCTACCTCTTCCGATACTATATAACCTGTCAGACAAGCAGAAGACGGAAGCTCAGTGCAACATCTGGCAGGTATATCAGATAGAACGGTAGCTGGTTGCCGTTGTCTGTCCTTTAACGTCTTTGCTGGAGTGTTAGATGAGATCGCCCCCTTCTTTGTGTGGGTTTTCCCAACACGCGAAGTAGGCGGTCCCATCAATTCTCCTGCGCTGGTGTTCTTACCAGAGGCAGCCTCTTCCGAAGAATGGGTAGGTGGCCCATTATTTTTAGGAAGCTCCCTCTGTAGAAAAGCATGAGCATTTAGCAGTCTTTTCTGTTCTGCGTCAGCAGCTGGTCAGCTGCAGATCTGAACGTAAGCCTCCTCACCACTACAAGGTGAACCCAGCGAGGAGGCGACAGGGTGAGACAGGTGCAGAAAAGATGAGAGACAGTCTCTTCTTAATTTTCGTCCCTGCAACTCTTGCAAAACCCTCTATGGGGTAAGCCTTGACGTGGCGGAGCGGCTTACGGTAACTACTACGATGAAGCTTAGAGCTATGCGATCGCGAAACTCGTTTTCGCAGAAGGGCCTCCCATGGTCGACAGGTCGAAGCGGAGTAGGATGTTACTACTAATTACCCCACAATGAAGGAGTGTTCCCACCAAGGCACTCCCAACGAGGGACGGCAGCGGATGAATTTCTTTTTTGGAATCAACGGTGGCGTCTTCAGTTCCAGTTAGGCCGAACTACTTGGTGAACACCTTTACGGGCTACTTCGACTTATTTGAAGCTCAGGCCGTAAAAGGAGCGGTTTTTCCGGCTCTTGTACTTGGAGTCACATCAAGTACCTGGTACTCCAGGTTGGGGGTTGTACGTCGGGGTGACTTCCCGACTACGTAGAAAAAGACTTAGTTGCGAAGCAACAACAGGCCTCGGAAACGGACGGATACACTGATGACGACCCAAGCAAATGTATTAAGGACAACGAATTTCGGATATGCACGTGGAATGTTAGGTCCCTTAATAGACCGCGTGCTGCCGAACAATTAGCGGAGACCCTCAACTGCTACAAAGATGACATTACCGCTATCCAGGAAATGCGATGGGATGGACCGGGCAAAAGGAGGATGAAAAACTGCGATATCTACTATGGAGATTGTTATCGGGAGCAACAACAGCGACTCCTTGGATGCGGATTCGTCGTGGGAAGCAGACTCAGGCAAAAAGTCTTGAGCTTCAAATGTGTAAGCGAACGCATCACGACGATCCGAATCAAGGCTAAATTCGGCAACATTAACCTAATATGCGCGCACGCACCCACAGAAGAGAAAAAGGACGACACCAAAGACGAATTCTACGAGCTCCTCGACAAAACATATGAGCAATGCCCTAGCTATGACATGAAAATTGTTCTCGGCGACTTTAATGCAAAGCTGGGAAGAGAAGACATCTTTGGCGGAACAGTCGGAAAGGACAGCCTGCACGACACCACTTCCGATAACGGATTCAGGCTGATCGATTTCGCTGCGGGGTGAAATGTTGTGGTAGCAAGCACCTGTTTCTCACATCTCAACATCCATAAAGGTACATGGAGATCTCCTGATCAATCAACCGTCAACCAGATTGATCACATTGCGATCGACGGAAGGCACTTGTCCAACGTTTTAGATGTTCGAACTTTCCGAGGAGCCAACATCGACTCAGACCACTACCTTGTCGTAGCCAAGGTAGTGCTACGAATATCCCGACAACGGCCAAAACAAGGAAATGCTGAAAGAAAATTCGACATCGGACGGCTACAATCACAAGAGATCGCCAGATCCTTCTCTGATCGAGTGTCAAGTAACCTCTTAAGGAGTCCTATGCCGCCAACATCAAGTATCGAAGACCAGTGGCAACATTACCAGAAAGCAGTTAGAGATGCCGCCTCTAATGTGCTGGGTTTCAGACAAGCCACCAAAACGAAACCCCTGGTTTGACGAAGAATGCAGGCAGGCCCATGCAGCCAAGCAGGAGGCATACAAAGCGGCGCTGCAAAGAAGGACAAGAGCTGCTCGTGAGCTCTACGAGCAAAAGAGGAGAGAGGAACACCGGCTTCTCAGGAGAAAAAAGAGAGAGCATGCGAAGCACCAGATCGAAGATGTTGAGAGAGCCAACAGCAGGAATGAAGTTCGGAGGTTTTATCGGAAGGTACAACAGCTGGCTCAGGGTCATCGAGCAAGAACCGATGCCTGCAGAGATAAACAAGGGAACATCATAGTAGAATCGCAGTCAATGCTGGGGATTTGGAAAGACCACTTCTGTAGATTGTATAACGGCGATGACGAACAAAACCCCGCCGTCAGACAGGAGCATTTCATCGTACACGATGATAGCCAACAATTCCGTGAACCCGACCTAGAAGAAGTGAAAACAGCAATATCACGGCTGAAATCCAGCAAAGCCTCTGGAGCAGATGGTCTAGCTGCCGAGCTGTTCAAAGCAGCAGGCGACGATCTAGACAGGAGCATGCACCAAATCATCTGTAAGATATGGTCGGAGGAATGCATGCCCGATGAATGGAACCTCAGCATTGTTTGCCCGATCCTGAAAAAGGGAGATCCTCTAAACTGCGCCAATTACAGAGGAATCAGTCTACTTAACATCGCCTACAAGATCCTCTCTGCCGTAATATGTGGACGTCTGAAGCCTTTCGTCAACTTCATCGATTTTAAGGCCGCGTATGACAGCATCTACAGAGACGAACTGTATAAAGCTATGTCTAGTTTTGGCATCCCTGCCAAACTCATTCGCTTGTGCAAAATGACGATGGAGAACTCCCGCTGCTCCATAAAGGTTGGTAATGAGCTTACGGAATCTTTCGACGTCAAAAAAGGATTCAGACAAGGCGATGCGCTGTCGTGCGATTTCTTTAACATCGTTCTTGAGAAGATAGTACAAAACTCCACCGTCAACACCAGAGGCACTATCTTCCAAAAATCTGTTCAACTTCTCGCGTACGCCGACGATATTGATATAATGGGAAGAACACAGCGTGATGTCAATGGGGCCTTTGTGAGGATTGAGACAGAAGCGGCAAAAATGGGTTTAGCTGTAAATGAGGGAAAAACGAAGTATTTGCTGTCTTCGAAAAAGGACACCCAACACCGACGGCTCGGCCAGAACGTCACAATAGACGCATACAACTTCGAGGTAGTAGAGGAGTTTGTCTACCTAGGTTCCGCTATTAACACGGGCAATAACACCAGCGCCGAGATAAGACGAAGAATAACTCTTGCTAATCGCTGTTTCTTTGGGCTAAGAAAGCAATTGAGCGGAAAAGCCCTCTCTCGAGCAACAAAGGTTAAACTGTACAACACCCTCATCATCCCTGTCCTGCTGTATGGTGCAGAAGCATGGACCTTGACAAAATCGGATGAATGTGCCTTAGGATGTTTCGAGAGGAAAGTTCTTCGGGTCATCTTTGGCCCCGTGTGCATTGATGGGGAATGGAGACGAAGATATAACAGCGAACTTTACGGGCTGTACAACGACATGGACCTAGCCAGAAGGGTCAAGGTCCATAGACTCAGATGGCTCGGTCATTTAGAGCGTATGGACACCAATGCTCCGGCCCGGAAAGACTTCGACACTATTCCCGAGGGACGCAGAAGAAGAGGAAGACCGCGACTCAGGTGGCGCACACAAGTGGAAGAGGACCTCAATCAACTTGGAGTGCAAAACTGGAGACAGCTAGCTAGGGACCGAGCTGGCTGGCGGAGACTGTTGATTGAGTAGGTTAGGTTAGATTGATTGGGCTGACAGTTGATTTTGTTACCGTCACACTTAGATCAATGTAGATCCATTGTGATACCCTGAAGTGTTATAACTTCTTGAAGTGTTAACCTATGAATCCGATGGTTCGTCTAGCCATTTGGAGGTCTTGACGAAGTTCAGTAAGCTCTTGCTAGAGAGTTCTGATAGTTCTTCTAATTCGTTGAAGAAGTAGTTGCCTAGGGTTTTTTTCCTAGTTTGGCAGAGTGATGGACAATGACAAAGAAAGTGAGCAGTGTCTTCATGCTCGTCTTCGTCGCCACAACCTCTGCAGAGATCGTCGGTATTAAGCCCCATTTTCTTTTTATGGTAGCCAAGTAGGTTGTGTCCCGTTAATATGCCTATAAGGGATCTTAAGGAAGGTTTATTAAGAATTAAAATTCTTTCGGACCTTCTCTTATCGTATCTAGGCCATAGTTTCCTGGTAATACCACAGGTTTCTAGGAGGTTCCATCTATCGTTGGATTTTTGAATGATTTTGTTACCGACGTTTTTCTTCAGTTCACATAGTGGGATTCCTATGTTGTGGTCTATGAGGGAAGGTTCAAGTAAAGAACCTTCCCTTGCCAGCTCATCTGCTTTTTGGTTTCCTGGCACACCACTATGGCCGGGAACCCAGCAGAGTCTTACATTATGCTGTATACCAAGAACCTTTAGCTCTTCGCGACAGCAAGAAACAAGCCTTGACTTGATTTGAGTGACAGACAGAGCTTTTATTGCTGCCTGGCTGTCAATGAAAAAGGTGATGTCCGCGTGTGATATCGCCATCATTGATATATGCCTCGCAGCGTTTTTCACTGCCAAGATCTCAGCTTGGAAGACGCTGCTATGGTCGGGGAGCCTGAATGAATTGGCAAGTTTCAGGTTTTCTGAGTAGAATCCTGCTCCTACTCTACTGTCCATTTTTGAGCCATCAGTGAAGATGGTGAAAGTCGACTCATAGGTGTAGGGTACATTGTTTTCCCAATCTATTCTATTGGGGTATCTAGTACTAAAAGATTTGTTAAAATCTAAGTAAGGGGTCATATAATCAGTCAAAATATTGTTGCCTACGTATTTCGTTAGAATGGCAGCATGGCCACTTGGATTAGTTTTCCAGATGCTGGTTTGACTAAGCTGAATGGCGCTGTTTGCTGCTGATTCTTGTACAAATAGATCTAGGGGTGGGAGATTGAGGATCGCTTCCAAACCCGCAGTAGGGGTGGTCCTCATCACACCAGTTGTGCTGATGCAAGCCATTCTTTGTAGCTTGGTAAGGGTTTTTAAATTCGTGGATTTCTCCAGGGCTTTCCACCAAACCAGGCTGCCATAGGTCAGAATAGGCCTGACAATGGCGGTGTACATCCACATGATTATTTTAGGATTAGGTCCCCAGTTTCTGCCTAGAATCCTGTTACATGAGTAGAGTGCAAACATGGCTTTTTTGTGCCTTTCTTGTATATTTAGGCCCCAGTTGAGTTTTTTGTCTAAGATTACACCGAGGTATCTCGCTCGGTCGGAAATCTTAAGTGGGGTATCATCAATTTGTGGTAAATTGAACGGAGGTATTTTCCTTCTGTTTGTAAAAAGTACTAACTCTGTTTTAAGGGGATTTACCATAAGACCACATTTTTTGGCCCAGTTACTGACAATGGACAGTGCATTATCTAGTTGCTCGCTGATAGTGGTAGGATATTTTCCTGTTGCCAAAAGTGCTAGGTCATCGGCATAGGCTACCACTGTTATGCCGTTATGTCTTAGTTTTATAAGGATCTCGTTCATCACCAAGATCCAGAGAAGAGGTGATAGAATTCCACCTTGCGGTGTACCTCTAGATGCGTGCATCTTTATCTGTGCGTTACCAAGTTCACTATGTATCTGTCTGTTCAACAACATACACATGATCCATTTGATAACTGTTGCTTCTACCTTGAGATCACAAAGTGCTTTTTCAATTGCACTATTGTGAACGTTGTTAAAGGCTCCTTCGATGTCTAGGAAAGCCGCAAGAGTGTATTCTTTGACCTCAAGCGATTTTTATATCGTACTAACAACACAGTGCAGTGCGGTTTCTACACTTCTGCCTTTTGTGTAGACATGTTGAAAGGGTGATATGACCTCCGGTTTTAATTTACTTCGGATATGAATATCAATTAGCCTTTCAAGTGTTTTGAGCATAAAGGAGGTGAGACTAATAGGTCTAAAGTCTTTGGGTTCCGTGTGACTGGGCTTGCCGGCTTTAGGAATAAAGACGACTTTAATCTCACGCCATGTCCTTGGAACATAGCTCCATTTTAGGCTGCTATGGAAAATGTTTATCAGGTGGGGAGTGACGAATTCACTGTTTTTCTGCAGCATCAGAGGGAAGATGCCGTCAATGCCTGGAGATTTGTACGGGGAGAAGGAGTTTATTGCCCACTTAACCCTTTCTTCCGTTACAATATCAGTAGGGATTTCATGCGCGTAGAGCAGAGAGTTATCTGATTCGCATTCAGGATTAGATTTGCTTCCTGGAAAGTGTGTTTCCACCAGGAGTTCTAAACTATCATAACCTGACTCTGTCCAACTGTTGTCGGGTTTCTTTAGAGAACCCACACAGATGTTTGTTTTCGCTAGGATCTTTCTGAGCCTAGCTGATTTATTGGTGCACTCAATGTTGCTACAGAAATTTCTCCACGAGCTGCGTTTAGCACGTTGTGTTTCTGTTTTAAATTTTCTCTGGCTGGACTTGTAGCAGTCCCAGTCGCTATCAAGTCTTGTGCGTTTAGCGATATTGAAAAGTTTCCTAGTTTCTTTCCTAATATTTGTTAGTTCTAATGTCCACCATGGGGGTTTCTTGTTTTTCTTCTTCGACTTTACAATGGGACAACTTAAGTCAAAAGCTTTTTGCAGAGCCCCTGTGAGATCTACTGTTGCTTTTTCTAAGCTGTTTGGCCCTTGGATTGCAGTTGTATTTACGCTTTCTATGTTTTTACTAATTTCCCTATTGAAGATATGCCAATCTGTACGCCTATTATTTCTAAAGGGATTGAGCTGACCTTCAACATTAGGAGTCGTAAATTCTATAAGACGATGGTCTGAGAAGGAAGGTTCATCTAGAACTTTCCAATTATTTATCTGACAGGAGTTTGAATTATTTATTAGAGAGGGTGATGTCGAGCACCTCTTTACGGTTTCTAGTGACAAAAGTGGGTGTATTACCTCGGTTTGCCACGCAAAGATTACTACTAATAATAAATTCAAAAAGGGATTCACCCCTAGTATTAGTGTCGGTGCTGCCCCATTGCACATGGTGTGCGTTGGAGTCGCAACCTATAATAATATTAAAATTTTTCTTACTTGCGAATGATACCAATTGACTTGTTAAAAACGCTGGTGGTCCTTCCTCTCCATCATAAGGCATATATGTGGAGGTGATAATGAGCGTTGGGAGCTCCTTGCGTTCTAATATTACCGCGGTCTGGTCGATGTTGCTATAAGTAGTTAGAAGAAAAAGATTAAACTGTTTCCTGGGTACTATACAAGATCTTGGATTACAATTTTGACTGTCAGTGTTTGACTTGTACAGTGTGAGGTCTTTGGAGTTTAGGCCCTTGATCATGCCACCTACTGTCCAGGGTTCTTGAACTAGGGCCACGTCATATTGTCTACTTTCTATGAGGTAGACCAGGTTTGCGCTGGCGGCTTTACTATGATGAAGATTGATTTGTAAGATTTTCAATTCCATTTACATAATAAAGAATTTGTTCATCGCCTTACTAACCTGTTTTTTGTTATTTGATTTCAGTCTAAGCTTGCATCTGGTGATCCCGACGCGCACTTTGAAGTCCACTTTCCATAGTAATGGTAGAGATTTGTGGTTCAATCTCACCATTACTTCCGTACCTTCGTTGGTCTTCTCACAACTTATCACTTCCCACTCTTGACTGAGAAGATCTTTATTAAGAGATATAATATATCTCTCAAGTCGATCGTTAGGAAGGGTTGGACCTTTAACCAGTAAGCTGCCTATTGGTCTTGTCAAGTTTTTTATATCTTTTACATCGATAAGACGAAGATCGGCATTTTGCCATGGTGCTGCAGTTGTTCTAGTGAACTCCTGAAGCCACTTGAAGGTGTCATCGTTCTCGCAATCCATCACCTTGAAACCATGAATGGTTGTAAGGTTGCCAAAAAGCGGAGGGGGCCTGTTTTTGACGATGGCCTCGTTGAATTCTTCTAGTATTCTGAGTTCCAGGAGTTCATCCTCAGTCAGTTTCCGTGAAGGTTTACCAAAGTCCGCTATTGCGACTTGTTTTCCCTTCACGGTTACCCGGGAGATCTTGATCCTCTTCGTTACCTTATTAGGTGAAGAGTCGGTCGGGGATGCAAGTTCGTTCCTTGTCCTTTTCGAGGAGCAAGGAGCGCCATCATCAAGAGGTGGTTGTGCGTTTGGTTCTAGTCTCGTAGTAGTCAGTAGGCGCTGTTTGGATTTGTCCAGCGCTGCCTTCTCCTTTGCTGTCAAGGACTCGGGGGTCCTATTAGCAAAGCGTCGGACAATCCTTTCAGCATTCCGTTTTTGTCGTCGTCGTATTTCGTTGTCGTTGAGTGTTTTGGCTTTCCGTTTTCTCGTCCTGTTCTCTATCACCGTGTTAAGGCTGTCGGTCGTCGTGTTGGTCGTGCGGTTTTCGGGTTCAGAGTTAATGGTTTTGTTCAGGTTTACTCCTAGATTGTTACCAGAGGGGTTACCTTCACAAGCCTTCACATCCTTACCCTCATTGAGTGTAACCTCCCCACCTGAGTTACCAACTGATATCAGAGCGATCACCGGTACAGCAGGTGGTTTGGTTGACGACTCAATGTTTGTCCGACTGGTTAGTGTCTGTGTTTGTTCGTCTGGGGGGAGTGGTACAGCAGCCTTTGATGGGGGGCATCCTTCCTTACTCTGTGCTAAACCAGCGATAGGAGCGGGTGGGCCCATCAAGGTCTTTATGCGCGAACCTGTCGGAGAAAGGAGGTTTGGTGCTAGATTAGCGGAATGCCCATCTTTTCCCAGCTCCCTTTCCAGAAAGGCACGAGCATTATGTAGCCACTTCCTTTCCTGTTCCGTCATTTGGTCCCATTCCAGTTTACCCAACCTCTTGACGGTTCTTTTGCTATTTGTTATTTTGCAACGCCTAGAGGCTCTTGATGCCGTAGAGAGGCTTGAGCTTGCGATTGAACAGACATCACTGACATCGTCAACCTCAATCGCACTAGCTCCATCCTCCATATCCAGGTTGGTAAATGGATCCAATAGGAGATTTTCTTCCTCTTCGGTCAAGCAATAGGTCTTGTTGGAGTTCATCTCGTAATCTATACTCTTATAATTTGTCGAAACTAAGAAAAAAGGAAAAGAAAAAGAAAAAGAAAAAAGAAAAAGTTTCGAAATTATAAGGTGGGTTATGATAAAAAATAAATTTTTAAATGGAAAAATAGTCACTGGCGACTCCTCCTCACGATATTGAGATCGAGAGACAAAGCCAAAGCCGGTGGCCGTGACCTCCACCGACCGTATAGCGTATATCCCCGCTATGGTTATTTTCTGTTTTGTGTAAGCCTCCTCACCAACGACAAGGTGGAGACCCGTCGAGGAGGGCCACCTTAAGTAAGTAAGTAACTCTTGCAAAAATCATTTGCAGTGGCTCCAAGTCCAAGTGCATGTCTACCTATTAAGCAATGTCCAGACAGGACACCTATGATGTAGCTAATATGCAATCTACTCAGGGAAATAATTTGTTTGGAGCGTCTGGCACTAAGCTTAGGCCAAATGGAAGTGAAGTTATTCCACCTGAAGTTTGTTCTCTCTATGGTATTTTGCTTTAGCATGAGTTTGCATGAAGCCAAAGGCATAGGTAAAGTTGTTCTTCTTTTTGCAAGTTCGTTGGCTTTGCAATTTCCTGGAATATCTGTATGGTTCGGCACCCAGCAAAGGTGATCGACAGTTTAGGACTGTTAGAGAATAATTAGAGGCAGAGTCTATTAATTTTAAAGTGGCTTGGCTATCTGAGAAGATGCGTATATCGGTTGTAGATATAATGTTTTCTTTGAGCCAGGAAAGTACTTCTTTAATAGCCAGGATTTCAGATTGGAACGCTACAGTGATCAGGTAGACAAAAGGAGAGACTTAAGTTTAGTCTGTTGGAGTATACGCCTCCACCAACCCCATCATCCGTTATTGATGTGAGGCTGAAATCCCCAACAAGACTACTACAAGGCTACTGTGGCCTAGTTTATTCTTTCTTGAATGTAAGATTTCCAACTTTATTTCTTATCCAAAATGATGTACAAGTATTTTGCTTGTTCTGAAAATTTTGGTGGTACACCGTTTACATGGGGAGGGTCAATGTGTGAGATTTTGTATTTCCTGGTGAAGAGGACAAGATCAGTTTTATGTGGGCTAACGCCTAGTCCACACCGATTTGCCCAGTTGATAAGCTTATGTAAAGCATTCTGTAAGAGTTCGTTAAGAGCGGTTTTATTCACTATTCCTAAACTTGCTGATAAATCCAGAGTTATTCAACTTGACTCAACAAATCAACTCTTGATTTCAAATCCGATGTTGAACGAAAATTTGAAAAATGGTTTTATTCACTACATTAAATCTTAACTCCAAAACCGAAATTCTAAAGTTGACCAACTTCCACTTTCTAAAAAATCCTTGGGATATTTGTGACAGATATGTCCGTTTCAACTTTTGATTTTCAGTAGAGTGTTAATAAATAAAAATAAAAGAAAATAGAAGTACTTAGATATTCCGAATAAATAAAAGATTGGAGAAACAAGAATCCGAATATAAGAAACTAAAACACGAAATTAAAGAAACTTAAGAACTCTAAGAAATTATGAATATGACAAATGATTTTTTAAAAGAATAGGGTTAAAGCTTAAATGCTGGAAACTGCATTATTAAAAAAAAAATAAAGTGTGTGTTCCTATTGAGAGAAAGAATTTTTATTTGGTTTTAGATATTATTCGACCATTGGGTCTTCAAATTCGAGAATTTATTCTGTGCATACAGATAATTTTGGAATTAAAATTCAGAAATGGTTACGTTCTTTCGAAACTGTGATTCCAGCATGTGGTATCTCTGACGAAAATTGGATGTAGTGCATCTCCTACTGACAAGGTCGCTATGTCCCTCCTATATTTTTAAGCTTCAGCTTTAACTCCGAATTCTTCAGTTCGGTGGTTTCTTCAACATCGTTGTAGGATTCATTGATTGAGGGCTCCAAAATATCTTAATTTTTTGTTGTTTTGATTTCAGTGAAGAAAATACCACTGCTAGTTCACAGTGGTATTTTCTTCACATGGTTTAATTTTCGCTAAAAAGTTCTACCGTCATCTCCTTGTACCACTACTAATTCAAGGACCATAATCGTAGTCGGCTTTGAAAAACGGAATTATTTCCCAGAAATAATTAGCACGGATCATTTTTGTTTTAATTTTATGATTTAAAGCAATTTACTTGTACTTTGTGTGTAATTATTTAATTTAATTTTATGAATTTCTAAAGTTGAGATTGAATAAACAGAAGTGAAGAAAAATCCCAAGTTTCCTCACTAAATTCTACTTTTTCGGGAAGTTGAACAAATCAAAAGATGACCAACTCCACAGTTGTAAATCCAAAGTTGAAATCATTAACTTCGAGTCAATAAAAACAACTTCACAAGTTGAAAATAAAAATCCCCGTGTTATATTCAACTTTGGCTGAATAAAATGAGCCTAAATGTATTGGGATGTTTACCCATCAGTGTAATAGGAACATCGTCCGCGTAGGCAAATACAATGGGGCATATTCATAGTCGTCTGACAAGTTGGTTCTTTGTCTCTTCAACCTGGACCTAATGTTATTTATAGACAATTTAGAGCGATTTTATTCACTATTGCTCAACTTGCTGAAAAATCCAGAGTTGGTCAACTTTAGAGTTGATTTCAAATCCGATGTTGAAAGGAAAGTTGAAAAATACTTTTATTCACTACATTAACTTTTAACTCCAAAGCCGAAATTCTAAAGTTGACCAACTTCCAGTTTCTAAAAAATCCTTGGGATATTTGTGACAGATATGTCCGTTTCAACTTTTGATTTTCAGTAGAGTGCATTAAAAAAAATTCGAACATAATAGGCATATACAAATATGTAAAAATTCTGATTTGAAGTAATTATTTTATTTTATTTTTTGAATTTCTAAAGTTGAAAAAAGTCAATCACAACTTCACTGATTGATTGATATGAAGAAAAATCCCAAGTTTCCTCACTAAATTCTACTTTTTTGGGGAGTTGAACAAATCAAAAGTTGACCAGCTCTACAGTTGTAAATCTTAAGTTGAAATCGTTAACTCCGAGTCAATAAAAACAATTTCTCAAGTTTAAAATAGAAATCCCCGAGTTATATTCAACTTTGACTGAATAAATTGAGCCTTAGTCTCAATTTATTCAGTCAAAGTTGAATACTCAGGGATTTTTATTTTCAACTTGAGAAATTGTTTTTATTGACTCGAAGTTAACGATTTCAACTAAAAATTTACAACTGTACAGTTTGTCAACTTTTGATTTGTTCAACTCCCCGAAAAAGTAGAATTTAGTGAGGAAACTTAGGATTTTTCTTCACATCTGTTTATTCAATCAATCAGTGAAGTTGTGTTGACTTTTTTCAACTTTAGAAATTCAAATAAACAATAAAACGTACTAACTTCAAATCAGAATTCTTACACATTTGTATATGCCTATTATGTTCGAATTTTTTTTTAATACACTCTACTGAAAATCAAAAGTTGAAACGGACATATCTGTCACAAATATCCCAAGGATTTTTTTCTAAACAGAGCTGCAAATTTCTTCAGCTGTTTCTAACCTGGGTGTTAACTTTAGACTCAAGGTCAGTTGGACTCGGGTCTAAAGTTTGTCTATGAATATTACTAAGTTCCAGAGGTATACCTCTGCTGACATTCCTTTGTGTAGCATGTTATTTTAGGTTAAAGTGGCTGTTGGCTTGGAAATCCAACACACTTAGAACAAAATTAGGTCCGTTGTGGTACCATATGGATCAGTTGATAAACCTCCCTCATTGAACCAGTTAGAGCTTCGAATGAAACGTAGGAGACAAGTGATGTCGCAGTTTACTAGATCACTGGGATCATCGAAGAAGAAGTCTCCAAGATGGAGTTTTCGCCTTTGTGATAAGGCGGGACAGGTGCAAAGAAGATGAGAGACCGTCTCGTCTTCCTCTTCGTCCCTGCAACTCGTGCAGAAATTATTTGCAGGAGCTCCAAGTCGAAGTGCATGTCTGCCTATCAAGCAGTGTCCAGTCAAGGGCCCAACTATGTAACTCGATTCTACAGTCAAACTGTTCGAATTCGCAAAATCACAACTCTGTAATTCTATAGCAAACGAAAATCGAACAGCTCTAGTGGTGCCAATTCATTTTTTAGTTTTTTGTTCGAAAAATTGGCACTATGTAATTCGAAAATAAATGCCAAAGCCCGCCGAATTCGCAAATTTTCATTCTACATCAAATTTGTTATCGAGTGGTCCGCGTGATTCAGACAAAAAAAAAAATCAAAATAAAAGAAAAACGTAAGCAAGATTCTAAATTTGTTAAAACATTTTTTGTACTTTACAGGGAATCAACGAAAAATTTAAATACTAGATCTTCGCAGTTCAATATCATCGTGGAGTACATGTTGAGACACCCAGATTAGTCCAAAGGTTATTTAAGAACTCCAGAGGCTAGGCAAAAGGCAAATAGCCTTTGGACAAATTTGTCCAACAAGCTCAACGCTGAAGGTCCACCAAAGCGTGGTTCTAAGGAGTGGAAAAAAGTAAACAATTCGCCAATATATTGGACTTGTCTCGAATTCGTCTGCGTTCAATTTTTTCTATACGCTCCTGATGTTCCTCATCCCAAAACCAAAGTGCGACAGTATCCATTTTTATTGTTTTTTTTAATTTTTTTTAAATACAATACAACTTTGGCAAGATTTTGTTTACTTTTTTGAGAGATTATAATTACTTTGGCCATTAACTCATTCTTTATGTCGGTTGTCAGTCAAAATTCGAGACTCGATCCAAATTCGAAAATTTTGAAGGGAATAATTGGCATCACTGGCATTCGATTCTACTTTCATTTATAGTACCCCTTGAAAGTAGAATCGGAAATGACTTCCGAATAGAACGGAAAGTAGAATCAAGTTACATAGTTGGGCCCCTGGACACCTGTAACGTAGCTAATATGCAATCTGTTCAGAGAGATCAACTGCTTAGAGCGTTTGGCACTAAGATTAGGCCACACTAGTTTAGTCGCTAGGCATGTGGTGATGTTATTCCACCTGAAGTTTGTTCTCTCTATAGTATCTTGCTTTAGCATGAGTTTGCATGTAGCTAGAGGCATACCCACACTAGCTTTTTGAGCCAGCAGAGGTAAAGTTGTTCCTTCTTTTGCAAGTTCATCGGCTTTGCAATTTCCTGGAATGTCTCTATGGCCCGGCACTCAACATAGGTGAATATTGAACTGTGTGTACATCTACGTGAGAGATGATCGACAGTTTAGGGCTGTTAGTGAATTTGTAGAAATAGAGTCTAGCGATTTCAACACGGCCTGGCTATCTGAGAAAATATGTATATCAGTTGTTGATACAACGTTTTCTTTGAGCCAGGAGAGGACTTCTTTAATAGCCAGGATTTCAGCTTGGAACACGCTACAATGATCAGGTAGACGAAATGAGAGACTCAGGTTTTGTCTATCAGAGTATACGCCTCCACCAACCCCATCATCCATTTTTGATCCGTCTGTAAAGAAGTTGATAGGACCATTATTCAGAAATGATGATTGTATCCCCTCAAGTATTTTTGGAAGGGATAGACACCCTGAAGCAATTTTTCAAACAACTCGGCATAACTGATTTTTGAGAGGATTTTACGTAATCTGGATGCTTCAGAGCAACTATCCACATTACTACGGAAGTTTCTCCAAGACGAGCGCTTGGTTTTCCTCAATTCGTTTTTATATATTTTCTGTGATTCCTTGTAAGAATTCCAGTCAGACATATCTTTGGAGGCTTTTGCTCTGTTGAAGAGTTTTCTGCATTCTTTTGGAAGTGGATCTAGCCCTGAGTGTGGTTTCTTTTTACCCCTTATTTGTATAAGGGGACATGCAGTGTCTAGAGATTTGTTTAGGGCTGAAGTGAGATTATTGACTTTGTCGTCAAGATCTTGAGAATTAATAGGAGTAATAAAGAGTTCAGGTCTGACTAAACTATTCAATATTCTACCATATTTTGGCCAGTTTGTTCTTTTTAAATTACGAAAGATCGGTTGGCAAGCAGGTTCATTCAAAGAGCTGTATTGGATGTACCTTTGATCAGAAAAGGAGTGATCTTTGGATACTTTCCAGTTCCCGATGTTAATGTTAATGAAATCGGAGACAAGAGTTAAATCTAGAACTTCTTGTCGGTTTTTAGTGATAAAAGTTGGTCCATTACCAACATTACATACAAGTAGGTTAGTGTTAAGAATATAGTCGAAAAGAGACTCACCCCTCTCGTTTATATCCGTGCTACCCCACACTGTATGGTGGGCGTTAGCGTCACTGCCGATGATGAGGCCGATGTTAAGCCTTTCAGTTTCAGCAATTAGTCTCTCCAGAGTGTCGCCCGGGAGAGGGCCAAGGTAATCGTGACCGAGATACGCCGACGCCAGCCAGAACGTTCCCTTGGCTGTTTCCAGCCTTGCGGCCGTGATATCTCTGTTGCTGAAATTAGGGAGTAAGAATACATTTAGGCTACTTTTGACTAGTATGCAAGATCTTGGTGGGGTGGAGGTGAAGGGGGAAGGAGAAGGGGTTGAGCCTCGGCCCCATTTTTTTTATATACCCCCAGGGTTGTGGCCTCAAACCCACACCTAATCACGCCTTTCACGCCAAAGCTACTCTACATTGATGATAATAATACCACCTCTATAGGGTCCCTTTGCCTCCCCTAGTTTCGCAACCTTCCAGTTGTGAGTAGGGAGGGATGGATTCGATAGCCGGATCACCTGGCGGACTGGATCCAGGCCCTCGTATACGGCCGGAACCATGGTGCGAGCTCTTGGTCTACAGGGGATGTTTTCCTTAATGACAACTTCGAGCTTAGCACCAGGCCAGACCTCCCCGAGTCGGCTGACAGCTAACGAGAGTAGATAACACGATCTTTGATCATCGCAGACCATCAGTTTTATATGGCCTTGATGCCATCCGCCATCGTTTGTGATGGGCGGTGGTCCCGGATTTTCGGACATGATTCCGAGAAAGCTGAGAGCCAGCTGTCCTTTAACCAGAATCCAATTCTCGGCAGAGATCGTGCTATCCACGTCGTTCCTGTCGATGATCGCGACTACCAGTTTGTCCTTCACCACCTCGCTGAAGGACAATTTAGCCTTGTGAGGGTTAGGAGGAGTGCTGGTGTTTTGCACCCCAGGGCGTTTTGGTATTGAGACAATACCATCCATAGATCTATGCGAAGTGTCTTCGCTGGTCTTGTTTGCCTTGGCTAGGAAGTCTTTAGCCCATTTTATTTTAGCGCTATGCTGAGAGTCTGATTTTGCACCAAACGTCTAGAGAATCCTCTTAGCATTTCGCATTATCCCTTTATTTATCAATGCTTAAAGATATTTTTAGGATAGGTGTTGGAATATTAACATTTTCTTGCAGTTCTGCTGGAATTATATCATCCGGACCTGCAGATTTTAAAACTGTTAATAGCCCATTTCAGTTTTTTCCTGGTGACTACCTCTTAATGCACTGTCGCAAATAATTGGTACAATATTATTGATAATAATGGAGCTACAAGGGAAGTGTACGTCTAGTAGCAAATTAAGTGGTTTTTCGCATGAATTGATCCATAGATGCCAGATGCATTCTTCAAGCAGCTTGGCATAACTGGATTTTTGGAGAGGATTTTACGCAGTCTGAATGCTTCAGATCAATCTTCCAAATTGCTACAGATGTTTCTCCAGGGAGATCGCTTGGTGTTGCTCGATTCTTTTTTATATGTCTTCAGTGATTCTTTATAGGAATCCCAGTCGTGTCTCTAAAAGCTTTTGCTCTGTTAAGGAGTTTTCTACATTCTTTTCTTAGTGGATCTAGCCCAGAGTTTCACAAGGGTGACTTCTTTTTACCCCTTAGTTGTATAAGAGGATATGTAGTGTCTAGAGATTTGTTTAGGGCTATTTTTCTCTCATATTTTGGCCAATCTGTTCTATTTAGATCGCGAAAGATAGGTACGCAAGATGGATTATTATTTATAAGGCAGCATTTAATGTATCTATGATCGGAAAAGGAATGATCTTTGGATACCTTCCAGTTCAGAATATTATTGTTTATGAAATCTGAGACAGGAGTTATATTTAGAACTTCTTGTCGGTTTTTAGTAACGAAAGTTGGTTCATTGCCAACATTACTTATACACTATGCGACAAAAAGATAGCACATATAGCTTTTTCATATTTCTATAATTTTAAACAGACAGAAAACATTTGTTTTCTTGTGAATTAATCATTTAATGTAAAACTAATAGAATAGTAATGAAATACAACAATTTTGAGTACAAAAACCAAAAAATATATTAAATATATTATGTTAGCACCTTAATAAATAATGCGACAAAATGATAGCACAAGACTTTCAATTTGCTTTCAGTTCATGTTTGTTGATTGTAACATTAACACTGCTAGCTTTTTCCGTAAGCCCTCTTTCTTAATTTTTTATGTTGATTAAAAAAAATCCGGTTTTCTTTCCAGTTTCTTGCGTTGGATGGTTTTTGATTTCTGCAAAATTTGTTGTACATTCCGAACACAAGTCTTAACTCCAGCATTTTCCGCAATTTTTCTAGGTGTAAGGTGAGAATTCGAAACAGTTCGCAAAATAGCTCGTTCCTCTCTATAACTAATTGCCCTTGGACGTCCCCTACTGCGTGCTTTACCATAATTTTCGGGGTCTTTTAACAAATTAATTATTACCTTACGACTTCTGTTTAAATGCTTCGCGATTTCTGCTGTTTTCATATTTTCTTTTGAAAAATTCAGAGCCACGTGTATTTCTGCACTGCTTAGCATTTTTCCTCTGCCCATTTTTGCAAATAACGGATTTTTTTAAATCAATATAAAAAATTAAGAAAGAGAGCTTACGGAAAAAGCTAGCAGTGTTAATGTTACAATCAACAAACATGAACTGAAAGCAAATTGAAAGTCTTGTGCTATCATTTTGTCGCATTATTCAAGGTGCTAACATAATATATTTTTTGGTTTTTGTACTCCAAATTGTTGTATTTCATTACTATTCTATTAGTTTTACATTAAATGATTAATACACAAGAAAACAAATGTTTTCTGTCTGTTTAAAATTATAAAAATATGAAAAAGCTATATGTGCTATCTTTTTGTCGCATAGTGTAAGTAGGTTGGTGTTAAGAATATAATCCTTTGTATTTATGAAAAGTATAGTACTCTCATGGTGGAAATCGAATGGGGCGACATCTAATATATGCCGGCAACCCTTACTCTTTTTTTTTTTGCGGAGAGCTTATGGAGGTTTAAAATGATATTTATTGATATTTTTTGGATGCAATTATCCAAAAAATAGTCTCCTCTTGCTCCTACCACCAATTTTCGACGCTTAAAGACTCACCAAATCGAATTTTACACCTCACATTTTGCAGCGCCACCACCAGGATCCAGGCAACCCTAAAAAAACTCGCCATGAGAGTACTATAGCTTTCATATACAAAGTATAATCGAAAAGAGACTCATCTCTGACGTTTATATCAGTGCTACCCCACACTGTACGGTGTGCGTTACCATCACTTCCAATGGCCACGTTCACAAAGTTATGTAAAGCAATCCAGATTGGTTTGTGTTGTTGTAATCTCTTGAGAAAAAACAGCTGATTATAAAACATCTGTTCTCAAAATCAAAATCTCAACCGATCTAAAAAAATTCTCGTATATTCAGCTATCTGAAGAGAAATGTCAAAAACAGCTGACTTGAATTCAAATCAAACAGCTAAATTAACCAATCCGGTTTTAGTCGTTCACAAACATATACGGATACTCGAGTATCTGAGATAGCATATCTCAGCGCAATGTGAACGCGGCCAATGATGAGGTCGATATTAAGCCTTTCTGCTTTAGCGACTAGTCTCTCCAGAGTGTCATCCGGCAATGCCATACATTTTCATGATTGTGACTTCAGAGGAAATCTGGCGGGTCACTTTATGCTTAGCATGCACTAAAATGGCAGTTAAATTATTAAAATTTAACTGCCAGGGTGCCTGGGCCGCCATGAACGAGTTGGGGTAGTTGCTGAGTGAGTCGCACTGTAGTTTCACGCTGTTGCAAGAACCTTATTCCATCGGAAATGAGAGTCTTCGCTGATACCAGTGGCAGTGCTGCTGCCACTCGAACGTTGTGTGCTCGCTCATAAATCGGAATGTTTGTGGTGTGTGTGTGAATGTCAAGGGTAGCTTTGGTAGGCTGATTTTATGCATTTTTTACTTTTCCTTAGATATTGATCCACAGCTTGCATACCTTGACGTGTTGCTAAGGATCATTGGAAACGAAGCTGCGGTTTTAAGCATCGACGCTGAAGCTACTTCTGCTTTGTGGTTCAGTAAGAGATCGCGACATGTGCGCTCTCGTACATCCGACTCTCACAGTGCCCAAAGAGGACAGTTGTTAAGCGAATTGCTGCTAACCGCATCGGCGTTCTGTATGCTATTCACGTGCTGCTGAGGGTCCGGATAAGAAGCGCTGGCTTCTCAGGAATGTCGATAGGACATTGTACCGAAGAGATCTCGACCTCGCTAGTCGCATTTGGGCGGTTTTGTGTAGGGGGGTCAACGACCATTTCTTTGAGAAGAGCCGCAAGATAAATCGAAGAAGGGTGAAGTGGTGGACACCAGATTTGAATGAGAAGTGGAGGTGGCTGAGTAGGTTGCGTAAGCGGTTCCAAACCTGCCGTCATAGTGGGCTAGCGTACTTAGACCACGCAAAACTTGCGTTTAGGAATGGTTTGGCTCAGTACAAGGGAATGCTGGCCCACCGATAGGATGAGGACTGGAGGGCTTTCGCCGAACAGCACAGAGAAGATCCTTGGTGTCAACTCCATCATGTTTGTTGGGGAAGAAAACCTCCAGAGATCGGGTCCATCCATGATGGGGGTGTATTGCTTCACTGCCCTAATGGGATCCTTCTTCCCCAGAAGTGAGCAGTGGGAGGTTTTGCCTATGAATAATCTTTTATTTCACCAATGGTGAGTGAAGGCGAGATTGGTTGTGCCCTAGCAAGGTTTAAATCAGGGAAGTCGCCGTGTTTTGACGGGTAGTTCCTGACTCTGTGACGTTGAATGTCGAGAGGGGATGTCCGCAGGGGTCCATTGGGGGACAATATATATGGAACCTAATGATGGATCCTCTGCTGCAGCGTCTCTAATCCTTGCAGTCGTGCTACAGGTTCGTTGCCTATGCCAATGATCTCCTTGTCCTTGTTAAAGGTCAGGCTCGTTCTGAGCTGGAAACTAGGGGCTCGGATGCCATGGAAGTGGTGCGTACCTTGAGATCAGATGTAGGGGTGGAGATTGCTGTTGAAAAGACATCCATGATGCTGCTCAATTGCAAGTTGTCTTTGAGTCGGTCCCCAGTTGTTAGAGTTGTCAAGGTGAGCCTGAGGTGCGTGAGAGAAGACAGTTATCTAGAGACCACTTTAGGAGAAAGAATAAGTTTCTTCCCTCACCTTGTACAGGTGAAGTGAAGGCTCACATCTCTCGTACCAGCGGTCACTAGGATGCTGAAGTGTGTCTGGGGCCTGTCCAGTCAAGCAGCCCCAAGTAACACTCTCGTAGCTTTGAGTTTTTAATATGTTCTAAGAAAGTGCTAAAGGAGTGAACTCGGAGACCATTGCTCTATTTTATACTCCGTTGTAGCATCTGACATTTTCCTTTTAAGCAAATGCTCTATATTTGAGTTTTAGAACATCTTAAAGCTCTATAGGCTTATAAAGCTTGTTGCTCTATTAATAAGCTCTATTACAATTTATAACACAACCTTGAACGAGCTTTACTTAACATTTTAGCCATATGCTTTAAAAAGGCATTATTTGAGGAAAATAAATGTTCCTTAGAGCCACACAGCAGCTTTTTGCTTTTAAACAAATGTTGTTGCGAATGTCGTGTGGATTTCCATATACATATTCCAGACTCGCGTTGAATCACCCTGTGTTAGAACAAAACGAAAGTAAAATGTCAAAGACAAGTTGTGAAATCAGCTGGGTGACCGGAAACTCATGTCAAAATCACAAAGCCTAAGTCTGATCTTCGTTACGCTTCTCATATTCGTTCTTTCTTGGTGTAGCTTTCATTCTGTACGGATTACAAAAATCTGGTAACTATCCCTCGTAAAAATAAATCGAAACATAGACAAAAAATTTCATCCTTATCCTGTTTTAGCAATACAACCGAAATCTGAGATTGTACCCACTGCCCACCAAAGAAAATACTAGAGGAGGGATTCTGAGAAATAACATACATATATTCATCAGAGGCGTTTACTCATTCCAAACTGCCTCAAGTAATCCTGATCATCCCGTCCAACCAGCCAACTTGGAAACACTTTATATCCACCCTGTCGATGAATCCAATTTTCTTAATTGGATGTAATTGGAAATATTTGGACCACGTGCCAGATTTATCGGCTTCAATCCAATTTGAGAGGCATATCTGACATTCCCAGCGGTCAGCCATCAGCCGAATAGGGGGAATAACATGTAGCATACGAAAACATGCACGTGCCGTAACTATTCGGGACTGGTGGAAGTGTGATCATAGCCTCTTCGCGGCGGCCGCTAGAAACAAACCCCAAAAAGGTTTGGCTAATATGATCAGGCTATTTCCACAGGTTGGCAACAGGTTAATTCCCTGTTCCGTAAAACTAAAAGAATTACGAGACCGTCAACAAGCCTCGGAAACGGACTGATCTCACGACGACAACCCTTGCAACGAAAACGGAACAACGATTTACGAATTTTCTTATGGAACCTACGATCGCTCTATAGAGCTCGAGCTGCTCAGCAGCTAGCCGATACCCTGTCAAAATATAAAGCTGACATAACAGCACTGCAAGAAATAAGATGGACAGGGAATGGTGTTTTGCAA
This sequence comes from Syrphus vitripennis, assembly GCA_958431115.1. Lineage (NCBI taxonomy): Eukaryota > Metazoa > Arthropoda > Insecta > Diptera > Syrphidae > Syrphus > Syrphus vitripennis. Next base: position 46,207,153 of record OY288110.1, on the reverse strand, counting down.
AAGAAAGAATATGATTTATATTACAGCTGTCATACAAAACACCATGTGCTCGGGGTAGGCTTCCTGGTCAGTGAAAAAATGAAGTCTACCGTCATCGGCTTTAACGCTATAAGCGAAAGGCTATGCACCCTTCGCGTGCGAGGCAAATTCAAGAACATCAGCCTCATTAACGTTCACGGACCTACGGAGGAGTCCTCAGACGAAGATAAAGAGACTTACTATGAACAAGTCGAGAGGGCCCTCCGCCTCCATGCCTGTCCAAGGTATGATGTTAAAATCATCCTTGGGGATTTGAACGCTAAAATAGGTCGGGAGCCGGTATTCAGGCATTACGCAGGCACCCATAGTTTGCATGAGAACACTAATGACAATGGACTTCGAGTCCTAGAATTGGCAGCATCGAAAAACATGGTCGTTGCGAGTACCAGGTACCCGCGTAAAGATATCTACAAAGCCACCTGGGTATCACCTGATGGAGCCACTCGTAACCAAATTGACCACGTGTTGATAGACCGTCGCCACTACTCGAACTTGATGACGGTACGAACGTACCGAGGTGCCAATATCGACTCGGATCACTATCTTGTTGGTATGGTTTTCCGAGGGCGGATTGCCTTGCGAAGACGTATTGCATCCGCCGATCAGGTTCGAATCAACACGGCTGCACTACGCAATGAAAACACCAGTAACACCTTTGGACTTGCGTTAGGACTCGCCCTAGAACCACTCGATCCAGGGAGAGTAAGTCCTGGAGCCAGTATGCTGGGCGTAGATGAGAAGTGGACACGCCTTAAAAACACTGTCATTAGTACTGCCAATTCCATCTCAGGCAGCAGTCGTAGAAGTCGGAACGACTGGTTTGATGATGAATGCAAGCTAGCGACTGAACGTAAGAATGTTGCGTACCGAGCAATGCAAGAATCTCATAGAACGCGGGCACGCGAAGATGAATATAAAGAGCTCAGAAGAATAGAAAAACGGCTTCACAGACAGAAAAAATCAGCCTGGGAGAAGAACATCATCTGTGATTTAGAAAGAAGCCGAGAGCGAGGTCCGCACCAGGCGCGAAAGTTCTACCTATCCGTCCGAAACATGACGCAGTACACACCACGCTGCACTTACTGCAAGGACGGAGAGGGAAATCTGATCACCGATCCCCAAAGCATACTGGAGCGATGGGAAGTGTACTTTAATGAATTGCTAAATGGTCAGCTCACTGCAGAAGTAGAGGCTCCACTACTTCAAGAAGATTACCCTATGTTACCGCCACCAAGCATAGAAGAGGTTGAGAAGGCTATAGCCCGGCTTAAGAAAAACAAAGCCCTGGGAGCCGATGGCATACCAGCCGAACTATTCCACCACGGCGGGCCAGCCTTACGCCAAGCAATTCATGATATTCTAGTGCACGTATGGGAGCAGGAAGAAATGCCAGAAGACTGGCGAAAAGGTATAATTTGCCCCATACATAAGAAAGGAGATGTCACAACGTGCAGCAATTATAGAGGTATCACGTTGTTGAGTACCGCCTATAAGATACTCTCCTCTATCCTACAAGAACGGATAGCCCCATATGCTAAAACCATAATCGGCCAATATCAGTGTGGTTTCATTCCAGGCAAATCAACAACTGATCAGATCTTTACCCTTAGGCAGGCGATGGAAAAATGTCTAGAATTTAACATCCCAACATACCATCTGTTTATAGACTTTAAGGCCGCCTATGATAGCATAGCCAGGGTAGAACTTTACAAAGCCATGAGAGAATTCGGCATCCCAAATAAATTGACACGACTTTGTAGGTTGACCATGACCAACGTAACAAGCCAAGTAAAAATAGCCGGATTGCTATCCAGACCAATCAACATCTTTAATGGACTCCGACAAGGGGATGGTCTGGCCTGCCTCCTCTTCAACCTGGCGTTGGAGAAAGCAATCCGTGACTCTGGCACGGCAACAAGAGGGACCATCGACTTCTGCTTCTGCAGACGACATTGACATCATCGGAAGGACCGAACAAGCTGTACACGATTCCTTCATCCAGATCGAGCAGGCGGCACAAAATCTGGGGCTGCACATTAGTGAAGGTAAAACAAAGTACATGCTGGCGTCGAATGCGAGAAGAACATTTGGTCAAACAATCAAGGTAGGGGAGCACGAATTTGAAGTGGTGCAATCCTTTAAATACCTTGGGTCAATAGTAGCAGCCGATAATAATATAGAAGAAGAAATACGCGGGCGGCTGCTCAATTCCAACAAAGCCTGTCAAAGCTCTTCAAATCCAGAAATCTCACCATAACTTCAAAACTGCTGCTGTACAGGACCATGGTCCTGCCAGTACTCACGTATGGATCCGAGACTTGGGTGCTTAGCAAAAGACACTCCGACCTCTTAGCCGCGTTCGAGAGAAAAGTCTTAAGGAGAATTGTTGGCCCCATATGTGAGGAAGGGCGATTCCGGAGACGGTACAATCATGAATTGTACGCAATCTACCTTGAAGCAGACATAGTGACAAAAATTAAGCTCGGTAGACTCCGGTGGGCAGGGCACCTAGCTCGCATGAGTGAAGAGGAACCTGCTCGGAAAGTCCTTTGTGGTACATTCTATGGTAGACGGCAGCGTGGTAGACCATGCTTGCGCTGGAGAGATGGCGTAGACCAGGACGCCCGAAGCCTTGGGGTGCGCAACTGGATGGCGTCGGCTCAAGACCGGGATAGGTGGAGAGACTTGTTGAAGGAGGCCAGGACCGGACCCCGGTTGTTGAGCCGATGATGATGATGATGATCTGACATTCCAACAACCCAATTCACCACGCAGATCATCCCAAAAAAAGAGCGAAAATTTCCTTTTCTTATTAAAAAAAATAGCTCCATACAACCACTAATCAAGAGGCGACAACCTGTCTATCATTCGCACTTGCACTTGCACGAGTCCAAAACTAGGTCAGTCGTCATTTTGGCCTTGGCTCGTTCGCTAGTCCATCTACCTCCATCAACGTTTTCGTGTCGCAGTGCAAAAAGCAATAAGAGGGTCGCGCAGGTGTCGCCGTCTAAGTCGTCGGCGTGAATGGTAGGAGCGCGGCGTGTGTGTGGAGCAGGGCGGCCCTACCATATGTTCAAGATGTGCAAATGCACGGGGCGCAGAGCTGCAGTGGCGCGAACTCACAAGCAAACTACATTCATATGTTTTCATTCTTTTTATATTAACCTGCTTTATTTATTTTTTTTTTTTAACTTTTTTTTACTATGTCACTATCAAATAATTTCTAAACATGCGAATTAAACCATTTTATCATTTTGCAAAAAAAACCTTCTTATAAGTACCAAAATCAACGCCAAGAATAAATTAATTCAAACAAAAAAGATTCGAATTCTTCCATACGTGCAAGATTTTTATTTGCCCGTTTTACTTGAAAATCCCCATACAAATATTCACTCAACCAAAATTTTTGATAGAAAAATGAACTCAAACGTTGATTTTTGTTTGAAATTAATGTATCCTACAATAAGCAGTGCGACCGACGCACGTAGACTTTGCAAATTTAAATCCTGCACACAAGCAAAAATTCTCAATCTTATGCGCTCAACTGTTTCAAACGCAATGAATGTGGACGTGGTTTTTTTACTGTCAAACACGATTTTCTCTTTTTGTCTCTCTTGGTAGTCCGTTTACATTTCGAATGAGAAAATATGAGTAGAATATTTCAAATAGGAACCGTTTTTTTTATATAAAATGGAAAGGATGAGAAAAGAGCAAGGAGTGAATTGGAAATAATAACTTAACTATGATGATCTTGATCTCATAGAAGAATTTGCCAAAGCCAAGGCCAGGAAGGTTAGTTTGTTAGTTTAAGTGCAGTTTTTTTTGTTTTTTCTTTTAACGATAGTAGGTATATTTACTATGTTTTTTTCTAAATAGGTCTCAAGATCTTACTACACTTATATATTTTTAACATCGGCTTTTACTTTTTTTTACATACGAAAAAATTACTTTGAGTTCCTATAAAGTATTTATTTTGTTTTTATTTTTGTAAATATGTAATATAGTTTTTTTTTATAATAAATTTTTCTTTTTTTTTACATTTTTTTATTTTTGTTTAAATTCTTTATTATTTTTGTTATTGAGAACTAGGCAGGGGATACCTCATTGAAAAAAACGCATTCAAAAGCCTACCTCATCGGTAATGTGGAAATGGTTTGAGAAACGAAGTAGGTAATGAAAATAAGGGGCGCGAAAGCTAAATTTTGCACAGGGCGCTCGTTTGGGCTTGGGCGGCCCTGGTGTGGAGATAGGGCGGGTGATTTTTACCCGCAGGAAAGGCCCGAGAAAGCTATTTTTTAGTGGTCATTAGAATAACCACATGTAATCCTAATTAGCTCATATAATTTCCTTTTTTCTTTTTAATCACGCGTATGTGAACTAATGTGGCTTTAAGAAGCGTGTAAGTAAAGAAAAGAAAAAGTGAGTCGTGTTAAAATAAAAGAACATAAAGAAAGAAAGAAGCTTAATAAGGGAGAAAAAAAAAATTAGAAAAGTGAGAGGTAAATAACGATACAAAAAAAATAGACGACACAGTTATGCGAAGGTTTGCGGTTTATAGAAAGAAAGAAAAAAAATAAACTTTAAATTTTACAGCTATACTAGAGAGCCAACGGAGAAAATTGTATGGACCGTAAGGGGCGAGTTATAGCGAACAGGAAAATGGATCAGGAAAATTTTTCTGATGGATTATTTAATAAGTTCTCGATCGATTTGAAACACATAAGCTGAAGTAATCGATGACAAATAACAATTTTAATGCACTATGTAAAAAAAAAATTTATTGAACGTAGGATTTTTGATAAAAATGCATTTGTTTATTTTCCTGATGCAAGTTCATCAGGAAAACAAATAAATGCATTTTTATCAAAAAACCTTTGTTCAATCAGTTTTTTTTTTACATAGTGCATTAAAATTGTCATTTGTCATCGATTACTTCAGCTTATGTGTTTCAAATCGATCGAGAACTTACTAAATAATCCATCAGAAAAATTTTCCTGATCCATTTTCCTGTTCGCTATAACTCGCCCCTAAGTGGTGAGTTTAATTACTTATTTACAGATTTACTATACTTACTTTATGACTTATTTCTCGTGCGTGTCCGAGTGGGACGAATAGAGCCTCGCTAAGTCAAATTGTCATTTTTTTGCTGGTTATTGACTCTTACTGTACTTCTTCTCTTAAATATTTATGAAAATCAAGTAGATATTAAACATCCTGACCTACTCAATACCAAAAATTCCACATGCCGTCCTTAAGACCAAATAAGAACAAATGCGCTGATTAAACAGAATAAATAATTTGATTGTAAGAGTTAAAACTAAACTTAAGTTAATAATAGAAAGAAGTATGAATTTTGAAATGCACTAAGCAGAGCTTTTGTGTGGGGGCTATGTGTGATATGGTTTGGGATGTTTCGATGAGCAGAAAGCGAGCGTAAGCTTACAACCGCTATCAGTTATGGGGCAACTAACTTCGTGGAACATTGTCGAGTAGAGGTTGCCAACAGGTGTACACGATTCAGTGTCATGTGAGTGGGTCATAACCCGCAAGCTACTCAAGGCGAATAACATCTCTAGTCCACGAAACAAAATATAAGAGTCAAGTGAAAATATCCGTCCGTCGTCCTCTGTACGTTTGAATCTAGGCATGAAAACAAGATCTTGTTCGCGATTGCCTGCTCTCTGAACAAGAACCTCGCCCACCGACGTTCCTAGCCGCTCCCTGCCGGCCGCCAGCATGCCTAGTCCATTGAGTAAGAAATAGAGGAAGAGGCTTTAGGCACATATACAGTGTACGTGAGTGAAGTATTAAAATTAAAAAAAAAAAAAAAATGAACCTCATCTGTCATTTTGCCTTGCTGAGAGTTAGTGTTGTGAAGTAGAAAGATTTTAAAAAAGTGAAAAACGTACTACAAAACTAATAAAAAAGTGAAATAAAAACCAATTTGTGTTGAAAATTGAAGCATATTATTATTAAAATATAAATCAAAATGAGGTGCTGCGTGAAAAGTTGTAAAAACTTGTATAACCGGAAAAACAAAAAGTTTTCATTTCACAAGTAAGTCTTGGCTTATATTCCACAAAAAGTAACTTAAAGACTTAAAGTGATGTTATTTTGGTAAATACGTTATCTTAGAATACTTTAATATTGTTATTTCATGGTATTTTAAGATAAAAATAGCAATATTGTTCAAAATAAAAATATACTTTAATCATGTTGCACAAATGAACTAACTTCTGATGTCAAATGAGAAATTTTAGTACAGGGACGGATAAGTTTTTGTTGGTGATGGCAAGGCGCTAAGGAACGTTAAGCGCCCGTAGTGCAAAGTTATTTTTCCGCGGCTTAGTTTTGGAAATATACTACGTATTTTCAATATTTCTGCGACTGTCCCTGTCTATCGTGTCGGTTTTGTATCTTCGTCAAGAAGTATTTCTGTCCAGTTGTGATGATTTTGTTTAAGTAAAAAAGGCTCTACTACTTTAATAATTTTTTAGCTATGTATGTATTAATTAAATTGTGATTTCAAATTATGTATTTGACTAAGGAATATATCGGTGATAGTTTTTTTTTTCATTAAAATTATACATAAAACTAAAAACTATATTTTCATTTATCCATTTAAAATTTTCAGGTTCCTGTAAGAGGTAAGTTTAATTTTATTACTTCAAGTGTACTTTATTCGATATTATAATCCAGCCAGCAATAAATCCAAAAAAAACGCATTCAAATATTTATTTGATCGAATAAATTTAACCAAATAAAAAAAAAAAATCTTTTAAGGCTTACAGTAATAGCTATGCTCCTTTGTATTGGAATAAATACTTCTAAGAAAATGACAATCATATTCCAGTACTTCTAGCTACACAAATTTTTACAAAACCACCCAGAATGAGCGAGCTGTCAAAACTCGAACGTTATCATGAACCCAAAATAATATATTCAGTTTTAAGAAACCAAAACAGACACAGTTCACATAATAAACTTATGTTTGAACTTTTTATTCTCAGTAACGCATGCCAAACAAATGCTTTGAAAAATAAAAACGACGAAATAAACACAATAATGGCGTTTTCAATTGGCAATCCAGAATTGGTTTTAGAGGAATTCTCTTCTTGTTCAGAATCAGAACTTCACTTTTGCCCAGTTGAACGCATTCAGAATGATTTTTTCTGCTTCCAGATTGCCAATCGAAAACGCCATAAAACAAATTGACTGGCATAAGCTCATAAGTAGCCGTTTTAGAACATATTGCTTTAAAAGAGTTATATATGTGCGTAAAAAATATAAAATGTCAGTAAGAAAAAATAATAATTAGACAGAAGAACTTGAGCGAAATATTAATCAAAATCAGAAACAGGGTGATACCTTCCTTCCATAGCTCCTATTTGTGTTTTAGTTCTGCTCGGATGCGCTTATTCATTTTTTTTTATAAAAATAGCTTCTTTTTATGGTCTAAAAAAGAATCACGTGACAGTTATAAAATTCACGTGGAATCATATTTTTGTTACCTCACGTGTAAAAATCGTATTACGTATTCAAATTTTTACGGGGAATTTATAGAATTCAAGTGGAATTAATAAAATTTAAGTGGAATTTATTAAATTCACGTAAAATTTATAGAATTTATAAAATTCAAAAACACAACACAAAAATATAATTCCACTTGAATTTTATGAATTTCACGTGAATTTTATAAATTCCACGTGAATTTTATAAATTTCACGTGAATTTTATGAATTTGAAATGAATTTTATAAATTCCACTTGAATTTTATTAATTCCACTTGAATTTTATAAATTCCACGTGAATTTTATAAATTTCAGGTAAAAACTCATCTAATCAGAAAATTGCAAGCAAGATTTATTGAATTTCATGTGAATTTTATGAATTTTCATGGGGAATTTATATAATTTATAAGTTTATAAAAACTTTACGTGAATTTTATGAATTTCACTTCGATTTTATGAATTTCACTTCAATTTTATAATTCACGTGAAATTCGTAAAATTCACGTGAAATTTTATTTATCTTACGTGCAATTTTCTAATTACCTACTTGAGTTTTTACGTGAAATTTATAAAATTATTTCAAATTTTTGAATTGTTTTAAATTTTTTTGTGGAACCAACGTGAAATCATTGAAAGAATAGCAATTTCCTTGCGTGAAAAAGGTAAAACATCATTTTTGATTTTTTTTTTCTTAAACCGAGGCACCCTATAGCATAAATATAAAAGATGGCTGATAACATTTATATAAAAAAAATTTTTGTAGACATTAGCAATATAGAATTATTTGAAAATAGAAAATAATATAGCTATACCTATACATATATGTATCTACACTTCTACATATATCAAAAAATCTACCTATGTAAAAAAAACCTTTAAATAAATCCACAGCCCAAAGAATTCTTTTAATTTTTCCCCTTGTTGTTCAAAAAAATTCACCAAATTTGCAGCCCCTTACAAAACTGCCGCCCTATGCTCGAGCCTACTCAGCCTGCTGGTAAATCCGCCACTGCTTAAAGTGATGTTATTTTGGTAAATACGTTATCTTAGAATACTTTAATATTGTTATTTCATGGTATTTTAAGATAAAAATAGCAATATTGTTCAAAATAAAAATATACTTTAATCATGTTGCACAAATGAACTTCTGATGTCAAATGAGAAATTTTAGTACAGGGACGGATAAGTTTTTGTTGGTGATGGCAAGGCGCTAAGGAACGTTAAGCGCCCGTAGTGCAAAGTTATTTTTCCGCGGCTTAGTTTTGGAAATATACTACGTATTTTCAATATTTCTGCGACTGTCCCTGTCTATCGTGTCGGTTGTGTATCTTCGTCAAGAAGTATTTCTGTCCAGTTGTGATGATTTTGTTTAAGTAAAAAAGGCTCTACTACTTTAATAATTTTTTAGCTATGTATGTATTAATTAAATTGTGATTTCAAATTATGTATTTGACTAAGGAATATATCGGTGATAGTTTTTTTTTTCATTAAAATTATACATAAAACTAAAAACTATATTTTCATTTATCCATTTAAAATTTTCAGGTTCCTGTAAGAGGTGAGTTTAATTTTATTACTTCAGCAATAAATCCAAAAACAAAAACGCATTCAAATATTTATTTGATCGAATAAATTTAACCAAATAAAAAAAAAATTCTTTTAAGGCTTACAGTAATAGCTATGCTCCTTTGTATTGGAATAAATACTTCTAAGAAAATGACAATCATATTCCAGTACTTCTAGCTACACAAATTTTTACAAAACCACCCAGAAAAAAACTCAGAAAAATATTCCTTTCGGCGCCCCAGCAAATAGCCGTCCACCTTCACTCCAACCCTGTGTCAATGCATTTGTGTTTGTGTAACTCACACAATTATAAAACTACTTCACTTTTTTCTCGGTATGCCTCTTCCTGTACTTCTTATTCAATGGCCTAGTCCGGTTCAGATAGAGTAGTATAACCAAATCCTTTTAATCCAAGATCACGCAACAATGTCTTGTTGATCAAAAGACATAAGTGTCAAAAAAAAATTCTGGAACAAAGTAAATAGCTGTCAAGAGGTGAAAAAAATGTTTAATCATTTCAAAAACAGCAAGGCTTATTGGAAAAAAGTGTGCCGCAAAAAAAAAATGTTAGAAAGATTATCAAAGATACGAAAAACTAAGGTGTCGACCAAATTGGCCGTGGTGAAATATGCGCTAGTTTGAGTGTTGACAGTGCTGAAAGCTTGGTTGAGAGCTCATCCCAACTGAATGCAGATGATTGATGAATTAATTGTAAATTTTTAAAATACAAAAATATTCATGTCGATTACAGAATCCGCAAAACTCGATCCGCAATGATTCACAGTGTAGTGTTCTCTTTTCTTCTCACGATAAATGAATAGGTGGGAAACAGAGCTCTAACTGCGGATCGAGTTTTGCGGATTCTGTAATCGACATGATGAAGAATTGTACCAAAGGCGATCGACTACAAACAATATACATAATCTTTGACATCTTGTTGACGAAGTAAAAAAATTGCTGTTCTTGAAAGCTTCAGCTCCTACCCCTTTGAAACTATTTTATCATCTTTAACAAAAATTACTGCCCACTGGTTCCAATCCTCCTGCAACCAGCAAACCGAATGAGCGAGCTGTCAAAACTCGAACGTTATCATGAACCCAAAATAATATATTCAGTTTTAAGAAACCAAAACAGAAAAACAGACACAGTTCACATAATAAACTTATGTTTGTAGTATAATAAATTGAAGAAACCAAGTGTAAGAAGACCATTATACTTCGTTTGCACTGCAACGATGTCAGTTACACCTTATTTTATATAATTGTTGCCAACTTCATGAGAAAAATATAAAAATAGCCGCAGCTAACTTCATGTAAAAGAACGAACAAAGAACTATTCAAAATTAAGAAGCCAACGGTGACTGTCGCCATAAAAAAGTTTTGTAAAGAAACCTGAATAAATTGGAAATAAAGTTATTTAAATAAAAAAAAAAATCATTCTATTATAACATCAGATGTGGGGTTCCACAACAATAAATATTGAAAACATTGTGTGAATAACCCAACGCTGTAAAGATGTGTTCAAAAAAACTAACAAAAGTACAACTTCTGGAAGCACTTCAGGCGGCAAACATCGAAGCGCCATCTTCAGCCACAGTAGCTCAGCTACGAGCATTGTACGAGCAGGACGTATGTCCGAATATCATTCCTGGTGAAAATGATGACGATGATACCGTCGACGAGACACTTCAGTCCAATGAAGAGATGCAAAACTCTGTGCCAAAAACTTCCGCTACTCTGATTCCGCCTTCTGATGATGTCCACAAAACGTGTTCAGCTAAACTTCCGACTGGCTCTCGTGACGCAATTTCTGAGGTCAATTTGGGCAGTGAACTTATGGGTGCAAATAATGGTAGCATGGCGACAAATTCGGACGCCGAAGAAGAACTCCTGTTGGCACGCTTAGAAAGGCGCAAGCGCATTGCCGACCTTCAGCGAGAACTGGCACAAATTGAACCGATAGCACCACCAAGTCGGCGAGTCAACTTCAGTGACATAGAAAATGCTGTCATTCCGTTTTCAGGTGACGATTCGTACGGCATAAAAAAGTGGATTGCCGATTATGAAGATGTGACCCATTCACTGGGATGTGATGACAAATCCAAGTATGTTTGTGCACGCAGATTGCTCAAAGGCACTGCAAAAATGCTCCTCAGAACAGTACGAGTGGATACATGGGACGCCTTACGAAACCTTCTTATTTCCGAGTTCGATAAGCGGTTGACCCGTCAAGAAGTATATCGACAACTCAGTCGCCGAACCCATCGCCGAGATGAAACACTTCTGCATTATGTCTTGTCCATGCAGGAAATTGCTGCATATGCCGATGTGGATGAGACCGATTTGATTGAGTATGTCATCGATGGATTGGCAGACACTTCATCAACAGTTTCCATTTTGTATTCTGCTAATTCAATTAGAGAACTGAAGACCTTGTTGCCACGGTATGAAAAAAGAAGTGCTTTGGAGATTCCAGCAAAAAGTGGCCCTCTTAAGCCAGTGACATCTACTTCAGTAAAGGGTTCTACTACAACAACTACAGAGAACCAAATAAGATGCTTTAATTGTTCAGCATACGGACATGTTTCTGCTAATTGTCCAAAGGAAAAGAGACTTCCAGGTTCCTGCTTCCGTTGTGGAGAATTAAGCCATGTCTACAAACTGTGTCCGAAAGCACCAAAGTGGAAGCAAGTTGGTGCCATCGAGACGGAGAAGCAGGGTATCGCTATAAGAGATGACTCCGATGATGATGAGATAGGGCAATCCTTAAATTCTGTACAATTGGTAAGCATTGCTTTTATCACAAGTGAAATTAAGTGCACAAAGTTTATTGAACTTACTTGTCTTTTTGATACCGGTAGTCCGGTTAGTTTTGTCGGAAGATCTATGGTCCCTGAAGACGTTCAAGTTGGAAGTTTGAAAGTATTCAAATTATCGGGGAATTGGAAACTTTAAAATACTTATATATGGTACTTTAGATTGTTATTTGAAAATCGCTGACAAAATAAACAAAGTTACTCTTATGATCATTCCAGATGAAATCACACCTATAAATTTAATACTCGGGCGAGATGTACTTCAGATTTTTGAAATTAGCTTAAGAATGAATAACAAAAAACATAAAATTTGTAAACCAACTTGTACTTCAGATACCAATAAAAACTTTCCATTAAATCGTTCTTATTTGTGCACTTATTTTCCGGGCAATATAGATAAAGAAAAATATGAATTAGTAAAACAAAACATTGTAAGTGGTGTAAGGCTATATGATGATAATTTACAAGTAGAATCAACGCTATTGATAAAGCCTGTAGAATCGGATGTTGATATCATTGTTCCTTGTGGTAAGGCCGATTGTTGGGAGAACTTTGGAATTTGTGGGATAGAGTTAGAGAAAAATGATGATTTAAGGATAGGGCCAGAACTAGAATTAGATGTTTTAGTGAAAGTGCGTAAATTGATTTATGACAAATATATTAATTTTGATAAATCGAAAGCAGTACCTTTGGAATATGAAATGCAAATTAGACTTATGAATGATACTCCATTCTTCTGCCCTCCCAGGCGGCTTTCATTTTCTGAAAAGCGTGAAGTTGATACTATTATAAAAAATCTTTTGAGTGACGGGGTCATAAAACATAGTGAATCACCTTATGCTTCAGCTATTGTTTTAACGAAAAAGAAATCGGGGGAAATACGAATGTGTGTAGACTACAGAGCTTTAAATAAACATACAGTAAGAGACAATTATCCTCTCCCATTGATTGAGGATTGTATTGAAATGTATTGTCTTGTATTTTCCGGAAATTTACAGATTCTAAGCGGATCGTTATATATATGGACGACATAGTTATAGCTAGTGATAACTTATCAGATCACCTCAGTTTATTGCAAGATGTTTTACAATGCGTTTCAGAGAATGGGCTTGAGTTAAAGCTCTCAAAATGTTATTTTGTGCATTCAACTATTGAGTACCTGGGATATCGTGTCGATGGAAGTGGAATAAAACCTGAGGGCAATACAACAATACCCTGTTCCTAAAAATAGTAAAGAACTACATTCTTTCCTTGGTTTAAGTTCTTACTTTCGGCGATTTGTAAATTCATTTTCTACGATAGCAAGACCACTTTACGACTTACTAAAAAAAAAATAAACCTTATGTCTTTTCCGCCGAATGTGAAAGAGCTTTTCTAAGGTTGAAGGATATGCTTACATCTTCGCCTGTGCTAGCTATTTATGACCCAACAAAGGAAACAGAGTTGCATTGCGATGCCAGTTCACTGGGTTACGGCTCAGTCCTTCTTCAAAAACAGGAAGATGAACGATTTCATCCTGTGGCTTATTTTTCAAGGAGTACTACAGCCCAAGAGTCTAAGTATCACAGCTTCGAGCTGGAAACTTTAGCTATTATTGCCACGCTTCAGCGTTTTCGAGTTTATTTGGAAGGAATTCCTTTTACGATAGTCACAGATTGTAGCTCACTAACGTTAACACTAAATAAAAAGAATATTAATAGACGCATAGCTAGGTGGGCTCTTGAGTTAGAAAATTACAACTATAAGATAAAACATCGGAGTGGAACAAGAATGGCACACGCAGATGCACTTAGTAGGTGTTATGTTGTGTCTGTAGTGAATCCAGAAGATATCGACTTCCAGTTGAGAGCTTCTCAGAGTAGAGATCCTATCATTGTTAATTTAAGAGAGAAGCTGAGTAATGAAGACTCCAATCTGCATGTTCTTCAGGATGGGGTAGTGTATCGGAAAGATCGCGATGGCAAATTGGTCATGTATGTGCCAGCCGAACTAGAAACAAATATTATCAGACAAGTGCATGAAAAAATTGGACATATGGGAATATCGAAGTGTTATGATCAATTGCGTATGCATTTTTGGTTTCCCAATATGCAAGAAAAAATAGATAAATTTATAAAAAATTGTATAAAGTGCATTATGTATTCATCTCCGGCACAGTCACGGGATCGCAATATTTTTAACATACCTAAGGAGCCCATACCATTCCATACGATTCACTTAGATCATTTTGGACCACTTCCTTCGATTGCATCGAAGAGGAAGCATATACTTCTGGTTGTTGATGCCTTTACGAAATATGTTAAGCTATATGCAGTTAATTCTACCAGCACTAAAGAAGTGTGTGCTTCTCTCTGTAAATATTTTGAGCACTATAGTAGACCCTTCAGAATAGTAACAGATAGAGGAACATGTTTTACCTCTCTAGAATTCAGTTCTTTCCTCTTGGATCGAAACATCACACATGTTAAGACCGCAGTTCACTCACCCCAAGCTAATGGTCAGGTAGAGAGGGTTAATAGAGTGCTAAAGGGTATGCTAGGAAAATTGAGTGAACCAATTGAACATTCTGATTGGGTACAAAGGCTGTCACGGGCTGAGTACGCTTTGAACAACACAGTTCATAGGTCTACTAGGACTACTCCAAGTAAATTGCTTTTTGGGGTTGATCAAAGAGGAGTCGTTATAGACGAGCTTACTGAATTTCTTGAAGAGAAAAATTTAAATCCACTTAAGAGAGATCTTGTCACAATTAGAGACGCAGCCTCTAAAGAAATATCAAAGGTTCAGAGTTACAATCGGCAATACTTCGAGGAGCATCATCAACCAGCTCAGAACTACGATATAGGAGATTTTGTGGTTATAAAAAAATGTTGATACCACAATCGGTACTAACAAAAAGTTTATCCCGAAGTTCAGGATACCTTACGTCATTCATAAAGTCTTGCCACATGATAGGTATGTTGTACGTGATATAGAAAATTGTCCTATAACTCAATTGCCTTATGATGGTGTGATAGAAGCAAAAAATATTCGTTTATGGCAGGAAGACTATATGTAAAATTGACTAAGAAAATTAAATTGTGAAATGAAAAAAAAACGAACTACGAAATTAATTATATGAATGTAAAATTGACTAAGAAAATGAAATTGTTAACTCTAAACTTAAGAAGAAAAAAAATATTTATGATTGATCAGGGTCGATCAAATTGTCAGATTGACCGAGATGTAGTATAATAAATCGAAGAAACCAAGTGTAAGAAGACCATTATACTTCGTTTGCACTGCAACGATGTCAGTTACACCTTATTTTATATAATTGTTGCCAACTTCTGAGAAAAATATAAAAATAGCCGCAGCTAACTTCATGTAAAAGAACGAACAAAGAACTATTCAAAATTAAGAAGCCAACGGTGACTGACGCCATAAAAAAGTTTTGTAAAGAAACCTGAATAAATTGGAAATAAAGTTATTTAAATAAAAAAAAAAACCATTCTATTATATGTTTGAACTTTTTATTCTCAGCAACGCATGCCAAACAAATGCTTTGAAAAATAAAAACGACGAAATAAACACAATAATGGCGTTTTCAATTGGCAATCCAGAATTGGTTTTAGAGGAATTCTCTTCTTGTTCAGAATCAGAACTTCACTTTTGCCCAGTTGAACGCATTCAGAATGATTTTTTCTGCTTCCAGATTGCCAATCGAAAACGCCATAAACAAATTGACTGGCATAAGCTCATAAGTAGCCGTTTTAGAACATATTGCTTTAAAAGAGTTATATATGTGCGTAAAAAATATAAAATGTCAGTAAGAAAAAATAATAATTAGACAGAAGAACTTGAGCGAAATACTACGGGATGAAACGAAAACACAATTTTGCACCAAACTGCTTTAAGAGAGTTATAATGCGTATCCAAAACACCGAAAGAGGAGCATCGGGTTCCAACACCAAAGTAATCAAAATCAGAAACAGGGTGATACCTTCCTTCCATAGCTCCTATTTGTGTTTTAGTTCTGCTCGGGTGCGCTTATTATTTTTTTTTTATAAAAATAGCTTCTTTTTATGGTCTAAAAAAGAATCACGTGACAGTTATAAAATTCACGTGGAATCATTTTTTTGTTACCTCACGTGTAAAAATCGTATTATGTATTCAAATTTTTACGGGGAATTTATAGAATTCAAGTGGAATTAATAAAATTTAAGTGGAATTTATTAAATTCACGTAAAATTTATAGAATTTATAAAATTCAAAAACACAACACAAAAATATAATTCCACTTGAATTTTATGAATTTCGCGTGAATTTTATAAATTCCACGTGAATTTTATAAATTTCAGGTAAAAACTCATCTAATCAGAAAATTGCAAGCAAGATTTATTGAATTTCATGTGAATTTTATGAATTTTCATGGGGAATTTATATAATTTATAAGTTTATAAAAACTTTACGTGAATTTTATGAATTTCACTTCGATTTTATGAATTTCACTTCAATTTTATAATTCACGTGAAATTCGTAAAATTCACGTGAAATTTTATTTATCTTACGTGCAATTTTCTGATAACCTACTTGAGTTTTTACGTGAAATTTATAAAATTATTTCAAATTTTTGAATTATTTTAAATTTTTTTGTGGAACCAACGTGAAATCATTGAAAGAATAGCAATTTCCTTGCGTGAAAAAGGTAAAACATCATTTTTGATTTTTTTTTCTTAAACCGAGGCACCCTATAGCGTAAATATAAAAGATGGCTGATAACATTTCTATAAAAAAAAAATTTGTAGACATTAGCAATATAGAAGCTCTAAAAGAGATATTGTTGTGGTCCTATTAAAATGGCTGTTTTGGGAGAAGATATGAAATCTCTCAATACACTTTTTTCATTTTCTTTTTTATTTAAATAGTAAAAAATTAATGTTTTAAAGACGCGTTGTACAACTTCGATGTGCAACATCTACGTTTGTGATAAAAATAAAGTGGCACACAAAATCATTCCTAAGCATTGTCTTACTCATTCTCTCAACTATTTCAGTCTCTCAACATTTTAATAATTCTAATTCTTATATAAATGCTGGTAGTCTTTGTTTATCTACAGATGATGTGTTGTCAGCTTTATCATCTCTGGAAAACAGTTTCTCCGCTGCACCAGATAATATTCCACCTCTTCTTTTAAAATTTTGCAAATACAATTTAGCAGTCCCACTGTGTTATATTTTCAATATGTTGTCAATAAAAAAATATTAATCCATGGTTTATCCACTACTGTTTCAATTTATTTCGTTCTCTTAAGACTCCAATTCAAAAAAACATGTAATAAAACCAAGTTTAATGCTTCATAAATTCATTAACTTAAAAGTCTAGCCTCGTTAAAATAAAATTAAAGGTTTTTCTTAGAAAAATGTAGTTTTTTTTTTTTAATTTCTTGAAAACGACATAAAATATTTGCATCCAGTTTCAAGGTTTTTCTTAGAAAAATGTAGTTTTTTTTTTAAATTCCTTGAAAACGACATATAATTTTTGCATCCAGTTTCAAGGTTTTTCTTAGAAAAATGTATTTTTTTTTCACTTTTCTGGTTTTCACTTAAAATTAATAAGAGCATTAAGAGAAAAAATTAAGCTCGGTAGACTCCGGTGGGCAGGGCACCTAGCTCGCATGAGTGAAGAGGAACCGGCTCGGAAAGTCCTTTGTGGTACATTCTATGGTAGACGGCAGCGTGGTTGACCATGCTTGCGCTGGAGAGATGGCGTAGACCAGGACGCCCGAAGCCTTGGGGTGCGCAACTGGATGGCGTCGCACAGTGGTTAAAATGCGGAAATAAATCAAAAAAATGAAAGTGTTAGTATGAAGTTAGTTTTTTTATTTTATTATAGTTATATAGTTGGTCTATGATTTTTGAAAATTTGAGCAATTTTTGTTCATAAGTATTGAAGATACAGGGCTCCAAAGTTACCCTTTTTTTCAATTTTGAAATTCCTATATTTTCTTGCACTAACTTCTTGGCACGAAAAATAGCGTTTATAAAACTTTAAGTCAGAATTTTTATTTTTATTTCAAAAACATGTACTTTAAGCTTAAAAAAAAACATATGCATATATATATATATGTATATATGTATATTTTAGATAAGTCAGAGCAGAGAGCTCTAAAATTAAAATTTTATTGTTTTTTCCTTAGAGCTACAATTTTAGCTACACTTGCCTACACGCTCTGACTACATTCACTTGAAAGCTACAATACTCACCTACCTAGCCCAAAAAGAATGAAATCCGTCTGGATCCAACCCTGTGACTTATGTTCAATTTTGTTCACCTGAATCAGGTCTTAAAAAACACGGTTTTGACGACGATATATCCCGAAAAATTACAATTTCTTCAAAAATACTTGTCACAGATAACTAGATAAGAGCTTAATTTTTAGAAAAAATATATACCTTTCTTTAAAAAATAAAATAAAATTAATCCATTGACTAACCTGTGAGATATTCAATTTTTAGCGCAAAACTTTTTTTTTGCCTGACTTATTTTCCAATTGTTTTCTAACTTTTATTTAAAAATTACAATTAAAATAAAAAAATTATGATGTATTAAACTATATGTAAGTACCTAAATAAAATATGAACAGAAATCAGGTATAATCTTTAAATTTTGTATGACATTACGCAAAAAATAGGGACAGGTAAAATAAAAAAAAGGTGCTTTTTGTGGTTTTACCTGTATATGGGTTTTTCCTAATACTTGATGTTAGGTATATGAATTGCTACCTGTTATATGAATGAAAAAGAAACTATTTCTTAGCTAAGTTCAATTTATTAATTGCTTTTATGTGTTGCACAATTTTTTACTACCATTTTCCGGAAAACCCTTTCAGGATAGGTAAGACCTAATAAGAATAGTTTGGTTGTCACTAATATATATAGATAACAAAAAATGGAATAATAAGTCATTATTAAGCTATTGTTCATTGTGCAAGGTGTTATCAATAAATAAAAAGAAATTAACATGTCACAGTTTGTTTTAAGTTACACTGTTTTGTGTGAAGTTCTAATTAAAGGTCTTAATTTTGTAGAACCGTTTCTATACGAAGAGTATCCTCACTTGAGCGAAAATGATATTTTTTAATAACATCAGAAATTAAAAAAAGATTCTTTTCTCATTTTAAACCGAGATACATGTTGGTTAGTTATAACTTAATTATTATTTATGTAATTAGTATTATAAGTATTTTTTGTAATGTTTACATATTAAAGCAAAAAGTGTTACAAAACATAAATTGTTATTTTTTTATATGAACAATAAACCCCAAAATTTAGAAAAATCTCAATAACTCGTCTTCTAATTGTTATTTTTAATCCAAATTTTGGGGAAATGTGTGTTTCCCTAACCCACACATGTGTGCCAAATTTCATTTCTCTCCAATTTATATCACAGGTTTTATCGATTTATTTCCGCGCTCCCATACAAACCAAACCACTGTGCGTCGGCTCAAGACCGGGATAGGTGGAGAGAACTGTTGAAGGAGGCCAGGACCGGACCCCGGTTGTCGAGCCGATGATGATGATTAAATTTTGAAGTTAAAATTAGTAGGTACCTACTTCGTTACGTAAAATATTTCATTTTTTTTTTTCAAAATTTTAACTTTGAAAATTAATTTTTCAAAAGCTATTCATTAGAATGAATTCTGTGAAAAAAGGGGAATAGACCCCCCTCCTATAATTTTTTTGTCTCAACCTAACCTACACGCTACACCTACCGCTCATGAATCACCCTGTATATGGGGGGGCTATTTGTGGCTTGCGCTGCATTTGCTTCCAATGTGTGGTGCGATGTTGCGAAAACTGTCACAGGAAGAAGCAAATTCCTCGCTTGTCAGAGGATAATGCTCCTTGGTTCGCTTCAGGTCTGTAAGACTGTCTGTATAGAGGCTCTACAGGTGTTGGCAGGTGTGCCGCGGCAAGGTATTGCCGGCAAGTTAAGGAGGCAAATACAGTTATCAGCATCTGACTAGGATTGTGACGAAGCGTTCAAGCGTTGAATGTTCGGGAAAGGAAGGTTCAATTGAGGAATGGTATGTTCTACAGGTGGACGTCTCGCTGGAATAGCAGTGAAAAATATAGGATTACATTTATGTTCCTGCCGGAAGTAGCTAGGCATGTCAACGCGAGTACTTGGATTTCTTCGGCTTTTTATTGACTGGTCATTGCTCTTTAAATGCTTTCTTGCATTCAAGGACCTTAGCTAGTTCAAAGGATTGTGCGTGTGTCCGCCATATGCTCACTTCAGGGATTTTGCTGCGATGGGTGTAGTACGTGCAGATGACGCTTGGGACTTCAGTCGTGTGCTTTTCTCGAGGGATACGATTGAGCTTCTTTCTATCTTTGCTGAGCGGGTTTTCCAAACTCGGCAGTATCCTTCTAGTAGACACAGCTGGGCAACGAGCGGTCTTCCCAATATCAGCCCTTGTTGGCGGTACTGGATGCCATGTCCACATGGAAGTTCCATTTTGACTGAGGCTTGAATGGCACACAGTGAAGGCTGTGGCTATGTGCTTTCAGGGTCCCTAGTCAGAGGGA
This sequence comes from Syrphus vitripennis, assembly GCA_958431115.1. NCBI lineage: Eukaryota > Metazoa > Arthropoda > Insecta > Diptera > Syrphidae > Syrphus > Syrphus vitripennis. Next base: position 46,186,649 of record OY288110.1, on the reverse strand, counting down.
GCATAGCGTTATGCAGCTAGTGCGTGAACTATTCGGTTGTAACCAGCAGTTTGTGGTTTCTTTTTCCATTTGTCCTTGTTTTTTGTGTGTTGTCATTTGTAGTCGTGTGAGGAGGACCGCAGTAGAGATGAGTGCATGTGACATGTGCTCGTGCTCAAAGTCAAGGTGAGTGAAATGGGGAGCCTTGAACAGCTCGGCTTTGCTTCGCCAAAGGGCCAATCTTGTTAGGAGTTTGAGTGTTCCTGTTTGGAAGAGAAGGGGGTGTGTGCACTGGCTTCGGGGGTGTGTGGATGGTTCGGTGTACGTACTTGAGAAGGTTGCTAGGCCTTGAGCTGTATGTGGCTGCTGTTGACAAAAATCGCGTATATATATGGTATCCCGGGCTCTGTTTAACACCTACATATGAGCCTTGGATACAAGATGTGTTAGATAGACCTCGCTCCTCAACAAGGGGTTGTCGCATGCATTAACATGTCACAGAATTGAACTGGTTAGCTTGCTGCCCTGGGGCGCTGGTGGACGCTTTTTAGAAAAGTCAAACTTCTATCTATCTGATATCAGTCTCTCGCGAGACGAGATGCATATGCTGCCGATGGGATGCAGCTCCGTAAACCGGTGTTAATTTGGATGTACCAAAAAAAAGTTGAGGATTTCTCTGTAATTGAAAATTTTGGAAACATTGCAAACACATAACGAGCTCGATTTCAACATTTGATATCACTTTCATTGGTGAACTAACTGGGCACAAAAATGGTCCATCTCCTTTCAAATTTTGAAATTTAGAGAAATAAATTGAATTAATTCTTCGCTTTCTTGATTGCCTTCAAAGCGTCAAGACCGTTTTATCTGCGATTTAAATTTTTTGATTGTTTTTCCAATCCAATGAATAATTAATCCAAAAAATAATAATAACATCCGCAACTTTTGTGTTGTTCCAAACTACAGTTTAGTAATTTTATCTATGTCAAATATAAACTTCATTTAAATTTATTGGCTTTGTGAAAAATTTCAGTTGGATAAATGCCGTAAAAGGGTAGTTTCATAGTAAACTAACGTAGTTTTGTAAGAACAACATAACCACTGCCCTTCTCCGGTATTATGTCGCCCAAAAAGTGAAGTCTGGCAACTGCTTCTTCTGAAGCTCCCAGGAATACAGTTTCTAGAGCTTTAGAAGGAGTTTCCGGAAAGGCTGCAGTCTGTGGGCCAAGCTTCATGTCGATGCAGACTTACTTGATCCGAAATCCCGCTGAGCTGTTGACAATACGAACTTAACAGCCTCAAGATTTTATGTTGGGTGATGCGAATTCTGTACAATATATAAAGTAAGAATAAGCTACTTATATAACCTGCAACAAAGCAGTTGCCAACACTCAATATAAAACATTAAAATAAGTGAGGATTTAAATTTTGGACATAAGTTGACAACATATAAGTTGATTTGTAACCCTGATTTGCATTGAGATAGATAGATAGATTCTTTATTTTTTCATCATAAAGTTTAACAATTTGTATACTTAAGAATAAGGACATGGCAATACTGCCGTGTGCCTGAGATGACATTTCATAATATGATTTAAAAATAAAAGAAATTAACAAAAGATATGAAGAAATATTTTTATATAAAACAATAATATCAATTTTAAAGTGATTTGAAACACAAAATAATGCACAATTCGGTTAAGATTAGCTGTTTATAAAATATCATCAATTTTAACATGATTTGAAACGCAAAAGAAATATTATTAAATTTAGTATGATCAGCAACAAAACTATAAAAAGTTAAGTATATAATTTGATTTAAACTGCAATAAGCGGGTAATCGACTAAGTTTAATTTGTGAACCTGTTACTGCAAGAGAGAGCATGTTGGCAATATTTAAAGAGGCTGAGCCAGCCCATTGCTCCATTTAAAATTTGAAAAAAGTTTTTCCAAAGATATAAAACTTTCCCGAAAATGCAGCCGACGAATTTCTTTTAGAATAGGACAAGCAGCAAGGAAATGGTAAATATCTTCATTCACTCTTCCGTTACATATATCACATAGCTGGGGCAAGTCTGATCGATGAGGTACAAAGTTTAAATTTAAAATTTCAACTCTTGCTCTAAAAATAATACTTATAACAGAGGCTGAAAATTCATTACTAAAGTAAGAGACCTCCGAGGGCAGTTGGTGGTTTAAATGACTATAAATAGCTCTTGAAGTAGATGAAGATACCCTGGAAAGATTATCCAGAAACATTTTGTGATCCACCATAGCAATCACATCAGCAAACTGAGCCTGCCAATCGGTCACATTAGTTTCTGTTAAGTTTAAACTTGTTTCATAAGATAAAGCTAGTTCGTTCCAGTCTTTAAACGGGGAAGCATTCACTCGAAGTAATTTTCTTAAAATGATTTTGTGAAGACAAGTTTCACTTCTTTTCATCACTCTAGTAATGAAGTAATGAACTTGCCTTCAAATTTTGTATATGTATATATAGGGACTATTCCTGACTCTACATATGTATATGGCGTAGTTGGGTGTTGTATTAGGCAAACGAAATATCCTCTTAAGAAAGTTCCTTTGTACAGTTGCAAAAGCTTCGAAGTGTGTGTATCCGAAGACTTGAACGCCATATGCCATGCATGCATTTACTGTCACGTTGAAAACTTTGTACTTGGACGTTAAATCAACATTTTGTTTCGAAAAACACTTTGGCCACATTATATTAAGTGCCAATTTAGCTTCATTACTTTTTTCTTTGGATTGCTTTAGAAAGCTTAAATTGTAGGTCAAGAGGACACCCAAATATTTAAACTCCTGTACAACCTCAATGTGTGTATTGTTTAGAGACCATTTTTCTTCCGCTCGCCTTCTTGATTGTCTCTTTTTAAATATAACAATCTTAGTTTCTTGGGTATTAATTTGCAAGCCCCAAGACTCGCAAAATGAACTTAGACGGTTTATTTGCATTTGTAGCGTGAAAGGATTATCAGCAAGCATAACTAGATCGTCCGCGTACAACAGGACTTTGATTATAGTGTTAGCAAAATTAACTCCACGTGGGAGAAGCTCGCAGACATCATCTATAAACAGGGCAAATAATAATGGACTGAGGATACAACCCTGAGGAACACCTGTAGTTGTTTCAAATCGATTTGAAAATACGATACCGTCCCTTGCATTTGTTGACGAAATAAAACTTGCATATACTTGGAGAAACTTTCGTGACAAACCAATACAAGAGAGTTTGTATATTAAAGCTTGTCTATTGACTTTATCAAATGCAGCTTTAAAATCAACAAAGCAAGTGTATAGTTTCTTCTTCCTATCTATAAATTGTTGAGCAATGTTTGGAATAGCAGAGATATGATCCATGGTTGAAAAACCTAGGCGGAAACCGGCTTGATAGATGCTCAAAAGATTGTTATACTCAATCCACTTTGTGAGCCTTTCATATATGATTGCCGTAAAAGTTTTTCTAATTGAATTTAAAATTGAAATACCCCTATAATTTTCCGCCGCGTTAGCATCACCTTTTTTAAAAATGGCAAAAATTACAGAATCGTTGAAACTGTTGGGGACACATCCATCATTGAACAATTTGTTATATAAAGACACAAGGTAGTTTTTAAAATCAGTAGTGCTGTTTTTATAAAACTCGACTGGTATGCCGTCTAGGCCAGGAGCTTTGCTGTTTTTCATTTTATGGAGCGTTACTTCCAATTCGGGCAATGAGAATTCTTAATCCATCTCGTTGACTCTAGTATCAGGTAGCACATAATAAAAGGTAGGAAGGTCTTCATCAGCTGAGAGTAGAGTTTTAAAATGAGCTGCTAACGTCTCAGCTTCTAAAGAGAACTTCATACCCTGATTGCGCCCACCAAGTTCGCGCACTGTCTCCCAAAATATCTTTGAGTTTGTGCAGTTTTCCAATTTCTTAGCCACGTTTTTTAAATAGGTGATTTTCTTAACTGAGCACATTTTTTTTAAATCATTATTAACGCGAAGATAGATGTTTTTGAAAAATTGAGAATTGGTCGTTCTAAACAGTTTTAAGTAAACAAACGAAAGTTTACGGAGATTTCTACAATCATTATCAAACCATACATTTTTAGCTACAAAAGTGTGTGTACTCTTCAACTCAAAAGGGGCTGCGGTCTTTATAACCCGTTCTATACTTTCACACACCACTTCAGACGAGACTGCGGATTGTTGAAGCAGAGATAGTAAGTGCCGAGAAAGGAGGCTTCTATAGAGGGTTGTATTGTTCTCCGACCACCATGATTTGCATTGTTGAGTACAGTTTCACGGTAACTCTTATTATTATCACTTTAAACAAAAAAATCCAACGGTGCACATATATTATTATATTTGCATAAAACAAAATAATCAAAATGGGATGAGTTCCTGGTTGGCGTAAAATTGTTAAGAACAATGATTCACACGCTACATCTATGATGTCTCAACATATTGTTTAGTTCTAATGCCTTCTGCCTATTCAAAAAAAATTAGTGTAGAAAATAAAAATAATGAAAATTATAGAAAAAATTTAAAAGTTTTAAAAATCTTATCATATAATGTAGCAGGACTTAGTGCATTATTATAGATTTTTAAAGTTTTTTTAAATATTGTACATTTTATTGTAGCAGAAATTATTAACATTTTTTTATTCTTAAAAACCATATTGCACAATTTACGGAGATTAAGTATAACTCTACTTTACTACTGAAAAAAATAAAAATTTTATTACAATTATCACAGTTTGTTGTAATGAGAAATCGAAGGAAAAGCTACAAGAAAAATTTTCTTAAATTTTTAGAAACATGTTATCTAAGATTAGAAAGAATGGGAGGCATAAAAAAGTATTGATCTCAAATATGATTTACAATTTGATAATAATAAAGATATTTTACTAAAGTAAGAACATAGCGTCGGTATCCTGCAAAAACATCTCAAGTCACATTTTTGTGTTTTTGAGTTATTGAAGATTTAAAGTTTATGGCGGCTGGAAAAATCACTAAGCAGTTTCGATTTGAAAATTGTAATTAAAATCTGATAGTAAAAGTATTTATAAATACCTAAGATGAAACCAAAAAATTTAACTCAATTCAATTTATTCAACTTTTTTTTATACAATAATTAAATGAATCTTGGACATAGGTCTTTTTTGCATTAAAAAAAAGTTTTAAAGGGACATGGGTTTTTTATGAACATTTTTTTTGTTTTTTTTTTATGTATTAATCTTGGTCTGATTCCGAATCCTCATTTATATCGGGCTCTGGGGCCTTATTTCTGGTGATTTTGCTTGTTTTTGGGATTTTTGGAGAGAAAATTTGAAGTACCATGAGTGTATTTTATTTGAATTTCAGTACTTGGGCTTTTTTTGCAGAGAAAATGAAAAAAAGGAAATAAAAGAGTTGTGCAAAAAGGACCCAAGTCCACTTGGGTCTTTCTTGCTCTACGCATTTGTATGTTTTGGACATAGAATGGATGGTTTTGATACAATAACTACATAATAATACTTTAAATAGAGATGGGATTTTTTTTCACGACATGGATTATGAATTTTGGGACATTTTTGCGTTATTAACTCTATTTCACAAAAAAGTGGACTTGAGACGTTTTTGCAGGATACCGACATTAGTTTGAATATTTAAATAAATAAATAAATAAACCAATAAGTAAATAAAAAATAAATAAATAAGTTAATTAAATAAATAAATAAATAAATAAATAAATAGATAAATAAAAAAATTACATAAATTAATGAACAACAAATAAATAAATAAATTTGTGCATAAATAAATAATATAACATATAAATACTATAAACAAATATCAAATATAAAGCTTTAACCATTTTTTTTTTGTTTTTCTTATGTTTAATGTTTTTTTTTTTGTTTTTGTTTTTGTATTTTATGTATATAAACTATAGTACTCTCATGATGGAAGTTGAATGTGCCGGCAACCTTTACTCTTTTTTTTTTGCGGAGAGCTTATGGAGGTTTTAATTGATATTTATTGATATTTTTTGGATGCAATAATCCAAAAAATCTTCTCCTCTTGCCCCTACCACCAATTTCCGACGCTTAAAGACTCCCAAAATCGAATTTTACACCTCACATTTTGCAGCGCCACCACAAGGGTCTGGGCAACATAAAAAAAACTCGCCATGATAATATCGCTCGAATAATTTTGTTATTCTAAATGAAATTTTTTCAGTGTTGGCTAAAACGTGGAGGTCTTCGGTTGAATAATGCCATGGGCCATGGCAGATTAAGCATCATTTTAAGAATTTTATTTTTATAGTTATTATTATTATTACTATTACTAGCTGACCCGGCGAACTCTGTTCCACCTCAAAGGCAATAAATAAGCAGATTTTCGAATTTATTAAATTATTTTTTTATTTGAAAAAAAAATAAAGTACATTAATCATTTATTATTGTTTCTGCATTTTAGTACATATGTTGCTTTTCACTTGTGATACACGGCATTTTTTGTTTTATTATCAGGCACAAAAACAAACAACGCAGATAGTCTTCCGACCCGTGAACATCATGCCACACATAATTGACCATGAGAAAAACATGGATGTTCTAGATTCAAAGCATAAACTTTTAAGGATTGGCCTTGAATTTGTTGATGGTCATGGCAAATGCAAGACGGATCGGATATTGAAGTCCTCGGAATGAGAACTTCCTCACCTATGAATTTTCCTTTCACTATCGTCGCGTAAATTACATTGTTCATCAATTTTCTAACTACCAAACGCGTACGCGTAAAATTGCTCGTAGTCAGCAATTGGTTAGAGAAATCTTCAGCAGATGTATCATTGAGCAATGCAACTCTCATGTTTGTTCTTCCATGTTGCCCATGAAATATATTTGTAAAATGTATGCTGTTCATCTTCGAGTGGTAGTAATGATCCAATTCGATGATGAATCTGTCCTTGTATCTACAAAATAAAAACCAGTCAGTATTAACTGAGTTATACACACTTTTTTCGGTGTGAGAGTAGAGTTCAGAATTAGCAAATATATATTATTTCTGTAAATTGGTGAAAATCATGCTCAAAGATTCCATTACATACATACAACCCAGGCTTATAAAAGCGTATTAATAAATACCTTAAATACCGGATTAAATCCTCGCTCTTCGATAAAATCTGCCCCAAATGACGTCATTTGGAAACAACCATTGTATTTTTAAGTGTTTGAAAGAAAATGGCGTGATTCTGGTGTTTCGCCACAAAGCAATGAATACAATGGCTCAGGTGGCGAAGTCAAAAATAGCAATTTAACTTTACCACTAAGGCAGCATAATCCTGGCGTTTCTCCGAAAAACTTTAATGCACCACAATACTTGCAAACAATGTCCATTTGCCCAATGCAAACGCTAGGATGAAAGCTGTAATCATTGCTGCAATCGTATCGAAACGCTACTCGATTCAAATCAGCACTTGATAAATCTCTTGTTCTGCGTCGCAAATTATATCTATTTGTTGACCTCTGTTGTTCGCTCAATGATTTTGCATTGTCGACCGAGCCGTTTCACGGGCTGCCTCACTTCGCTCTTGTGATTGAGAAGCACGAACTCGAGCCATTCTAACGCGGCGTCGCTGTTCTCGTGCAATTTCTTGTTCTTCTTCAGTCCTTTCATTTGCAGTGTTTCGTATCCTTCTTGCATTACGGCTTTGTCGGGAAAGATTCTATCGTCTTGGTCGCGGCATTAGTAACTAAACTTCATTTCACTTCAATTCACCTAAATATTTATTTCAATATTCAAATTTTCAACAATTCATTCATAGACAAAATTACTTTCATACTCGTAGCTTGTTATTTATTTAATAGAAATAGTTTTAATATTGATTTCTTACAAAAATCAAATTGTCATCCATACGTCCATTACATAACTGTCATTTGCGTTTTGTTATTCCAAGTCTGATTCTTTTTTGTTATACCACGTCTGATGTCTTATGTCAAGTCACACGGAACGCTGCCGAACGGAATAAATAGTGTCCAATGTCCGTCTCCTGGCTCTAAGCTACCTCCTCACCAATTTTCAGCCATATCGGTAAAGCCGTTCTTGAGTTATAAATAGTTTAACTAACACGACTTTCTTTTATATAGTATATAGATTATTATTGTTATTATTATTATTATTATTATTATTATTATTATTATTATTATTATTATTATTATTATTATTATTATTATTATTATTATTATTATTATTATTATTATTATTATTATTATTATTATTATTATTATTATTATTATTATTATTATTATTATTATTATTATTATTATTATTATTAATATTATTATTATTATTATTATTATTATTATTATTATTATTATTATTATTATTATTATTATTATTATTATTATTATTATTATTATTATTATTATTATTATTATTATTATTATTATTATTATTATTATTATTATTATTATTATTATTATTATTATTATTATTATTATTATTATTATTATTATTATTATTATTATTATTATTATTATTATTATTATTATTATTATTATTATTATTATTATTATTATTATTATTATTATTATTATTATTATTATTATTATTATTATTATTATTATTATTATTATTATTATTATTATTATTATTATTATTATTATTATTATTATTATTATTATTATTATTATTATTATTATTATTATTATTATTATTATTATTATTATTATTATTATTATTATTATATTATTATTATTATTATTATTATTATTATTATTATTATTATTATTATTATTATTATTATTATTATTATTATTATTATTATTATTATTATTATTATTATTATTATTATTATTATTATTATTATTATTATTATTATTATTATTATTATTATTATTATTATTATTATTATTATTATTATTATTATTATTATATTATTATACTTATTATTATTATTATTATTGAAAATTGGAAGATTAATATGTATATATTTATATATATCCCCAGTCCTTTGATTGTTCCAGAAAAAAACGACGAGTATTTAAAAAGAATATAAATATTTGATATTTATTAAATGGAAAACTAATTAAGAATGAAAATTTCTATAAATTATAAATCAAGTACAAAAACAATAGATTACAGTGACCGATAAAAAAAACTTAAGTTATAACAAAACTACAGTGGAAAAGAGTGAAACTAATTTTACAAAACAACTATTTTTAACACTCCCACTTTTTGTAATAATTAAAAAGAAATGCATTGAACAAAAAATTATTCTTGAAGAGAAATAATTCCCAATAATGTACGTAGGAACTGAAATCGCTCTCTAGGTAGAGCTTTGGTAAAAATATCTGCGATCATATTTTTTTGATGCGACGTAATGAAGATCAAAACAGCCTAACTCGAACTTCTCCCGAATGAAATGGTATCTGACATCTATATGTTTGCTTCTTTTATGAAATTCGGGGTTCTTTATCAAACGAATAGCACTTTGATTATCCATAAAAAAAGAAGTAATGTTGTCAATTTTGTATGGTACCAATTCACCAAACAAACGCTGCAGCCAAACAAGTTCTTTTATAGCTTCAGATGCTGCTATGTACTCTGATTCTGTTGTGGATAAAGAGACACATTTCTGGCGCGTACTACTCCAACATATAATGCCTTCGTTGTATTTGAATACGAAACCTGATGTTGATCTTCTTGTTACGACATCACCAGCATAGTCAGCGTCACTAAATCCATACAAACGATGATTGCCTTTGTTCTTATATTGTATCCCATAGTTTACTGAACCTTGAATATACTTCAATATGCGTTTAAGTGCATTTTCGTGAGTCTCTGTTGGTTTCTCAAGGTACCGGCTTACGTTTCCAACAGAAAAGCTTATGTCTGGTCTTGTTGCAATCGCAAGGTACATCAAGCTTCCAACTAACTGACGATATGGAAATTGACTTGCTTTCGAATTATCCAAAACTGAAAGTACCTGATTTGGGTCGCTGGGAATAGAAACTGGATTGCAGTTTACAAAATTAAAACGTTCCAATATCTTCTTGGCATATGATGTTTGATGCATGAAAATCGAGCCATCATCCTGCTGACAAATTTCAAATCCGAGAAAACAGCCCACTTTCATAATTTTGATTTCAAAATGCTGCTGAAGATGTTTGAGTACCGCTAATACCTGGTTTTCATCATCGCCTACAATGATTCCATCGTCCACATAAATAGCCAATATTAACGATTTTCTTTCTTGATGACTAACAAAAACACAGGGATCAGAATCACATACTTTGAAACCGAAGATTTCTATAAAAGATTTGAATTTGCGATTCCAGCAGCGCGAAGATTGCTTGAGGCCATATAGACTTTTTATTAATCTGCAAACTCGCCCACTATTATCATTGAAACCAATTGGTTGCTCCATAAATACAGTTTCTTCTAGGTCTCCATAGAGAAAAGTGGTTTTTACGTCAAACTGTTTCATGTGCATTTTCTTCTCAGCAC